>JARQZK010001758.1:0-28091 GCA_030704885.1 Cynegetis impunctata | reverse complement strand
CTGATACATAGCATGCATTTTAAGTAGATGACGCCGGTGCGTGATACATTGTTTGACAGCTACTCATTGTTCTCTGCTCAGTCAATTTCATGTATTCATGTATTGAATCCACCGCGATTTTGCAACGTTACTCGACTTTCGGTAAAAAGACTTATGCCGAATTTGATTGAGGCAACCATTATTAACGGAAAGTACGCAGGTGAAAATGTATGTATTCCTCGAATACCAATGATTCCGACTGATCTTCCGTTTGACTTCAAACGATTGCAATTTCCAGTTCGCCTTGCGTTCGCAGTGACAATTAACAAGTCGCAAGGCCAATCGCTTAGTGTTTGCGGGATAAATTTAGAAAATCATTGTTTTTCCCATGGGCAGTTATACGTTGCGTGTTCACGAGTTGGGGAACCATCCGCTTTGTTTGTGTTAACGTCAGACCAAAAAACAAAAAATGTGGTTTACCAAAGAGCACTTCAATGAAACGGATAATTTGCGGACACGTATAACGCTTCGATTCAGTATTTACTTTGGATTCACTTTCATTTACTTAGAGAAGTTCAACTAAATAACGCTTCATTTTTGTAATCGAAATGAATTCATTACTGTTGTGAAATGAAATAAAATTTTTCCTTTCCAAATATAAAACAAAACAAAAATTTTTCTTCTTCTTTTAATCACCAAACGAAATGTTAGATAAAACGAAGCCATCTGGAGGCGAAACGGAGTTCGCCGGGTTTGCTAGTATATATATATATATATATATATATATATATATATATATATATATATATATATACTTATATATATATATATATATATATATATATATATATATATATATATATTTAAATGCCATGATATTTTACATATTTTAAGTAGTATTTTTTATATTCACAATTATTGTATAGATACTTGTCGTGTGGAAAAATTTGATGATATTTTCTGATGAATTATTGAGGTTCGAGTGGGCAATAATATTAAAACAGTTGTTTTTCATTCTGAAGCAGTGGTGAACGTTTTTATCCAGATAGAATTTCATTCAGGGCGTTCAGTATACTACCTTATATCGAAAATAATAATTAAGCTGATTTATGCTTGTTTTAGCGACAAATACTGATGAAGTCAATTTAGCGACGAAACATATTTCGTGATGTTTCGCCTTAAAAATACTCACTTGCTCCAAACTCGACTGTCCCAGAGAGTAATCTTCGATGTTCAGCTCACGTTTGCCCCGCTCCAGTATACCGAACATGGTCGACCACGCCATGCTCTTGTCGAGCACGTAATAAGTGATCAGCTCCTGGTGCTCCTCCCTGAGCTGCACGCGCCGGAAGTTCATCTCCACGAATCGCTTCACGGCCTCCGTGTCTGCGTGTTCCCGTCCGTGGCTGTACTCGGCCTTCTTCACCTTGATCGTGAGCGTGTAGCCCTCGGCGAACTTGCTCTTCAGGTGCTGCGTCGAGCCGAGGCACTTGAAGTTGCCGTTGACCATGATCGCGATCTTGGTGCAGAGTGCCTCGCACTCCTCCATGCTGTGCGACGTGAGCACAACGCACTTGCCGCTGTCGCGGACCGCGCAGAGGGCGTTCCAAAGGTAACGTTTGGTCGCAGGATCCATGCCTGAACAAAGATAATTCAAATATTTCACGATATTGCTTCAAATATTCGAGTGATGAGATGAAACGTTTACGTTTTGAATTATAAATTGATGGGACCGATACTTGGTGAAAATTTTCATATTATAAAGGGTGTTTTTTTAGAGGTTCACAACTTTGATTTGGCAGTACTGCTTTATTTGATAACCGATTCAACAGGTGATAGATGATTTTTGTTCAGTTTGGTTTGGTATGTCATTATGGATAGACGCCAGAGCAACACTTGCAAATTGTTGAAATTTTTTATCAAAATAATGGTTCTGTTCGTCGAATTTATCGTGCACTTCGTCTTTTTTATGGCTATCATAATCGTCTATCAGAGCGGCTATATCGAATAACTATGGATCGTTTTCGCCCCACGTTTACTCTGAATGATCATGTGCATCCCGCAAGATGCCGAACAGTGCGCATCGAACAAGCTGTAGCTATACAGGAAAGCATTGAAGAAGACCCAAATCAATCAATTCGTCACCGTTCTCAGCAAATGGGGTTGTGTCCATCCACTTTATGGAAGATTTCACGAAAGGATCTTGGTCCAAAAGTTTTGCAGGAATGAAAGCCAAACGACCATCGTATGCGCCGTCAATTCGGCCAAAGGGCTGAAGCGCAAATTAATATTGATATTGATTTTCCATACAAAATTTTGTTCACCGATGAAGCTCATTTTTGGTTGAAGTTTTTGTTGAAACACCATTACATCCACAGAAAATTTGTGTTTGGTGCGCTTTATGGGCCGGCGGAGTCATTGGTCCATATTTATTCCAAAACCATTATGGTCAGAATGTTACTGTCAACGGTGAACGGTATAGAGACATGATTTCGTACCTCAATTATCTAGCATTAATCTTGCTGACATGAGGTTCCAACAGGACGGAGCTACGTGACACGCATCGCGCGCTACAATTGATTTACTCAAAGAAAGTTTTGATGAATGAAAAATTTCACGTAATGGTCAACAATTGCTCCACCGAGATAGTGTGATTTAACTCCATTAGATTATTTTCTTTGGGGTTATGTAAAATCACTTGTCTACGCCGCTAAACTAGAAATAATTGAATACCTGGTGTTCAGTTGCCGTTAGGGAACTCGTAGAAACCATATGTTTGTTAGTTATATTTATGTTTCCTGGTATTTCATCTTCGAGATATTCATTTCACCATGTGCAATATAGTTTTCAATAGAAATTCCAACAGTAAGAGAAAGCAGATATTGCACCCCAAAGAATTGTAAGTTTGTCGACAGGCAGTATCTCAACTAGGTACCTGGCCTCGACTTGCAGACCGTAAATTCGCATAGTTCTTAGTTTGTAAAATTCAGTAATGTAGACCAGTCACTATTCACCATTCGACCAAAACACAGTTGTAAGAAACGGAAAATAAACGATATACCAAACTTAAAATCGCTGTATTAATTCAGTAATAATTAGTGTGCCTTCCTTATTAATTTAAGTTAGGCTGCATAGTGTTCAACGAGTAATAACTCACAAACAGCACTACGCCAATACGAAAATTTACATCTGGAAATCAATATTAGATGAGTTATTGGTGAAATACGGCCACAAATGCTGCGAAAAGTGTGTGAGAATTGAAGTTCCAAATTGCGGCTAGTACGCGCCAGCCGTGGAGGATACATGCTCGAAATAATATTTAAACATTAATGCCATAAAATTATCTATTCAATAAAGCTAGTTTTATTGATATTAAAAATATATTTCTCTATTTTATTTTCATTCAAAGTTGTGAAACTCTAAAAGAAACACCCTTTATTTGACCCGTAGATGGGTCATCGGTTTCAAGTGCCGCCAAGTTCTTACCTGTCGTCGGCTCGTCCAAATACAGCACCGGCGGATCCCCGATGAGGGCGATCGCCGTGCTGAGCTTCCTCTTGTTGCCGCCGCTGAGCTCCTTCACCTGCTTGTCTAGGTGCTTGCGGAAGTCGAAATCGTTGGCAAGCTTCTCCGCAATGAAGTTGCACTCCGACCGCCTGATGCCCCTGAGCAGGCAGAACATCGTGAGCGACTCCCTGGCGGTCAGGTCGTCCAGAAGCGCGTCGAATTGAGGGCAGTAACCGATGAACTTTTGCACTTCTTGTAGCTGGCTGTTGATGCTTAGCCCTTGGTAACAGTTGCGAACATTATATGAATATATATAAATATATATACACAGGGAGGCCTCTCATGTAAACAAAAGCTCTTATGTCTGTCCTTGAAAAGATACGCGTTCACAAAAATGAACGTCAGTATAATAATTATACTTATTGAAGATTTAAAAGGCACAATTGAACTTTCAGCTGAGTACCAAATAAAATCAAAGGGACTTGACAGCCACCTACTCCATTCCTATTGTTTTTACGGAAACAACAAAAGAGTTGAAAAAGTTTAACACTATGTAATTTTTTTCAACAGAGATTTTTAAACGAAGAAACTTTATATTGTTAGAAAGTTGAGAAGTAGGTAATAATAAAATGGAATAGTGGTTGCATGTTTCACCTCTTTGAAAGATCCCAACAAAATTAAGAAAATATTCAATTTTTTTATTTGCGGAACATGCCCATGAGATACCATTTCTTTAACTACTCAGCAATTTCAAGAAAAAAAAATGAAAATTTTTTTTTCTCATTTTTGTTCTTTTTTGAGGACACGCGTCAGAGCTTTTGCTTAGTTGAAAGACTGAATTGTTTACATGGAATTACCCCCTAAAAACTATATATATATATATATATATATATATATATATATATATATATATATATATATATATATATATATATATATATATACAAGGTGTCCCATAAGGGATGGGGGTATTTCTTTTTTTTATAAAAGAGAAAAAACGAAGAAATTGTCGATTTTTTTATTCTTATAATGTAAATGACATTTGGGGAATTTACGTTGCAAAAATCACATTATCTAAATGTGCACCCTCACGCAGCTGGCACTCTTCAAACCGCGAATCTAAATTTTCGATCACGCTACGACACATCTCTCTTGAAACAGCTGCCATTTCGACCCGGATATTGTGCTTCAATTGCTCCAAATTTCGCGGCCTGGGTTTATAAACTTTATCTTTTAGATATCCCCATAAAAAGTAATCGAGCAGGCTCAAATCCGGACTCCTGGGGGGCCACCCAATAGTCCCTCTGCAAGAAATGATTTTGTTGGGAAAAATTTCGTTCAAAACCTCGAGCGAATCGTGCGTTGTGTGGCAAGTGGCTCCATCTTGCTGAAACTACGTTGTCTAATTAAATCCTCTAAATTGTTGGAGTTGTGGCACTAGAAATTGCCTCAACATAGCACAGTAGCGCTCGGAGTTCACAGTGACCGCACGCCCTCGTCGATCTTCGTGAAAGTAAGGAGCAATGATGCCCTCAGCCGACATTGCAGCCCAAACAATAACTTTTGGGCTATGGAGTGGTCGCTCATGTTTTTGTTTAGGATTCATTTCGGCCCAGTAATGACAATTTTGTTTGTTCACGTGACCATTCAGGTGAAAATTAGCCTCATCACTGAACAAAATGTTATGGAAATTTGGAAACCTCTCGAACATTTCAATCGCGAAATTTAATCGTTGAAAATGGTCTGCTTGTTTTAATTCTTGCACAAGCTGAATTTTGTAAGGTTTAAGATGCAAATCCTTCATTAGAATTCTTTGTAAAGTTGATTTTCGAACGTTTAATTCTTGACCTCGTTTGCGAATTGAAGTTGTAGGGTTTTCCCGAACTTAACCTCTCACGTGTTCAATTCTTTTTTGAGTCCTAGCTGATCGTGGCCGGCCCGTAAGGTGGGTTATTACTGTGTTGCCGGTTTCCTCAAACGTCTTGATCCATCGTCGGATAGTGTCGTCTTTCGGTGCTCGCCGCACATTAAATTCAGAGCGGTAAAGCCGTTGAGCCAGGACGACTGAATCACCGTTCCGGTAATACGCACTTACACAAAAAGCGCGATGTCTTCCAGGATATGTTTCCATGGCCACTGAATCTCCAGACACTAGACTACAACACTATACATACCCCCCGCCTGCCTCTTACATCGTTTCGTCAACATCGCACATACAAATACCCCCCACCCTTTTGGAACACATTATATATATATATATATATATATATATATATATATATATATATATATATATATATATATATATATATATATATAGGCTTGATATATTTTTGGTGAGTGAAACCGGGACACATTAATATGGAATGGCCTTACCGGGGGGTTTCGAGGTATGTATTCCATACCCAGCGATTTCTTTTGTAAATCAGAAGCGAAATGGTGAGTGTTAAGCCTTTTTCGAAGCCTCGCAAGTGACGGGAGTGGGGCATCTTGAACCCTAAATTGTTATTTCTACACACCTTTTAAAATGAAGAATAAATTTTTGCTACTTAAAAATATATATTGTTTTCTTTTTATGATAATTTTTTCTGGTCTACCATCTAGAAAGAAGTGATCATAAAATAGAATTTCAAATACTTCATAAAACTGTTTAATTGAATATTTACTGAGTCTTATTATTTTTTGTAAAATTTGACAATGTTATGCGCTCAAGTCTCTCGGCCCTGTAAAGTGATAGTGTACAGGCTGTCCCATTTTCGATGTCCTTACGGGGTAACTCGCTTATTTTTAAAGATAGAGATTTGCGGTTTTCGCGAACGTTGGCTACTTTTTTGTTAATCACACGATACCGTAAACAAAATTTTCATAGCTTGCTTCGTTTTTGAGATACAGGGCGAAGTTGAAAATATTGCATTTTGGCCCCCGCCTTGTATCACAGCTATCTTTCAACTTATAGGAAAAGTAAAAACTTTGTTTTATACAATTTTTTACGTAGAATCCAGTGGCGTAGTGAGATTTTTGAAATAAGCTGTCATTGTTCAGATATAACCCAAAGTTATAATTTTTTAAATGGGACACTCTGTATATTTTCTCATATTCAAAACATAAATGCTTTGGGCTTTTCAAAAATATATAATACTTATATAATATTTCAAGTATCAGCCCTGTATTTAGATAAATTTCATTTTTGTTATAGCAAGTCAAGACAAATATCACTTTAGTAGAACGTTTCGCGCAATAAACAAATATCACTCTTATTCGTATATGGTAGCATGGAAAGTATTCATTAAAAAAATATTATTCAGTATGAGTCACTAAATAATTTGACAAAACAATAAATTTAAACTCTTATGAAACACTATTTATCGACTATAAACGCTGTGGACCTATAGTAGGTAGCTATGGAAAAAGAGCAAGTGCAGAATGTATATAACTCCTGTCACCTACCTGTCAAAGTTAACAAATTTTTCTTACAATGGCGAATGATAATTCAAGATATCAAAATTACGAAAAATTAGATATGGTTGGGATATACTACCAAGTTGGTTTCAATCCAAATCAAGCGATGGACCTCTATTTTGAAAGGTATTTACTATCCATTTACTGGGTGTCAGTAAGATAATAAGATAGGAATTTTAGGTTTTCCTGAAAAGGAGACAACCGAGTAGTAGAATATTTGGGTAGACTAAAAAAAAATTTGGAAAATTTTGGATCTTTTGATAAGCCTAGACCAAAAAGTTATAGGAAAGAAAATGCTGAAGATGCTGAAATTAGTGTCCTCGCAAAGGTAGAAGAGAACAAAAATACTTCTTGCAGAGAAATTGAAGATTCGATCGGCATTCCAAAGACAAGAGTTTTCGAAGATATTGAAAAAGCATAAATATACCCCCCTACATACCTCAAACTATACATCATCTGCACCCAGGTGATGCTGAGAAAGCGCATTGAGTTTTGTAGGTGGTATATACAAAAAGACGGGAGAAAATATGAAATTTTGGGCATTTAGTGGTATGGTCCCGATGAAAGCTATAAAAGTAGCGCTGGCATTTTTAATAGAAAATAATCATCGTTATTGGTCGAATGAAAATGAGCACGTTACGGTGGCTCGTCAATAGCAAGGCAGATTCGGCTTTAATGTATCTTGTTTCGTTTTTGGAGGAAGATTGGCATACCGCATTTTCGACGGTAACTTGAATCACCGAAGATATTTGGAAATTTTGGATGATTGTCTTTGTGAACTACTTGACGAAATTCCGTTTGGCTCAATACGGACACAGTTATTTTCAACAAGATGGCGCACCTTGTCATAACGCAGGTCCCGTTAGGGCTTTTCTTAATGAAAGATCTTCCAAAACCAGTGGATTGGTAATATAACGGTCCATTAACTGGCCACCAAGGTCCCCTGACTTATCGATATTAGATTTTTTTATATGGGGCTTTATGAAAAATAAAAATAAACCACACGCGACACGAAAATCGAAGAATGCTCTCATGAATGCCACGAGAGAAGCTTTCGAATTCTTACGCATAAGACCTTTGTTCTTACTGCGGTCGATTGACGCTATCCTCAGAAGATGTCGGTTGTGTCTTCAAGAGAATGGACAGCAATTTGAACAATATTTATAAAATATTTTCAACCGAAAAATAATAGAGCTTTGTTTTGTAGCAGTGTTTCATATAAGTTTTAATTTCTGTTATAATAATTTTTAAATTAATCTTTGTTTAGTAACTTATATTGAATAATATTTTTTTTAAGAATACTTTCCATGCTACCATATATAAATGAGAGTGATATTTGTTTATTGCGCTAAACGTTCTACTAAAGTGATATTTGTCTTGACTTGCTATAACAAAAATGAAATTTATCTAAATACAGGGCTAATACTTGAAATATTATATAAGTATTATATATTTTTGAAAAGCTCAAAGCATTTATGTTTTGAACATGGAAAAATATACAGAGTGTCCCATTTAAAAAAATATAACTTTGGGTTATATCTGAACAATGACAGCTCAATTCAAAAATCTCACTACGCCACTGGATTCTACGTGAAAAAGTGTATAAAACACAGTTTTTACTTTTCCTATAAGTTGAAAGATAGCTGTGATACAAGGCGAGGGACAAAATGCAATATTTTCAACTTCGCCCTGTATCTCAAAAACGAAGCAAGCTATGAAAATTTTGTTTACGGTATTGTGTGATTCACAAAAAAGTAGCCAACGTTCGCGAAAACCGCAAATCTCTATCTTTAAAAATAACCGAGTTACCCCGTAAGGACATCGAAAATGGGACAGCCTGTACACCTCTCCACTAGGTAGCGCTGACCCTTCTCAGAGGTCTGTTGTTATGATTAAACTACTTACAGTCATTATCCATTACATCTTACAGCCGTTTTCCGGGACATCGATAAAACGGGCGGGACATCGGGACGGGAGTATAATAGCGGGACTGTCCCGGTCAAATCGGGATGTTTGGCAAGCCTATATACAGGGTGGGCCATCCATAACTTTCCACCCCGAATTTTGAGATTTGGGATGGAATAACGAAAAAACGCTCGGACAGGTTAAATTTTGTTGAAAGGGGGGCAAATAAGGGTGTTCAAATGAGTTTGATATCACTACCCCTCTAGCCGCAACCCCTAACAGCTCCCATTTTTGAATAGGGAAAAGGGGTCGAGCAGCACCTTGTTGGAAAGGCAATTCAATTTCCTGCATGAGTGTATTTTTCATCGCTTTATTATTATACAGAGTGACTCAGTATTGCATCAATAACTTCCACACGCCGAATTTGGATCTTTGAGATGGAAACAACGCTCGGACGGATCAAAAAATGAATTCGATATCACTACCCCTCTAGCCGCTACCCTAACAGCAATTATTTCAATTTGAACGAAAGCGCACGATATTTGTAAATATTATTGTTTTCACGTTTTCAGTTATTGTCTAGGTTTCAGCATTTTCAACATGTATTTGGCATACGCGTAGTGATCGAGAAATTGCAAAAAAAAGGCGGCGATAACAGATTTAGTTGATCTTGAGATGGAGAAGCTGTTTGAAAATGAGAATTCATTTAGTTATTTCAGACTTTAAAAAAAATGAGAGCTGTTAGGGGTTGCGGCTAGAGGGGTAGTGATATTAAACTCATTTAAAAACCCCTTATTTGTCCCCCTTTCAACAAAATTTGACCCGTCCGAGCGTTTTTTCCATCTCAAAGATCCAAATTCGGCGTGTGAAAGTTATTGATGCAATACTGAGTCACTCTGTATAATAATTAATAAGCGATGAAAAAAAATACACTAATGCAGGAAATTGAATTGCTTTTCCAACAAGGTGCTGCTCGACCGCTTTCCCTATTCAAAAATGAGTGCTGTAAGGGGTTGCGGCTAGAGGGGTAGTGATATCAAACTCATTTGAACACCCTTATTTGTCCCCCTTTCAACAAAATTTGAACTGTCCGAGCGTTTTTTCGTTATTTCATCCCAAAGCTCAAAATTAGGGTTGGAAAGTTATGGATGGCCCACCCTATATATATATATATATATATATATATATATATATATACATACATACATATATACATATACATATAAAATTAAGTGAACTAGGACATTTATTTGAAACTAATCAAACAAATCTCCTAGCGGAGCTGGTTATAAGAGTTCACGAAGCATCGAAATATCAACATCTACCCCAGACGGTAATTGTTCGAAATGTTAATTTGTTTATCACAATCGATGGAAATTGATAGACAGACTGTTTCGCCCTTATCGGGGCTCATCAGTATCATCCATCCACCAAGAGTGATAACCAAAACAACATTTCAAACGGTCATACATATTTCTTCTAGTAACTCCATGACATATAAATATGACACAGCGCCACCAGTCGCAAACAATTGAACCACATCTTTCAGAACAGAAGAAAACATTTCGGCAACGAGAACTAGTACGTCCGGAACACACGAAGGTGGCTACCATATTCGCTAAGCAAGAGTAAAGCTGACACAGCCTAAGGGCGAAACAGTCTGTCTATCAATTTCCATCGATTGTGATAAACAAATTAACATTTCGAACAATTACCGTCTGGGGTAGATGTTGATATTTCGATGCTTCGTGAACTCTTATAACCAGCTCCGCTAGGAGGTTTGTTTGATTAGTTTCAAATAAATGTCCTAGTTCACTTAATTTTATAACCACGGGCGTGTTTTCCGTTTAACACGAATAATTCTTACTTATATTCATTTGCCATTGCGATAAAATTCGGGACGATTGCTGCCTGCGGTGTGTAATGTTGAATCACATCGAATTGATGTGTCAGCTTTACTCTTGCTTAGCGAATTTGGTAGCCACCTTCGTGTGTTCCGGACGTACTAGTTCTCGTTGCCGAAATGTTTTCTTCTGTTCTGAAAGATGTGGTTCAATTGTTTCCGACTGGTGGCGCTGTGTCATATTTATATGTCATGGAGTTACTAGAAGAAATGTTGGTTTGATTATCACTCTTGGTGGATGGATGATACTGATGAGCCCCGATAAGGGCGAAACAGTCTGTCTATCAATTTCCATCGATTGTGATAAACAAATTAACATTTCGAACAATTACCGTCTGGGGTAGATGTTGATATTTCGATGCTTCGTGAACTCTTATAACCAGCTCCGCTAGGAGGTTTTCTTTGATTAGTTTCAAAATAAATTTCCTAGTTCACTTAATTTTTATAACCACGGGCGTGTTTTTTCCCGTTTAACACGAATAATTCTTACTTATAATATATATATATATATATATATATATATATATATATATATATATATATATATATATATATATATAATTATTTATTCGAATTGTTGTTGCCTGTGATTTATTTTTAATCTCTTGATAATTATTAGCAATAACAGGCTGGTTGAATCTTAAAAAACTCGATTTAATTAATAAGTTGACGTTTCAGTATGACATTCATAGTTATTCAAAACTTTTGAAAAAAAATTGAAAATTCTTTGACATTTATTGACTTGAAAAAATTGAATAGATAAGATTGATCTGTCTTGTTAAAAAATTCTTTCAGTCTAATATTAACTTCAAAATTGTTATTATTAGAAGGCAAGGGAAACTACAGAAACCTTTACCTATGTAATGTTCGAAAATAATAATAATAGGGTACTATTTATTTAACAGAAAGAAATTAGTACGGGAAAATATTAAAAAAGTAGAGTAGAATTATCGGTATAGAACGTTTATATGGAAGCAGCCGTTGACACGTGTTTCGGACTCTTTGGTCCTCATCAGAACGGCGTAGCTAAGTATTGGATTGAAAATTTGGAGATGAAAATAGTTTAATAAATAAAATCCTCTGTTATGGAAGAAAATCACTTATTTGTGGTTTATTGTTTGAACTCTCCGGTATGGGAGATTTGGTCAAACTTTGCCACGGAGGCGATTAATTCCATCCGAGAGATCTCAGAAAGAGTAAATTAATATTAAAAAAGAAAAATAGTATTGGGAAAATATTTAAACAAGTAAAGCAAAAATTATCGGTATAGGTTCGTTTATATGGAAGTAGCTGTTTTTAATGAAATTTTTATAATAAAATCCTCTGTTATGGAAGAAAATCACTTATTTGTGGTTTATTGTTTGAACTCTCTGGTATGGGAGATTTGGACAAACTTTGCCACGGAGGCGATTAATTCCATCCGAGAGATCTCAGAAAGAGTAAATTAACATTAAAAAAGCAAATTAGTTTTGGGAAATATCAAACAAGTAAAGCAAAAAATTATCGTATAGTTCGTTTATATGGAAGTAGCCGTTTTTAATGAAAATTTTAATTAGAATTTCAAATTTTTTAAATGAAGAAAGGTACTTACAATATAAAAAATTGTAGTTTGGGATCATTGCCATATTTTCAGCTTGCAATATTTAATTATTTATTCGAATTGTTGTTGCCTGTGATTTATTTTTAATCTCTTGATAATTATTAGCAATAACAGGCTGGTTGAATCTTAAAAAACTCGATTTAATTAATAAGTTGACGTTTCAGTATGACATTCATAGTTATTCAAAACTTTTGAAAAAAAAATTGAAAATTCTTTGACATTTATTGACTTGAGAAAATTGAATAGATAAGATTGATCTGTCTTGTTAAAAAATTCTTTCAGTCTAATATTAACATTCAAAATTGTTATTATTAGAAGGCAAGGGAAACTACAGAAACCTTTACCTATGTAATGTTCGAAAATAATAATAATAGGGTACTATTTATTTAACAGAAAGAAATTAGTACGGGAAAATATTAAAAAAGTAGAGTAGAATTATCGGTATAGAACGTTTATATGGAAGCAGCCGTTGACACGTGTTTCGGACTCTTTGGTCCTCATCAGAACGGCGTAGCTAAGTATTAAAAACAGCTACTTCCATATAAACGAACTATACCGATAATTTTTGCTTTACTTGTTTAATATTTTCCCAAAACTAATTTTCTTTTTTAATATTAATTCACTCTTTCTGAGATCTCTCGGATGGAATTAATCGCCTCCGTGGCAAAGTTTGACCAAATCTCCCATACCGGAGAGTTCAAACAATAAACCACAAATAAGTGATTTTCTTCCATAACAGAGGATTTTATTTATTAAACTATTTTCATCTCCAAATTTTCAATCCAATACTTAGCTACGCCGTTCTGATGAGGACCAAAGAGTCCGAAACACGTGTCAACGGCTGCTTCCATATAAACGTTCTATACCGATAATTCTACTCTACTTTTTTAATATTTTCCCGTACTAATTTCTTTCTGTTAAATAAATAGTACCCTATTATTATTATTTTCGAACATTACATAGGTAAAGGTTTCTGTAGTTTCCCTTGCCTTCTAATAATAACAATTTTGAATGTTAATATTAGACTGAAAGAATTTTTTAACAAGACAGATCAATCTTATCTATTCAATTTTTTCAAGTCAATAAATGTCATACTGAAACGTCAACTTATTAATTAAATCGAGTTTTTTAAGATTCAACCAGCCTGTTATTGCTAATAATTATCAAGAGATTATATATATATATATATATATATATATATATATATATATATATATATATATATATAAAACATAAGTGAACGTGTTTCGTTCTAAAGCATTCCAAAGTACGTTTTACCAGATAAATTAAATTAATTATTATATTTATAAGTATACAAGTTTGTGTTTTGACATGATATGCATATTATAGTTGTGAATAAATGGTTTACCCTGTGGAACGCTGACTCGACAACGAAAAAAAAAACATGTTATGTTACTTACCTTTCACCCACGCCTTCCCGTACGTCATTTTAACGTCGCCTGTCAACATCATGAAAGTGGTCGTCTTCCCCGCCCCGTTGATGCCCAACAGCCCGAAGCACTCGTATTCCTTGATACCCAAGCATAGCCCGTTCACGGCCAACAGGTTGCCGTAGTACTTGGTCACGTCCTTCAACGCCAAAGTGTAATTCTGCCTCAGCTCCGCATCGCCGGAAGCCCGTATTTTCAATTTTTCGTTTGCCACGTCGTCGTCTTCGTAGGGCACGTTGGAGGGGTACTTTTGCTTTCTCGCGTCCAGTTTCTCCAATATCATGTTGAACATCTTGCAGTCGTTCATGACGATCAGCCAGAATAGCGTGGTGCCGAAGAGTAACATGTAGACGATATTGGCCGATATACCGGGCTCCGACCATTGGAAGTGTTCCTCTGAAATTGAGAAAAATGCTGAAAATTATGTATTTATAAAAAGACATGCACTCTTTTCTGTGGTAACTTGAAATATTTCAAGTTGACAAAACAAGTGTTCTTTGATAATTACAAAAAAAAGAAAGAGGTGGAAAAGTTTAGCACTTCGCTTGTTAATCATCTGTTGACCATGGCTGAGACTCGCCTAACAAAAAAGCTAACAACGTCGGTATATATATCTTCAACGTTCAACCTTCTAGTTTTACAACATTGTAGAAGACACGATAACATTTGAATACAATCTGGAAAATTCCAGAGAAGTCTTCATCATTGTCACACACATATACACTTAACGTCGTATAACATAACCTCCAGTTTAAAAATTCATACAATATTTTAGTGAAAGAAATACATATTGCCACCCACATCTACCCACCAATACCAAACTCCCTTACTTACAAATGCAGACCAAGGGCTATCTACCACAACAACCATGAGTGGGTGGCAGTAGTAGCAGGGGGGTTATAGAGAAAAGGCTGGACAAACCCACAAACACTTTCCTTTTATTTATAGATTTATTTATATATATATATATATATATATATATATATATATATATATATATATATATATATATATTATATATCTATATATATACACTGGCCAGCAAAATTAACGCACCACTAAAATTTGGGTCAATTTCAAAGTAAATTTTATCGCGAACCGCTTAATCGATTTAGATAAAAAAATTTTTCAATGTAGCTTAAATCTTCAGAAGTAACGTTATGCAAAGAGAGAAAATTTATATTCGAGTTTTAGACATATACTGGGTATTTGAAGAAAAACTAGTAAAATGCACTTTTGTCATATTCTGTGGGAATTCCCATCAACAGTATTAGGTGTCTCTCTAAGTCAAAATATAGCCCCATCTTTTACAAGTATTTTGTTTTTTCATTCACGTTTTTATCGCACATATTAAATGAAATACGGAATTTAATGTCGAAAAAAGACTTCAATTTGCTAGGGAACATGTGAACTGGACTGCTGAAGATTGGGAACGAGTTTTGTTCACTGATGAGACGAGGTTTTATCTCTACAGCAAGGATCGAAGCTCAGAAATTATTCGACAGCCAAACGAACGTTATTCACAAAATAATGGATTATTTAATGGAGGCTCTGTGATGTCTTGGGGCGGAATTTCTTTGGCAGCTCGTACAGACATCATGTGCTTGCATGGAGCACCTTTAAGTAGCGAAAAGTATATTGACGAAATTTTGTCAGAGCATGTGGTCCCTATGGCTGGTTATATTGGAGATAATTTTATACTAATGCAAGATAATGCCAGACCACATACTGCGAAAATAGAACTAAATTATCTAAATCAGGTGAATATTGAAGTCCTAGATTGGCCTCCAGGTAGTCCAGACCTTAACGCTACAGAACATTTATGGGATGATGTAGAAAACATTATGAGGGAAATATGGACAAATATAGATCAATCAAAAATTAGACGCCTGGTTCAAAATATGGGTCATCGATGTCAGTTATAAGGAATATGGGAGAAAACACCCGATGTTGACTTTTTATTTTAATGTTTAAGATTTTATTTCAAATTTTTTTAAAATAAATTTTAGTTGTTACGTTTTACATTAAATTCCGTATTTCATTTAATAAGCAAGATTAAAAAGTGAATAAAAAAACAAAATGCTTGTAAAGGATAGGGCTATATTTTGCCTTAGAGAGACACCTAATACTGTTGATGGGAATTCCCACAGAATATGACAATAAAAGTTGTGCATTTTACTAGATTTTCTTCAAACACCCAGTATATGCCTAAAACTCGAATATAAATTTTCTCTCTTTGCATAACGTCACTTCTGAAGATTTAAGCTACATTGAAATTTTTTTTTATCTAAATCGATTCAGCAGTTCGCGAGAAAATTAACTTTGAAATTGACCCAAATTTTAGTGGTGCGTTAATTTTGCTGGCTAGTGTATATATATTTTTTTTTTCAAAAAAAATCAGTAGCGAAATGTTGAGCTTCAAGCCTCCCAAGTGACGGGAGGGGGAATCTGGAGATCCAAATTGTTCGTTCTACAAACCTTTTGGAAATAAAAAAGGAATTTTTGCTACCTAAAAATATATATTTTTTCTTTTCATTGATAATTGTTTCTGGTCTACCATCTAGAAAAAAGGGTTGGTAAAATAAAATTTGAAATTATTTTTATTTAACTGAAGAATTACTTAGTTTCATTATGTTTTGCAAAACTTTAACTTTTTGTCTAACTACAAAAACAATTATAAAAACTTTTTTGTCACACTAAAAAAAGTAAATGATTAATATGTTGACAATGTTAATCTTTGATTTCAAAACAAAGCGCTCACGTTTCTCTGCCCGATAAAATGGAAGTGTACCTCCACTAGGTAGCGCTCTCCCTTCTCATAGGCCTGTTTTTATAATTAAACAATAAAACTACTCACAGCCACTATTCATTACTTTTTACATCTTACAGCCGTTTTCCGAGACATCGATAAAATCGAGCGGGACACCGGGACAAGAACAAAATATCGGGACAGTCCCGGTCAAACCGCGACGTATGGCAAGCCTATATATATATATATATATATATATATATATATATATATATACACACTCACCGGCACGAAAACCGGAGAAGTTGAATATTTTTAAATGAACTTCAAATTTTAATGCTTTGTGATGTTCTATTATTATAATATCTTATACACAAACAAAACAACATGTTTTACGTATTTTCTAACAAAAATTAAACCTTTAATTGAGAAAAAAAGTGTTTTTGAGTAAAAATCATAAATTCCATAGATCTTAGTACTGCAGTGTGCATAGTTGGCCACTTCAACAATGCTGTTGTTGTCATTGTTGTGAGGAATCTGACAGATCGAAAAATGTTTTAAAGTTGTTCTGCATGAAAAATATGGATGTTAATCCAGACACAGCGGCTGCTATTGTTGCGTTGCTTCAAGGCGGAAGAAGTGAGCGATATGTTGCCCGAGAGTATCATGTCTCCAATAGCACTGTTCACCTGATTTTTACACGTTTTCTGTAAACCAGAAGACCTGAAACTGGTCCCCAACGCAGCACTAGCGCTCGTGATGATCGTTTTATCATCTTACAAAGTCTGCGAAATCGTCATGCTACAGCTGTTGAAATCAGAAATCGACTTCAGCACGTCCGGCAAACCAACGTAAGTGAACGAACAGTTAGACGACGACTGAGAGAAGCCAATCTTATCAGTGGTTGACCTGCAACAGGCCCAAATCGTCTTAGGCGTCATCGTGTTTCGCGACTTCAGTTTGCCAGAAATCATCAGCACAGGGATGAAAATGAATGGGGGAGCGTTTTGTTCACCGATGAGTCCAGATTTAGCCTGCGGTCTCCAGATGGACGTGAGAGAGTATGGCGAAGGCCACACGAGCGTTCTGAATGATTTTGGATTGATTGGGCCGATACTTGGTGTAAATTAATAAACATATTAAAACAATGGTTAAAAATAACAATTTACACATTTATTATAAGAAATAACGCATGACGCACGTTTCGGTGGAACTTCACCTTCTTCAGATGCTAATAGCAAACTAACTATGATTCTCTGTTATATCGAAAACAAGAAATGACAAATTATGTAGAAGGGGTAAATACACAGATGGTTACAAATAATTATTAGAAAAGGAAAAACCAATTCTGAACTGCTAGTCAGGTAGTTCGGTAATTTTGAAAAGATTAAGAAGGGGGCTTGAAGTATGATCGATTTGGCTATTCAATAGGAGACCGGAATGCTTGTATTTATTTATCTGTAATGATTCTAAAAAATTAAGTTTAATTCCCTTACTTTCAGTATTTAATATTTTAAAATCGAAATTGAATGTGTGATTTTTCTTGGATTAAATGGTTTGCATAATGTGAATCCGACTTCTGATTAACAAAGCTACGTTTGTGTTCCGAAATTCTAGTTTGAAAACTTCTGAAAGTTCTACCAATGTAAAACTTATCACAATCGCCACAATTAATTTTTATAAACTCCTGATTTATTATCTTTATGAACTTTCGATTTATTATTTTTTATATGATTTCCTAAATTATTACCGGTACGATAAGCAATGTTTAATGTTGTGCTTAGATAAGAGAGATCTCTAAGTTTTTTACTTGAATTTCCGATGAAAGTGAGGCTGTTGTATTTGATATTATTTTTAGTAAGGGGATACACCTGGTTAATCGCATTTTTTGAAAAACTTTTTATCTATCATATTGTCTATAATATTGGGATCATAATTATTATTTACGGGCAATTTGTTTTATTATATTTTTTCTCGATGTTAAAAATTGGCATTGAAAGTGGAATATTTACTAAACGATGTACCATACTATTGAAAGCTGCCATTTTGTGTTGGAAAGGATGTAGGGAAGTACTATGTATGACGCTATCAGTGTGCGATGGTTTGCGAAAAATTGAAAAATTATGTTTGTTATCTAGTTTTGTTATTTTCAAATCCAAATAGTTAATCGAGTTATCTTTTTCCATCTCTAAAGTGAATTTTATATTAGGGTGTAAAGTATTAATGAATGTTTGAAAGCAGTCTAGTTGTCTAAGAGTACCAGTGAAACAACAAATAATATCATCCACATATCTAAACCAATAAACGAATTGTCGACTAACAGGATGATTTTGGAACAGTTTATTCATAATCCCCCCTTAAACCCTTACTAAAAATAATATCAAATACAACAGCCTCACTTTCATCGGAAATTCAAGTAAAAAACTTAGATCTCTCTTATCTAAGCACAACATTAACATTGCTTATCGTACCGGTAATAATTTAGGAAATCATATAAAAAATAATAAATCGAAAGTTCATAAAGATAATAAATCAGGAGTTTATAAAATTAATTGTGGCGATTGTGATAAGTTTTACATTGGTAGAACTTTCAGAAGTTTTCAAACTAGAATTTCGGAACACAAACGTAGCTTTGTTAATCAGAAGTCGGATTCACATTATGCAAACCATTTAATCCAAGAAAATCACACATTCAATTTCTATTTTAAAATATTAAATACTGAAAGTAAGGGAATTAAACTTAATTTTTTAGAATCATTACAGATAAATAAATACAAGCATTCCGGTCTCCTATTGAATAGCCAAATCGATCATACTTCAAGCCCCCTTCTTAATCTTTTCAAAATTACCGAACTACCTGACTAGCAGTTCAGAATTGGTTTTTCCTTTTCTAATAATTATTTGTAACCATCTGTGTATTTACCCCTTCTACATAATTTGTCATTTCTTGTTTTCGATATAACAGAGAATCATAGTTAGTTTGCTATTAGCATCTGAAGAAGGTGAAGTTCCACCGAAACGTGCGTCATGCGTTATTTCTTATAATAAATGTGTAAATTGTTATTTTTAACCATTGTTTTAATATATATTAATGATTTTGTGTATCATTGCAACTATATTATTACTTATTTCTCGTTACAGATGTTACTGCAACATTATTTCTTAATATATTCCAGCGTTTCTCAATCTTTCAGGATTCAATTTTCTATATTATAATTCGCGCCCCTCACCCCCGCATATAATAAAATGTAAACAAAATTAATGTATTTTGAGTTTTTCTGCTCTAAAAAAACCAATAGTAGACCTAAAAAAAGATATTTTGTTTTCTGTATGTATGTGTACTTTCCTTTCAGTCAGTTAATTAACTTTTTTAAATAATAGTTCATCTTCTAGACTAGGACCAAAAAATAGTATATTGTTTTATTAGGAGTAAAAGTGACACTTTTTGTGGCGAGACTAAATGTTGTGAGGCCGACAATTTCAGACGAGCCACAAAAAGATTTATTTTGTATGTGTGTGTGTGTGTGTAATTTTCTTTCAGCCAGTTAATTATTTTTTTCGAATAATAGTTTATCTTCAATAAACTCGTGTCCCCCTAAGGGGAGCGACCCACAGATTGAGAACCGCTGATATATTCCATTGTTCTGTATATTGTCACACAACTTACTGCAACAGTAATCGGCAAAGGTACTGCACACTTCCTCCCAGCACGCCTCGGTCGTGTTCCTCGTCTCGCACGACTTGACGTACATGGAACAGTACTTGTCGAAAGCGTAAATGTTGTAGTTGTTGAGCACGCCCGTGCACATCGCGTAATGTGGCACCAACAAGAAGATCCAGTGCAGAGTGTTGGCGACCGAGAGCAGATTCAGCATCGGCAGGCTGAGGAGCTGAATGATGAGGAACGCCATGTTGCCGGCTAGGACGCCGAACAGACTCATCCTCGTGTAACCGGTTGACGGTATCTCGAAGAAATACGACATGAGGTACATTAACGGGAGGACCGAATAGGAGAACAGTAACATCAGCAGGAAGATGCGGCCTGGAAAAATGGAATCGCAAATTAATGTTTCAAAGTTGCAGAAATGTAAACTTCTGACGTGATGACGTCATTGTTTGCTACACTGGTACAGATAGAAAATTGGATAACTTCATTACTTATATTAATTCCATACACCCTCGTATTGAATTTTCTCTAGAAAGTGAAATGAATAATTCTATTAATTACTTAGATTTAACTATTTCCAGAAAAACCAACAAACACGAATTTTCAATTGTTCATAAACCATCTCATACAGATATTACAATTCATAACACATCGCTACACCCTTTTTCACATAGATTAGTGGCTCATCATAGTATGATTCACAGGCTTTTCAAAATTCCGTTGTCCGAAGCTAATTTTCAAAAGGAATTGCATATAATTGAACAAATGGCAGTAAATAATGGTTATTCACCTAATATAATTGAAAGCCTCATTCAGAGGAAAAAATACAAAATGGCAATTTCAGAAGTTTACCCACTTATACCCGAGAAAAGTAGAATATTTAACATACTTGGGCAAACCTTCCGAAAACCTGAAATTGTTTTTTCATAAACAAAATTTCATACAAAACCAATAATAGCATTGGAAAAACAACAAATCAAAAATTCATAGAGGTGAACGTACTGGTGTTTATAGACTCGACTGTAACGATTGTGAAAAATTCTATATAGGACGTACAATTAGAAATTTCAAAACTCGAATACACGAACACCAACGTAGCTATAGGCGTCCGAAATTAAGATCGTAGCGCCGGAACGGCTAATATCGGTACTAGAGCATGGGAGATTAGCTGTTTGTTTACATTGGTTGTAATGGTATTTACGTTCATTTCGTTTTGAGTTTTCGAACGTTTATCGTCGTAATTTTGTTTTTTTTGGACTTTGTATTTTCCTGTGATATATTGTGTTTGGATTGAGGACAATTTTATCTCTGTTCAACAGTAGATAACCTACCTACATCAAGTTGAAATTTACACTGAGTTTTTATCATTGAACATGAAAATCAATAGTAAAATAAAGTAGAGGACGAAAAAATCAATTGGTTGAAGGAACTATGTATACCTCATGAAAAGGCTGTATGATAGAACACCTATTTATTTAAAAAATAAAAATTTTTTCAAAAGTTTCAAGAAAACATCTCTGACATGTCTACTTTCATTACGAACTGAAGAATTTTTGAGTATAATGGACAAAACTAAGTATTTACCAGCTAAACTGAAAGAAACAACATGAAATAAAAGAAGAATTAATATGAATACTCTGCTTGAATGGTTTGAACGTAATAAGTTATATTTTTTGAATTTTCCTGACATATAACAGCTATCCTAAAAGTACGGTGGACTTCTGAGAGTCTGGTTTTTTTGATAGAATCTCTGTTTTCCTGATTATATAATTGAACATTTTAGTTTTTACCTAGCTATAGAGTCCAGATTTATTTCATATTCTTGATGTTATGATAAACTGTTATTTTGGTTGTGCAAATAAACATCATTTGTTATTATTATTTTAATAGTATCTCTGGTTGTTACATGAAAGAAAATACAATAATCTAGAATCTCTGGATGATGGCCCAGGTTCAGATTCCGATAAAAGTGGAAGATTTTTCGTTGGAATAGCATTGGACTTCAAAAACTCTACGTTTTCGGTTAGCTGAAAATTGCACATCATTAGTTGGTATAATTCTATATGGAAAAATCCACAAACTTACTGCAGGGAAAATAATTAATCTCAGTAAACTGTAAAGAACAACTCTCTTATGTTCAGACATTTTTTTTCAATCTTCAAGTTATGAATCCACACCTTTCTTCTGTCCATCATTTCCTTGTTTCCCAACTTTGTTTGGAATGCAACTTTGAATTGTCCAGCTTTCGGAAAGGTATGTAAGCTATATTCGGTTTTTTTGCCCAATATGAACAATAGAATACACAACAATAGTGATTCATCTCTTCTGAACGTTTGTAAACGATCCAAAATACAATTAAAACTCAACAACTTCTCATATAAAATACACGTAAACAGATGTAAACAAAGCAATCTATCTCCCATGCTCTAGTAATATTCGACACCGGTAGGGGGCGTATCGCTTATTATGTTTTCCCTATATTAACCCGTTTATTCCCGATGTTCCATAATTGGAACAACCATACAACGCTCGGTGATCCAATATTGGAACTTCACTTTTTACGTATTTTCATCATACGTCACTGAACGCTTTGATGCATTCCTCGTCTTCAGACGTTCATTAAGTGTGAGGACAGAGTGAGAAGTGTGCATTATTATTGTTAGTGCCGTCAGTTACGAATCTCAAAGTAATTTAATACCTTATTGACGTAATCAAAATGGACGCTAGAAAGTAAGTAAAAATATATTTAATATCATTACATTTTTGAGGTTATTTTTGTTCATTTTTATTGTTCATTATCATTAAATTCGAGTACTATGTGAATTATATGCCGTACTTCAATGCTATTTGTTCAATTTACAATTTTAATTGTGTTCCAAAATTGGAACATCAGGCAGAAGTGGATACGTATAGTTTTATTTAGTGTAACGATTTAAAATATGCTATTTTCAGATGCTTGACAACTAAAAAATTGATTGACATAGTAGAAGATGAAAATTTCTGGCTCGCAGATAGTTCTTGAGATCCTGTTCTACCTATTCGAGAAGTTAATCGATGGGTATCAAAAGAAAAAAAATATCTTGTTCCACAACCATATGTCATTGGTCAATACAATAAGTTTATGGGTGAAGTGGACCGTATGGATCAAAACATCAATAATTATAGAATAAATGTTAGATCTAAAAAATGGCGGTGGACACTTTTCGTGTTCTGTTTGGACTCAACAATGCATAATGCATGGCAAATTCAACGCCGCCAAAATAACTGTGGAAATGTTGATTTTCTCAAGTTCAGGCGGGAGATTACTAACGTATATTTGAAGAAATATGGCTAGCCTCCAGAAAGTGGTGGTAGGCCTAAAACTTCAAAACCTTTATTAGCCAGAGTGCATGATCAGCTAAGATTTGATGGCTTCAATCACTGGATCGTTCTTTCTCCGAAGCAAAATCGCTGCGAAATTTGTCATAAAAATACCACAAAAACTTGTGAAAAGTGTAAAGGTAAATTTGCACGAGTAATGCTTTAAAAGTTATTATGTTAAATAATGTTTTTTTTATTAAATATTTGGGAAAATAAATTCCTTGAATTTTTTTTCACCCATACACTTTATATTACAAATAAGCTCGGTGTTCCAATATTGGAACAGAATTTTTTTTGGCAAAAACGAAATTGCAGATATGATTTTTTGTGAAAACGTTGAGAGATTTTCTAATTCAACTCTAGAAACGAGACAATAAACATGTTATCACAATTTTTAAAAACTTGGGCATTCAAGGGTATATGAAAAACTAAATACTTGGGAAAAAACGGGTTAAGCAGAAAACGGACTCTAAATATGCGTGTCATCTTATTCAAGAAAACCATACCTTTAATCACAATTATAATATATTACAATTAGAAAATAATCGCCATAAAACCAACTGTTGGGAATCCCTATACATCAATAAATATAAAAATTCCGGAAACTTAGCTAACGACCAGATTGAAGTAAACCCTTCTCCTCTCCTTAATCTGTTCAATGTACCTACTAATAGCTCTGAATGACTTGCTTATTGTTAATTAGTTTCTCTAGGAACCCCTCTGTTATATTCAATTTTCGTATAAATAGATTGTTTTGTAATAACATAGTTTAGTACGAGATGAAGTCAATGTTATGACGAAACGCGTTTACTCAATAGATTTTTATTCCAACCTGTGAAAAGTTAGTTTTTTATTTCTTTATAAAGTTATATAAACTTCTGCCTTTCAAAGCCTGATTTTACTTTATATTTTTAGGTTTGGTTAAGAAGAATAGCATACTCACACAGATCGTCCCAATCTTTGAATCCTCCTTCTTGGAACGACGCCAGAGCGATAAGCGTAGCCAACTGTATAACTGTGAACGTCAAGATGTCGCTGACGTACGAAGTGATCCAGTAAATGAACACCTTTGCGCCTGATACGAATTGCAGATGCTTCGACTTGGTGACCCTTTCCCTGATGTAGAACAGTATGAAGAAGGCCGATACGAAGGTCATGCTGAAGCAAAGATTGAAGGCAATGTTGAAGCCTATCGAGTCGCCGATAGCTATTTTGTTGAACTGCAAGAAAACGAATTCGAATGAGTGTGCACGCCTTAACAGAACTAGTAGCATGTGTGGGTTCTGGCGCACATATCGGTCGAAATACGAAAATTTTATATTATCAGAAAAAACATGTATAATTTTAACGAATACTATTGGCGTCTGAAATTAAGATCGTAGCGCCGGAACGGCTAATATCGGTACTACTACATGGGCCATTAACTGTTTGTTCACATTGTAAACAAAAGAATTACGAAGCTAAACGTTTTACGTTAAGCTTCGTTATTTGTGTTTTTTTGGACTTCGTATTTTCCAGTGGTTCATTGTGTTTCGATTGAGGACAATATTATCTCTGTTCAACAGTAGATAACCTACCTACATCAAGTTGAAATTTAAATTGAACATTAAAATCAATAATAAAATAAAGGAGAGGACGAAGAAATTAATTGGTTAGAGGAACTATGTAGGTATACATCATGAAAAGGCGGTATGATAGTACACCTTTTTGTTTAAAAAATAAAAAAACTTTCAAAAGTTTCAAGAAAACATCTCTGACATGTCTACTTTCATTACCAACTGAAGAGGTTTTTAGTATAATGGACAAAACTAAGTACTTACCAGCAAAACTGAAAGAAACAACATGAAATAAAAGAAGAATTAATATGAATACTCTGCTTGAATGGTTTGAACGTAATGAGTTATTATATTTTTTGAATTTTCCTGACGTATAACAGCTCTCCTAAAAGTACGGTAGACTTCGGAGAGTCTGGTTATTTTGATAGCATCTGTTTTCCTGATTATATACTTGATTATATAACTCATGTGTGAATGAGCCAATAGAATCCGTGAATTTTGCATAACGACTGCGTATAGATAAGTGAATATACCCTTGACGACGTGATATAATCGTTTTGGTGTTTCGCCTCGTGTCAAAATGTATGAATATTTTCATATTGACGGTGTTTTGACGTTTGTCAAAAAAAATTAATATTTTTTATTCGTTATATAATCGTAACGAATACCACTCGAGCAATCGAAAATAATCGATTATACTGACCTCGTCACTCGGCGTATTTTTTTAAAACACCACTCGAGCTGCGCTCTCGTGGTGTTTCGCAAAATACGTCTCGTGACTCGGTAGTATAATCGATTATTTTCGATGCTCTTGTGATATTATTACTGAATATTTTAGTTTTTACCTAGCTATAGTAAAGTTTTATTTCATATTCTTGATATTATGATAAACTGTTATTTTGGTTGTGAAAATAAACATTATTTGTTATTTATTATTTTAATAGTATCTCTGGTTGTTACATCAAAGAAAATACAATTATCTAGAATCTCTGGATGATGGCCCAGGTTCAGATTCCGATAAATGAGGAACATTTTTCGTTGGAATAGCATTGGACTTCAAAAACTCTACGTTTTCGGATAGCTGAAAATTGCACATCATTAGTTGGTATAATTCTATATGGAAAAAACCACAAACTTACAGCAGGGAAAATAATGATTCTAAGTAAACTGTAAAGAACAACTCTCTTATGTTCAGACACTTTTTTCAATCTTCAAGTTGTGAATCCACGCCTTTCTTCTGTCCATCATTTCCTTGTTTCCCAACTTTGTTTGGAATGCAACTTTGAATTGTCCAGCTTTCGGAAAGGTATGTAAGCTATATTCGGGTTTTTTTTTGCCCAAGATGACCAATAGGATACGCAACAATAGTGATTCATCTCTTCTGAACGTTTGTAAACGATCCCAAACACAATTAAAACTCAACAACTTGTCATATAAAATACACGTAAACAGATGTAAACAAAGCAATCTATGGCCCATGCGTTAGTAATATTCGACACCGGTAGGGGGCGTATCGCTTATCTACGTTCGCCAATAACTGAATCTATGACGTGGCGTTTCACATAATGGAACTGAATATTAATCATTAGTGTATCTTCCATCGACCTTGAATTCACATAGCCACCTCGTTGCAAAGCGAAACAGACTGTCTAGTGTTTCCATCTTGAAGGTGCCGACGTCGAATGTCTTAACATTTCTCCCTCGAAGGATGAATGGGAATTCCATGTCGTCAAATATCATGAAACTAGATCCGATGGAGGGTTGATATTAATCATTAATTTTTCAAATGAATTTGAACGTGTTCATTACCTTGTTGTGTGTGTCCCAGTGGATTCGAGAATGATTTAGATTCACAATTCAGTCCACTGGAAAATGTTTATTTAATAAGTTTTTTATTTATAAATTGTTGTTGATCTTGGAATGTTTTACATTGGATCCGGTAGACAGCGCTGCGATCGCAGTGTCGAATATTCGATTGGAAGGCTCTTTTATATATAATTATATATATATATATATATATATATATATATATATATATATATATATATATATATATATATTTATATATATTTATATATATATTTATATTTATATATATATATATAAAAATATATTTATATACCGGGTGTCCACGGAAGGTGGCTCGCCCCTATAACTTTTTTGTTTTCGCAGATAATGAAATGAAATTTAGAGATCTGTTTAATGCATGAAACTGCATTTTTTGAGAAGTAACTCAACTTCATGCAATTTCCGGTTTCACCGGAAGTGACATAAACTTTCGATTTTTAAATGGGACACCTGGTATATTTTCAGTTTTTTGGTCTCCATATGACATTTAGAATACAACCATGTATCATTTGTTACTTTTTGTAACCGTTTTTTTCGAAATAAATTTTTATTCTAGAGGGCTATGGATGCGTTCAAATAACTAATTTCGGTCCTAAAATTTATGTTAAAATACAACTTTAGTGTTTTCGATCCAAATATTTCAGCTATGTGACGTTTGATTTTAAAACGTTTATTACTATTTTTTTCAAATGGCAACATGGGGGCTCGTCGGGTTAAAAAAAAAAAAAAGTAATGCTATTACGATTAATTTGATACCGCAGTCTAGGTATTAGGTTGAAAGAAAACTTTCGATAAAAACCTGAAATCCCATAACCTTAGAAATTTCTTTAAATGAAGAATCTTATTGAGATTGAAATAACATTTGAAATCATCGAGTAGCCTGTGACCAATACAACTGAAACAAAATAAGTCCGAAGCCACGCCCACAAATCTACGTCCCAGGACGGTAAACGGGGCCATTTTAGGACCGAAATTATTTATTTGAACGCATCTATAGCCCTCAAGAATGAAAATCTATTTCGAAACAAAAAACAAAAAAACGGTTACAAAAAGTAACAAATGATACATCGCTGTATTCTAAATGTCATATGGAGACGAAAAAAATAA
>JARQZK010001757.1:0-28247 GCA_030704885.1 Cynegetis impunctata | reverse complement strand
AATAGATGAATTGATTAAATGGCTGAGAAGAGTTTTTGTGAATATTGTAAATAGGAGTTTCAGGTCTCAAGGTAGACACTCGAAAGTGAAAACAATTTTTTTCGCAAAGAAATTAATATTATAGGGTGCTTGTTTTTTTTTATTTTCTTTAAATTATAAGGCGGTTGACCTTGAAATCCTAAAATTTTTCGCCTGTAGTGTATTCTTTTAAACACCTCTTGTAGCCTCCTTAAACCAACACCTCACAAGCCGCCTCTACTGTAGGTCTCTTCTATTAGTGTATCACTGTATCACGCACAACACGAATAGTTGTAGAGAGGTCGCCTTCGCCCGAAACCGGGTACGGTACCGGAAGAAGAAGAGTATTCACTTAACCTGATACGTTTGTGAGAGAGCAGCGAAATAAAGCACGAAATCAATAGAGCACTATACAATTATTTCAATTGGGAAGCGAAAATCCGAAAAATAAACCTCACAAAATTAATGCAAATTTATGGTGGACTAAATAGTACACCAGTCTCTTATATCTGCACCTGTTTTCCACCTGCTTCAATCTGATTTGTCCCAATAATAAGTCCCATGTTGAAACACCAACAATAATTTATTGTCCACTCTTTCGATCTGCATACAAAGTCCAAGATCTCCACACCTCATCACCACAGCATCACGATCGCCGATGGGTTCTCGCCGACCGCGAGAGCCCTCGTTAAAAAACAATTTTTCAAAGTGATGGTTCGGCGTTAACGCTCGTTCCTTAGCCCCGGGTTCCATTGACCGCCCTAATTAATAATATAACTTTCGGATGCCCGATACCCTGTCTATAATCACAAAGTTGAAGTTCATTCGAAAGACATATAGGCCAAGCTACAGAGATTTAGAGTGAGCATTTTGTGCAAAAAGTGTAAGAAGAAAACCAGCGCCGCCATTGTTTGTCAAATAGTTCCACATGATATAGTGATATGTTTTTCACTCGACTTTATTATTTATATCTTTGTTATTAACAATTTTATGCAAAAAAACTAATTGTAGAAAATGAAAAGACGAAAAAAATGAGAGGTCGGACGACTCGATCAGACCCTTAGTTTAAGAGAAAATGCAGTTTTTTCAAAATGTTTTAACTCGGTTATTTTTTGAGTTGTACCGTAGATCCTCCGGCCAATATTAGTTATTGATATAAACTTCATTTGTGCGAAGATCAGGAACTGTCCGATTCATAGTTTTTGATCTGTGTCCATTTGATTATGTTACTATGCAATTTTCCAGCAGACCTGAATGCCACAGGTATGGTCCGATTTCAATTTACAAAAAAGATTTTGAAATAAGAATTCTCATAGTTCAAAACGTTCATCTTGGTTTTTCATAAAAACGCTGAGAAATATGTTAAAAATAAAGCTGAACATGACGAAAAACGGTCGAGCGCGTGAGAGTAGTTGACGAGTGGGGGTAGAGCAGCAGGCAAGGAGAAGTATGACATTCGAAAGCGTCGGCATTTTGAACATGACAGTAATTTCTAAACGTTGTCAGATAATAATTGAAAACCCCCACTCTTCAACTACTCTTACGCGCTCGGCCGTTTTTCGTCATGTTCAGCTTTATTTTTAACATATTTTTCAGCGTTTTTATGGAAAACCAAGATGAACGTTTTGAACTATGAGAATTCTACTTTCAAAATCTTTTTAGTAAATTGAAATCGGACCATACCTGTCGCATTCAGGTCTACTGGAAAATTGCATAGTAACATAATCAAATGGCCACAGATCAAAAACTATGCATCGGCCAGTTTCTGATCTTCGCACAAATGAAGTTTATATCAATAGCTAATACTGGCCGGAGGATCTATGCTACAACTCAAAAAATAAGCGAGTTGAGAATTTTTGAAAAACTGCATTTTGGCCGGTTTTTTCCAATTTCCTCTCAAACTAAAGGTCTGATCGAGTCGTCCCACTTCTCGTTTTCTTTGTCTTTTCATTTTCTACAATTAGTCTATTAACACCATCACGTTTACTCTGATAGTTTCATTTTTATAAGCAAAAAACTGAAAAAACGCGATTTTTTGCATAAAATTGTTAATAACAAAGATATAAATAATAAAGTCGAGTGAAAAACATATCACTATATCATGTGGAACTATTTTACAAACAATGGCGCAGTTGTTTTTCTTCTAACACTTTTTACATGAAAAAACCTCTGTAGCTTGGCCTAATACTTTCAACTGATACTGTTGACCAAATAATACTTACATTTTTATCTGGGAAGGTTTGTTCATTGGGAAATTTCGGAAATAAGTTTGCACGTATCAGTTTTCATGAAGCTATAGATAAATATGTTTAATAGTGTATATTTCGTTTATTTATATTGATGTTTCGCTGATGTCTTGGTGAAACATGATGAAATATTTAACCCTTTCAGGGCAACTGGTTAGCTAGGAAGACCACAGTTTGTTAGTCATGAGTAAAACTGTTCGTTGGCTATTTCAGTATACCAGTGTGTTTTGTGGGTTGTCTAACATAGCAAAATTTGACGTGTTCATCGAAGACAGACCGAAATAAGTCGAAGCGCGTATAACGTGCATTTGTTTACTATAGTTGGACACTACACTTAGATGATCTGCTGAAACTGTGTGAATTTGTTATTTTTTTTTATGAATGGTGGAAAAATGGTTCCAAAATTATTTATTTATATCTTACTTATGTATTTTCATGAATATATTGAACGTAAATGTTTCCTTTTTTTTCGAAATTACTAATTTTGTTGGGGTCTCCTGAAGTGACCACTGGGAACTTACATAATCGTGTTATCTTATCTTAGTTCTGAGGAAGCAAGTTTGGAGTACCTACCTACTGAATAGGGTTGCCAATTTTCCAATAGGGGGACCAACCCGGGAGATTTTTTTAAGGAGTTTAGTAGGGAGGGGGTTGAAGAAAATGTGAATCATTTATTTATTTTTAATTTATACATACCTACTCTGCTTCTAATATTTGACAGTTTTTTACCACAAAATCATAATCTTTAGAAATCGAAGTTTGATTAGTAGAGCGCAATTGCGTATAATTTTCAAAAAACTGGGGAAATTAGCCACCCCGGGAAATCGGGAGGTTGACCATTATTACCGGAGTCATCCGGGCAATCCGGGAGGGTTGTAAAAGGAAAAGTACCTTATGACTGAACATAATTCTCAAATTTTGTAGTATTTATAATAGATTTTAACACAGGGGACAAACTGAAAATCAACTGGTCGTTAACGATCGGGGATTTACTTGCTTTCGCTTCGGAGATTTCGAGAATTTCCAGAAGGTCAAGCTTTCTACCCTTTATACCTGGATGTAATATTTTGGCAGAGTTCAAATCGATGAAATGGTTGTTTAATCATTATAATTGATTAATTTCAACTTAATTTCTCATACATCGATCATAAAATAATTTTTTTTTCGGAATATTGAATTGATATAATATTGTAGGTACAATATAATCCATCAATTTGCCATATTATATTGGAAGATCAACAACCACTATATTCATTATATATTGAATTAATTTTCATTTCATATCGTCGTTTTCAATTCCTAAAATGTTCTCATTATTATCATATAATAGAATCTACTATTAATATATTCAAATAGAACCTCGTTCTTGGTCCTATCAAATTAACGCCCATTCATTTCACATAGAAGTCTAAATAATAATATGTTATCACAATTCACCGAACTCTATTTATTTCTTATAATACGCATATTTTTGGTAATTTTTGAAAAATCTGAATGAAGTTTCTTCACTGATTTTTTGTATCAGAATATTTATAATTCATTCAGAGAAAACATCAAATTTTAAATGAAAAAAACTCTATCGCAGCGAACTGCATTAGAAAAGCAGGTTTTCAAAACGTATCCAGTTTAAAAAATACCTATATTCATTCAATTATGATTTTTATTCCAAATCCAAAAAACAAAAATTGCACCCTCTATCGTGTAAACAATATTTATTTCCTCCTCCGGGAGGTCAACCCCCCAACCAATTTATGTTGAAATAAATACAATCCAAGATATCATACGAAACTACCTACACACAAATTGCACCATCTATCGTGTAAACAATATTTATTTCCTCCTCCGGGAGGTCAACCCCCCGACCTATTTATGTTGAAATAAATATAATCCAAGATATCATACGAAACTACCTACATACAAATAGCACCATCTATCGTGTAAACAATATTTATTTCCTCCTCCGGGAGGTCAACCCCTCAACCAATTTATGTTGAAATAAATATAATCCAAGATATCATACGAAACTATCTACATACAAATTGCACTCTCTTTCGTGTAAACAATATATATTTCCTCCTCCGGGAGGTCAACCCCCCGACCAATTTATGTTGAAATAAATATAATCCAAGATATCATACAAAAATACCTACATACAAATTGCACCCTCTATCGTGTGAACAATATTTATTTCCTCCTCCGGGAGGTCAACCCCCCGACCTATTTATGTTGAAATAAATATAATCCAAGATATCATACGAAACTACCTACATACAAATTGCACCATCTATCGTGTAAACAATATTTATTTCCTCCTCCGGGAGGTCAACCCCCCAACCAATTTATGTTGAAATAAATATAATCCAAGATATCATACGAAACTATCTACATACAAATTGCACTCTCTTTCGTGTAAACAATATATATTTCCTCCTCCGGGAGGTCAACCCCCCGACCAATTTATGTTGAAATAAATATAATCCAAGATATCATACAAAAATACCTACATACAAATTGCACCCTCTATCGTGTGAACAATATTTATTTCCTCCTCCGGGAGGTCAACCCCCCAACCAATTTATGTTGAAATAAATATAATCCAAGATATCATACGAAACTACCTACATACAAATTGCACCCTCTATCGTGTAAACAATATTTATTTCCTCCTCCGGGAGCTCAACCCCCCAACCAATTTATGTTGAAATAAATATAATTCAAGATAGCATACGAAACTACCTACATACAAATTGCACCCTCTATCGTGTAAACAATATTTATTTCCTCCTCCGGGAGGTCAACCCCCCAACCAATTTATGTTTAAATAAATATAATCCAAGATATCATACGAAACTACCTACATACAAATTGCACCCTCTATCGTGTAAACAATATTTATTTCCTCCTCCGCGAGGTCAACCCCCCAACCAATTTATGTTGAAATAAATATAATCCAAGATATCATACGAAACTACCTACATACAAATTGCACCCTCTATCGTGTAAACAATATTTATTTCCTCCTCCGGGAGGTCAACCCCCCAACCAATTTATGTTGAAATAAATATAATCCAAGATATCATACGAAACTACCTACATACAAATTGCACCCTCTATCGTGTAAACAATATTTACTTCCTACTCCGGGAGGTCAACCCCCCAACCAATTTATGTTTAAATAAATATAATCCAAGATATCCTACGAAACTACCTACATACAAATTGCACCCTCTATCGTGTAAACAATATTTATTTCCTCCTCCGCGAGGTCAACCCCCCAACCAATTTATGTTTAAATAAATATAATCCAAGATATCATACGAAACTACCTACATACAAATTTTCAACCCTATGGTCCCAAAATTGCGCCTTCTATCGTGTAAACAAGATTTTTTTCCTCTCCTGGGGGGTCCACCTCCCAAGCAATACATACCAAAACCAATCCTATCCAATATATCATACGAAACTAACTACTCACAAACTTTCGATCCTATTGCTCCAAAATTACGCCCTTTATCATGTAAACATTATTTATTTCTTTTCCCAGGGGATTGTCCCCCCAACTAATTTGAACCAAAACCAATCGCATGCAACATATCTTTCGAAAATACCTACTTACAAACTTTCAACCCTATTACTCCAAAGTCGCGAACTTAATCGTGAAAACAAGATTCATTTCCTCCGCCAGGGGGTCAATCCTCCATTCAATTTAAACCTAAACCAATCCCATCCAAGATATCATACGAAACTACCTATTTACAAACTTATAACCCTATTGCTTCAAAATTGCGCCCTTTATCGTGTAAACAACTCTACAATACATAAGCTTATACATACATACATATGAACATATATATATATATATATATATATATATATATATACATATATATATATTTATATATATATATATATATATATATATTTATATATATATATATATATATATATATATATATATATATATATATATATATATATATATATATATATATATATATATATATATATATAAAATATATATAATATATATATATATATATATATATATACATATATATATATATATACGAGGTGTGTAAATAAAGTAATGAGACTGATCTTTTTTCAATGTTTTATTCAAAGAATATTATAATGCGATACTGTCTCCTTCAAAATAGTTCCCTTGGGAAGCCAGACAGCGCTGGAGACGGTTCTTCCATTCATCATAGCATTGCTGGAACTCCGATACTGGAATAGCCTTCAGCTGGTCGGTTACAGCTTTTTGAATGTTCGCAAGTGTCCCAAAATGAGTTCTCTTGAGGTGATTTTTCAATCTCGGGAAGAGAAAAAAGTCACAGGGACTCAAGTCTGGTGAATAAGGAGGCTGAGGAGCTACAGGAATGTTTTTACTGGCTAAAAACTGCATTATTGAGATTGCAGTGTGACATGGTGCATTGTCGTGATGCAACACCCAGTTCATTTTGATGTTTGGTCGCACTCGAGAGACTCTTTTTCGAAGTCTTTCAAGGACCTCTCGGTAAAAGTGTTGATTAACCGTTTGGCCTTGAGGCACAAACTTGATAGCACACCGTTGCTCGAAACTAATGCCACTCATAATTAGAACGCACAAGACAAAACTGTTTCACGAAAACTAACGCTACGGACAAACAAATGACTGTAGGGCTAGGGCATTCAAACTCATACTGGAGGCGTATCACATGTGCACCTAACGGTGTTTGAAGCCGCTCGTCTCCAGCGTTGCCAGATCGGGAGCGAAGTTGCCAGTCTCATTATTTTATTTACATACCTCGTATATATATATATATATATATATATATATATATATATATATATATATATATAAAAATGAGAGATTTCAAATCTTTTACGGTGCCAAGCATCATAAAAAGTCATGAAACGAAAAACTATCTTGGTCCTGGGTCCAACTTTGCTAATCACACCCATTTTAATAATCAGGTTTTCAAAGTGAAAACCTGCTGAAAAAATTATATCAAGACTTCATTTTCTCTTTCCTAGGAGAAAATTCTGATTATATTGCTATTATGCTATTTTCTGCTTAATCTATTCGCGTGGATTGAAGCTACAATCTGTTCCATTAGTATATATCCGGTTTCATATCCAAAAATTGTAGTGAATATTAAGGTTTGTAACACAAAACATTGGATATATTTGTATTTTATTCAGTTTTTCATCTTATGTTTACGGAGTTAGTCCTTGATATTTGATAATAAATCTTAATAGCCCACAAACTTCGATTCATTACGTCCCATATCCGAAAACTATATATAAAATAAACTGCAGCGATTATAATTCAAGAAGATATCATAATTATAAAAATTTTAATAGCAATGAACTACTACCTTTACCTACTCTTCAAATATAATTAATCCGAAGTTTCTGTTAGATTTTGGTATGAATAGGCGTGACGAATGATTTTGAAATACTCTTCCTTAATGTGGGTACACATTTACTATTCACGAAAAAACCTTCATTTCGGTAATAAACTTAAGTTTAACGAAGTTTAAAGCCATTTTTCTAATATTATTTCAATAGCGCCCAATTTGCTCTGGGCAAATCTTGCACTTTACTGTACAAATGTTTCCTTCCCGTTTCAGTTACGCATAACTGATTGCATCATCACCATGTGATGTTTTTAAAGACCTAAAATAGTTGAAATTAATTTGAACAAGTGCATACACATTGACTTGGTGATCATCAGATTTTAGGTGTTTTCTATGAGGAAAAATACTACTAGTACCAGTAGGCGCTTATTAGTTACAGAAATTTAGTTGTTTTATCGGGTCTTAAAATGTTATTAACACTAAAATAGCAACTTACAAGCTGTGAGGGAGCTAACCTCCAAAATAAACAATGACAAGTTTATTATAAAAATAACCTAAGAACGTAACATAAACTTGTATGAGTTCGAAACGGGTTTGATTATATCTAAATTGGATGTATCTAGGGTAAAGATAAATACAATTTACTTACAAGGAACTTCTCACGTTTCTAAACTCAGACGAGCAAAATTCTCCATTTGTTGGGAGGAAATCGCCCAACATTAATACATCAATCCTGGGCAAATTTGAGCTATTTGCCTTAACAAAGCTTGGTTCCATTATTATAGTAGTGTGGAGTCGATAAACCACACGTAAAATAATAACAAATCAATCCAAATGGTATTCACAGCAACAAAACACAATGATTGAGGATTATTGACAGCGGAGTTTACCTAAGCGTGACGTCATGCGCTGTGATTGGTGTTTCAGTCAGAATGGCGGATTGCAGTATTTTAATGTTTTATTTTATTGAAAATCTTAATAACCTGAATTTTTTAAATGAAACTAAAGCATTGTTTTAAATTCTTTTCAATATGAATTTCCCCCTAAAAGCATTAAACCGACAATTTTTTGATACTTTCGTCGTGGCCTATTATGTATTTCCGTATGATGAACAACAAAATCTCGATGTTATTCAGAGCGTGTGCATGAACATCTTTCACGATGATGTTATGCGTGGTAAAACGATGTGCCCAAAATATACACCATTAACATACGAAAGTCATAAATCAGCCAAGATCTGTCCATGGTGTCAGGTACCACCGTAAGTAATAATCAATTCTCACATGGGTATTGGAACTCTGGCAAACCACTGTTATTATAGTTCGTAATTAAACGAGTCGAGATGTTATCTTCACGTCGTATTTTGTTCAGGGTTCTTAACCGATATTTGATCGCTTAAAAAAACCAATTTCGTGGAGACTTAAAAAAATGGGTGTGTCAGATGAAGAATCGCGAAATCACTGAAAAATATGAGGTGTGAAAGTATAGACTGGCAAAGGCAGCCTTTGATCAGCCTTCAATCAAGACGAGATTTAAAGACTAAATTGTGATTCATTTTATGCAAGGTTAGAATTTTTCAACATCACTGATATCTTAGCTATTTTCGATGGATGAACTAAAATTTAGTTTTTAACTTATTGATAGTCCATAGATTGGAAGGCGAATATAACATTCGAGGAAGTAGAAGGTACAAAAAAATAATTATGCTACTTATGACTTCCATGTAAAAGTTATCATTTTATATATTCTATTCTGCTCAGACAACTCAATGAAACCTAACTAATAATTATAAGAATAATGTTTCTGCACCACCTCCTGTCTGTATCTCAATTTACTTTATCAAAACTTCTATTCCATTGTAATGAAATTTACCACATGACACTACTTCATCACTACTTTTCTCAACTCTATCCTACTCTAGGTACTTTCCCTTCTACAATGGAGAGTGGGTAATCGAATGATAAAGGATGCTTGGATTTCTACAAAATCTCAAAACAGCATTTTATTTTCATCGTAGATTTTAATACACGAAGACATCAGACGTCGAACAAGAAGAGTGTATACGAGTTCAGATCGAATAGAGTCCAGACAATTGATATGGTACGGGCATGTTATGAGAATGAACGACGAACGCTGGCCAAAAAAAATTTTAAATTATGTTCTTCAAAGTAAGAGGAGAAGAGGAAGACCAAGTATATCCTGGATCCAAGGAATTATGCAAACCATGGCTGATCGGTCACTAAATGATGAATGTTGGAAAAATAAAGAAAAGTGGCGATCGAAATGCGGGATGCGGCAAAAAAAAATATATATATATATATATATATATATAATCTTTTGATAATTATTAGCAATAACAGGCTTGTTGAATCTCAAAAAACTCGATTTTATTAAAAAGTTGACGTTTCGCCACGACATTCGTGGCTTTATCAAAACTTTTGAAAAAATTGAAATTTCTTTGACATTTATTGATTTGAAAAAATTTGAATAGAAAAAGACTACTATGTCTCACTAAAAATTTTTTCGGCTGTGGCCGTTCTTTGTTATTTATTACGTGCTATTCAGTCCAATATTAACATTCATATCTGTTATTATTAGATGGCAAGGGAAACCACAGAAACCTTTACCCACGTAATGTTCGAAATAGGTTCAAATTATTTTGATTTTGAAAAGTCAAAGAATAGGGTACTATTAATCTTGTTTTCAAAAATTTCTCATTGCGGCTGTGGCCGTCTTTAGTTATTAATTACGTGCTATTTAGTCCAATATTGACATACAGGTCTGTTGATATTATATGGAAAGGGAACCACAGAAACCTTCACCCACGTAATGTACAAAATAGGTTTAAAATATTTGATTGTTGTCTTTGAAAAGACACACCGCACAAAATCAAATAAAACAAATATATTCTAAATTAAAAAGTAAAACACCTCTTCTGCAAAAATCTCATGTTGTTTATAGTATACCCTGTAATAATTGTAATAAATCATATATAGGACAAACTTTTCAAACATTAGAGGAAAGACTAAAAGCACACAAATATACCAGAACACAAACCACAGCACTAATAAAACATAAAAACAATGAGAATCATACTTTCAACTTTAATAGCACGAAAATTTTAGAAATAGAAAAAGATCAAAAACGCAGAGAAATTTTAGAAATGTTACATATTCAAAAAAATTGAAATAAAGTCGTAAATGATAGAACAGATATCAAACATTTGTGTTCAATATACGCAGATTTAACTCTTTAATTTTTCTAAGAAACAACATAAATCAAAACAAAATAATTCAACAAACAACTCATCTTCTTGGACAAAATCTAAACATCCAGAATTTTCAATTTTTCTAAAAAGGAAGTATAGTCTGGAACATGTGATCTCCAAAATTACAAGTAATGTCTTTTTAAAGACATCAATCAAATATTTTAAACCTATTTTGTACATTACGTGGGTGAAGGTTTCTGTGGTTCCCTTCCCATCTAATATCAACAGACCTGTCTGTTGATATTGGACTCAATAGCACGTAATTAATAACTGAAGACGGCCACAGCTCTAATGAGGAATTTTTGAAAACAAGATAAATAGTACCCTATTCTTTGACTTTTCAAAATCAAAATAATTTGAACCTATTTCGAACATTACGTGGGTAAAGGTTTCTGTGGTTTCCCTTACCATCTAATAATAACAGATTTGAATGTTAATATTGGACTGAATAGCACGTAATAAATAACAAAGAACGGCCACAGCCGAAAAAATGTTTAGTGAGCCATAGTAGTTTTTTTCTATTCAAATTTTATCAAATCAATAAATGTCAAAGAAATTTCAATTTTTTCAAAAGTTTTGATAAAGCCACGAATGTCGTGGCGAAACGTCAACTTTTTAATCAAATCGAGTTTTTTGAGATTCAACAAGCCTGTTATTGCTAATAATTATCAAAAGATTAGAAATAATTCACAGGCAACAACAATTCGAATGAATATATATATATATATATATATATATATATATATATATATATATATATATATATATATATATATATATATATATATATATATATATATATATATATATATATAATTTTTATATATATATATATATATATATATATATATATATATATATATATATATATTAATACGCTCTACATTGTCCATTGGAATCTAGTCAATCTAATCTGCGGTCACTATAATTTGATTTTGGATTTATTGTAGTAGTACGTAGTGACTTGGCTTGACAGAATGTCTTCTTTAGTTGAAGCGCATCAAAGATTAGAATTTTGTTAAAAGTACGAGCAGATTGTTTGTGGACCCGTTCCTGGTTACATAAATATTCATATCGGAAACAAGAAAATATATAAGCTGAAAACACGCTAAAGTAAAAAAGGACCTCTCTACCATTGGAAGTTTTTTTATTCTTCAGTTTTGTAGTGTTTTTGCTTGACCCAAAGCCTTCTTGTATTGAGGCCCAAAAATTAGTGGTTTGTTAAAACAGTGAGCAGATTGTTTGAGGGCTTTCTACTGGTTACACAAATATCTATATGGGAACCAGGAAAGTATATAAGCCTTTCACTCTAGGTGAACTTGTCTTCGAAAAACTGATTTCGGAGCAATACGCTAAAGTAACAAGGGCCTCTCTACCCTTCTAGAAAATGTTTTGAATTGACTAAATATCTTTATGTTCAGTTTTATAGTGATTTGGCTTGAACGAAAACCTTGTTTAGTTGATTACCCAAATATGAAAAGTTTGGTAAAAGTGTAAGCAGACTATTTGAGGACTCTTACCTGGCTACATGGATGTTCACCATATCGAAAGCAAGATCATATATAAGACTTTGACCTCGAGTGAACTCCAGAAAACTGGTTTCGAAGCAACACGCTGAAGTAATCATGTCCTCTCTACCCATGTTGGAATATTTTCCGAATTGACTGAATATCTTCACCTATATTCCTTATCCAAGGTCAGAAGTTTGATGAGGGGAAGACTTTTTGAGAACCCTTTCCTGGATGCATATCGGAACCAAGAAAACATATGAGCCTTCGGCCACAGGTGAACTGGTTTCGAAGCAACACGCTGAAGTGAGAAGAAGGCTTCTCTGTCCTTGTTTGAAATTTTTCTGAGTACACATAAGTAGCCAATTTATTAACAATTTAATCAATAGGTACAGAAACTCTAGGACTACACTAATTAGTTCGATGTCACGAGGCTTTTTTAGCAAAAGTAGTCATTTTAGAAGTAGTCCCTTTTGTTTTTTTTTTATGAAAGATGAGTATTTGCTCTCGCTGCTGTTTTATTTCAACTCAATTACTGTAAGGTCATTGTTAGGTTTCTAAATTCATTCATGAAGTATTGTTGAATAGAGTTAGACTCACTGTAGTGTTTTCTTATTCATTTCCCCTTGGTGGCGCCCAAATGTAATAAAAGTTATTCTCAGTTCGAATTAACATCAAGTTCTGAACTTAATTATTGAGTACTGGTCTATCATACGTAACCGTAGCAATATATATATATATATATATATATATATATATATATATATATATATATATATAGATATATATATATATATATATATATATATATATATATATATATATATATAGTATGAAAAGATATCGACCGTACGGTATAAAATAGTAAGGAGGTTTATCGGGCGTGCTGTCTGTCATATATAAAAGAAAACTCTACTTTTTCTAGCTACTCAATATTTTGTCAAATTTTATTGACATCATCAGTTGAGTCGGTTGGGTAAGAATTCTTGTGCTGTAGTGGATTATCATATAAAAACAGGCCATACCTTTGATTATAGTAATGTCAGTGTTTTGAAAACCGAGTCTAATTATATGGGAACCGTTTATACTGGAAATGTGTTGCATAAAGAATGAGAAAATCACTATTAATTTTAAGTCCGACACAGGTAAGTTGAGCAGCATTTACAGTCATATTTTAAATTTGGCAAAATAAAGAATTTATTGATTTTATACCCTGATTGTACAGTCAGAATTAACATGTCGTCGTAACTTTTTTGTTTCATTTAGTTTGAAAATAGAATGATGAAACCACCGCGTATTTAAGTTATCTCTATGAGAAAGAATTTTTTTTGTTTTATATAAGTAAAATTATGTTTTTAAGAGACCAGTTGTTAGGGAGATCTGTTCCCATTGTGTGATCAGTACTGTTTAACATATGGATGTGATGCCTTGTGTGTTTGAATTCTACTCTCAAACTGTAAGTTCGTTTTTGTATTCTGTTGTTTTTTTGCTGTAGACTCCTGATGATGTCAATGAAGTTTGACGAAATATTGAGTAGCTAGGAAAAGTAGAGTTTTCTTTTATATATAACAGACCGCATACCCGATAAACCTCCTTACTATTGTAATATATATATATATATATATATATATATATATATATATATATATATATATATATATATATTAATAATTATATATATACAGGGTGTCCGGAAATGATAAGCAAAAAATTCAGGGGAGAATTCTAGACTGAAAATAAATGGTACCTCTTCATATAAAATTTTTTCGAAAAATGATTATTAACGTAGTTACAGGGTGTTAAAGTCAGATTTTATTTACAGTTTTCTTGCTCTAAGTTTTGCCACGCTCATAATATTTCGACGAAATCTCGTATTGGGCGCTTTATCGGGATGAGGAAAACAAATTTGCCTACCGCATTCTCGCATTTTGTAGAGGGCGCCACATACGAGCCTATACTTTCATTTAAATGATCCCAACTTTTTTGTGTTACACTGTATACGACTTTTGACTGAATATTTTCATTCTACTAAACTTCTGACATGAAAAAGGTATACTACTTTTATTTCGATAAATCTTACCGTTTTCGAGTAAAACGCTAAAATAACATTGCTAGCATATGATGAATACGAAATCATTTTAATTTATTTTCAACATTAAACATAGCATCCTTTGAAAACGCTATGGTTGCCGTAGAAACAAGTTTGGGGAGAATTAGTTTTGACAGTTAGTAATTTTTTGAAAATTTGTTATCACCCAGGTGGTGGTCAGTGATAAATACTAAAGAAAAGTAGCGTACTCAACAAAGACACAATGGTTTATTAATAAAATCATAAGGTTAACGAACGAAAAATTAAACATTCAAATAAAATGTTCAAAATGATGTCCTTCTTCAATGCATAAATTAAGTCTTCTTAAAAAATTCCGACGAACTCTATGGAATATTCCTTCCTTTTGCCTTATTACCTCACAATTGGCAACAATTCTTCCTCTCAGCTCTTCGACGCTATTCATAGGTGTCCTGTATACAAGCGTCTTCAGGTAGCCCCAAAAAAAGAAATCCATTGGGTTTAAGTCAGGGGATCTAGAAGCCCACTGTACAAAACCACCGCGCCCTATCCACCTTTCAGGAAAAGTATCATTTAGGAATTGCCTGACCGCTAAACTATAATGCGGTGGCGCGCCATCTTGAAGCAGCCACATTGAATTTCTCAATCCGAGTGGTACATCTTCCAACAAAATAGGTAAGTGGTTTCTTAGAAAATCCAAGTAAACTTCACCATTGAGTCTTTGTGGAAAAAAATGTGGTCCAATTAAGTAGTCCCCCACAATACCAGCCCACACGTTGACGGAAAACTTATTTTGGTAACCACGCTCTATTGATAAGTGAGGATTCTCATCAGCCCAAAAATGCTCATTATGAAGGTTTATCAAGCCATCATGCCCAAATCCAGCTTCGTCCGTGAAAAAGATATTACGAACAAAATTTTGATCTCCATTATGGAGTATTCTAATGGTATTGCATAAATTCACACGAGCAGCAGGATCCTCAGCAGATAGCGATTGCACCTTTTGGTAGTGGTACGGATAAAGGTTTTGTTCGCGTATTGCTTCATGTACGGAGCTCTTGGGAATGCCCTCTTGGAAACTAATTTTTCTAACACTTACATTGGGATTATTCTGTATCGAATTCAAAATACGAACTTCTGCTTCTGCTGTTCTAGTATTCCGTTGTCGGCCTACATCAAAAATTCTAGTTTTGAACGATCCAAATTCTCCCAGTCTTCGATGGATAGTACTGAACATTCGCGATTGGGGTAGGTGTCTATTTGGAAATGCTTCACGATACAAACGTCGTGCTGCAAGAGCACTACCTGCAGCTAAACCGTAATAGTAATGCATGTCCCGCAACTCCGTGTTAGAGTAATTGTTAATCATCATTGTTTTTTTATAACAACATTATTACAAAAGAACTTGAACAAAATTACTAACTGTCAAATCTAATTCTCCTCAAACTTGTTTCTACGGCAACCATAGCGCACGTTTCCAAAGGATGCTATGTTTAGGTTGAAAAACTAAAATGATTTCGTATTCATCACATGCAAGCAATGTTATTTTAGCGTTTTTCTCGAAAACAGTAAGATTTATCGAAACAAAAGTAGTATACCTTTTTTATGTCAGAAGGTTAGGAGAATGAAAATATTCAGTCAAAAGTCGTATACAGTGTAACACAAAAAAGTTGGGACCATTTAAATGGCAAATGACCAAAAAAAAGGCAAATTTGTTTTCCTCATCCCGATAAAGCCCCAAATACGAGATTTCGTCGAAATATTATGAGCGTGGAAAAACTTAGAGCAATAAAACTGTAAATAAAATCTATCTTTAACACCCTGTAACTACGTTAATAATCAATTTTTGAAAAAAATTTATATAAAGAGGTACCATTTATTTTCGGTCTAGAATTCTCCCCTGAATTTTTGCTCATCATTTCCGGACACCCTGTATATATATATATATATATATATATATATATATATATATATATATATATATATATATATATATATATATATATATAAATATATATATGAATTAATAAATGCAAAGAATGATCTATTCATATGAAAATCTGATGGAATTGATTACAATAAAATTGATGGACAATGTGACGAAGTTATAGCAAGAACATAAAGAATGGCAATGGAATGGGGTTAAAAAAAATGGAGGGGCAAAACCAAAAAAAATAATTTTCAGTGTCATAATTAACGAATACAGTTAGTCAATACATAACTATATAACTGTAGCATCAAAATATATTTAAATAAAAAACATTGTCTTTTTTCTACTTTGAACTTGGCTTTCTTGTAAGTCTAGTGAGTTTTATTTAGTAACATATCGATAGTTATTATGCTATCGTTCGTCCTACTATTTTCATCGAAAGCGGAAAGATCATAATTTTACCCATTTTACCGTGGTGCAACAAATTTGTAGTTTATCAATTAAAGACTATTTGAATATGTATATGTTCAGGTGAAAGCTTAAATAATAGTTTTCCATATATCCATCCGGCTAGAATGATAAGACCCATACATTACTGTTTAGATCTTAATTACCTATATTATATATATTAACTATACACTTTATATATAATCGAGATTCTTCGGTGTTTCAAATAGCTGTATATGTAATTTATTGGTAATAAATAGAAAGCAGCCCATTCATTATGCCATGTTAAGGTCCAGGAACGTGCTAGATGGTATATAAGAGAGAAATGATATTAAGTAATGACAAACAGGTCTCAGGTTTAATACACCAGAGATGAAATAAGAAATAGAGAAATCTTCATAGCAACTGTGAGAAAATAAATATATGTTTTTCATTTCATTTAACTCTTTCGTAAATATATATATATATATATATATATATATATATATATATATATATATATATATATATATATATATATATATATATATATATATATATATATATATATATATATATATATATATATATATATAATAATAATAAATAATCTTCATTTGCCCAACCAAAATAACAGTTTATCAATAATATGATATGAAAAACAACAAAAAAAGAAAGAAAATTGGCTCTAAAATAAGGTAAAAATTAAAATATTGAAAATTACGTAACCAGGCAAACAGAGATCCTATCAAAAAAAACCATTAACTCTCAGACTCAGAAAAACACAATACTTTTATGAGAGCTATTCTACATCAGAAATTTTTTTTATAATATAATAACTTATTTCGTTCTAAGCATTCAAGCAGAGCATGTATGTTAATTTTTTAGTTCATGTTTTTTTTTCTTTTACTTTCGCTGGTAAGTACTTAGTTGTATCCAGTATATTCAAAACCTCTTCCACTGGTTATGAATGTAGCCATATTAATTATCCTTTCTTGAAATTTTTGCAGCTTCTTTACTTTTTAAGTAATTAGGTATTTTATCATACAGCCTTTTCAGAATGTATAGATAGTTCCTCTGACCAATTAATTCATTCTTTCTCTCTTTTAGGCAATTAATTTTTCAATTCCTTGTCTCGTACTCATGAGTCATATAGGGTATGTCAATTTTATTTTTAAATTGCTAGTTCAGTAAGTATTCTCTCTAAGAATAGCTTACGAACATGGAATACTTTACTTTCTTCGTATAATTTTTATGTGGAATATGTTTTCTTTTTCCTCATGATAATTTTTAATACCCATTTCTGCAGTATTTCTAGATTTTTTAAATGATGTTCCCTCGCTCCACCCATACCAGAATTCCGTATGTCAGTTGTGTTTGAAATGATGAATGATAAAGAATTTTCAATCTGCGCAGATAAAAGAAATGAGCAAGATACCTGAAGCGATACAAGTGACCTCTCAATTTTTGTATGAGATGTTTCATATGGACATCCCATCTCAAATGTTTATCAATGTATATGCCCAAATAACGATCTGAATCAACTGCAGAAATTGTGACGTTCCCTATATTCAGACTTTCAATGTTCATTCCAAACTAAATTACAAATTAGTAATCAAACTAATAGAAAATATATTACAGTTTTTTCATGAAATATCGTTTCAAACAAAAATAATTGAATGGGTATATAATCTTTCGAAATAATTTACAGAAAAACTATAAACAGACTAACGTAAATGAAGAGACATTAATTCGAAATGAAAGAAGAATAAATTATTCATCAATTCGCTTTGAAATTAATAAAAAACCCATAACGATAATTTATTTAGGTCCAATATTTTCAACTAAAGTTTTAGTTTTAGTTTCACATTACAGGTATGTACCTTGTAGGTATAAAAGCATAACTAAAGGTCTGGTTCATGAACCTCTTTCCGTACAACGTATACCAACATGGTACTTCCACTCATCATCTCTAATGACCATTTCCCCAATTACTTCTACGTGATTTTACACAGATGGCGTCAAATTGATACCGTGTGCATCAAATTATCCTCTGGCCGCCTATTCTCGAACGCGTTCGAATAGAAGGTCCTCACTCTTTCATTATGGATGCTTGTTATCTTTTTAATCACCCGGTAGAGTACGAGCCGTAGGATGTAGACACGCTGAAAAGTAATCGCTAACACCTTATTAATATTTTCTGAAAAAGCGGCGTTCCATTACTTTCGCAACAAGCTCAGCGAATATGAGATAATTTTGGAATAGGTATAAGGTGATTAAGGAGAAACTTGTTCTAAATTTATAGGTACCTATAAAAAATCTCTCACGAAATCTTTCGAATAATTTGGAAATATCAATCGTTTTCCATAGCATCAAAATATGAATTTTGACAAAACAGAAAATTAAAGAAACAAATATCAATAATAACTGAGATTGAATTCTCGCACATCACTTGGTGAAACATCATGAAGAATAAAGTTTAAACTTTAAAATGAAAAACACTTGGCTTATATTTCACTACTAGATACTGTATTTAGCAGTAACGAATAGTCGACATGTTTCGAGTTATGAACTCATTATTAAGACTGACTACAGGAGAGTATTACATCTTATTTTATAAAACAGACACAAGCAAAGGTGATACCTGAAAATCAATTTGCTCGTTTACAAGGGTTAATTGACTATTATGGGCGGAACTTATTTTGAGGATTTTAAAAGGTCAAGGCGCTTTCCTTTGTTACCTGAATGGTTGATTCCTCCTAATTCGAATCGTGGAGTAGGCAGATTGAGGCCACGATTCTGAATTATTCCCCTTCTAATTCTCCTGAAGATGGTTTTGCAAAAGGAGCCGAAACGTCGAGATTTTTCAAATCTTTTACGCGGTTCATTCCGTGAACCTAATTTTTCATATATATATATATATATATATATATATATATATATATATATATCTATATATATATATATATATATATATATATATATATATATATATATATATATATATGTATATTATATATATATATATATATATATATATATATATATTATATATATAATATATATATATATATATATAATATATATATATAATATATATATATATATATATATATATATATATATATATATATAGGGGATATCTATTTGTAGGGACTGCAGCAAATGTAAAAGGAAACTCTTGAAGTTTTTCCAAGCTTTCGGAATCTTTTATTCCATCATCAGGGAGAATCTGTCGTGAGAATGATTACATAGATGTTGATAATACGATGTCGAATGATGATAATACGAAAACGAAAAATATTTGCTTATAGTGAAGCTCCATATCTGCGAAACTGAATTTCTTTCGTTTTGGGCTAAATTGAGTCGTATCATCAGTAGTTTGAAATACAGAAAATAGTTTTTTAAAATAAACTTCTGCACGAAATTCTGAAATTTTTTTCAAAAGAAACTTGAACCGATTTCGTGAGTAAATTACATCTGAAAACTTGTGCTGTAAGATTTGAAAAACTATTTCTGTTTGTTCAAAAATTAATTTAAAGATGTTTAAAAAATATATAAATTCCTTATCTTGTAAGATATTAATCCGCGTGGTGTATTTAAAGTTACTTTATCGGTGAAAAATTCCTCACTTTCAACTAGGTATAGAATTAAATCCTCAAATCCTAAGCGGCCCCAAACAGAGATATTTTCACTAGTAAAAAGTAAACACTGCCAACAAAATAATTTATTTTTTACCTGTGATCCGGTTAGGCTCATAATTTCTGATATTAAAACCGCGATTTTGTTGTCTGTTACGCTGCACCAAATTGTTTAATTCAGGGGTAGGTCGCAATGTTTTTATCAAAACTTTATCCTCATAACTTAGTGCACTAAAGTTATGGGATAACAAATATTCCACTAAGTCACCATTGAAATTTCTGAAATTAACTTCAGTAACCAAACTCGTTTTTAAACAATACGCGAGCAATATAAGTAAACACGCTGCTGTTTTCGGCGGCCATTAGACACTACAAATTCACTCGATGTCACGCGAAATTCTATAGTTGTGATTGGTCGACATTGTATGAGACTGGACTTTATCGGTGTTGCCATTTACATGTGTTTTGCTTTTTCATTGCAATGAAGTATTCATTCGGAGTATTTGCACCATTGTTTGCTTTTCTGTGGCAGGCATAATGAACGTTGAGAATATACCTTTCTAAGCCTCCGCAGCGTTGCCACAAATCTTGAAATGAATGAAATGCAGTAAATGTAAATACCTTCTATCTTAATTAATAAATTATATTATATAATTTAGGTTGAAAGGATGGTAGGTGCATAAAATAATATGATTTTGATTAATATGAATATGCTGACTATTCAATATAATATATTAGTGATACACGGAATATTATTGAGGAGGCTTAGCCTCCTTAGCCTCCTTTGACTAGCCGCCCCTGATATATATATATATATATATATATATATATATATATATATATATATATATATATAAATAAATATATATATATATATATATATATATATATATATATATATATATATATATATATATATATATATATATATATATATATATATATATATATATATATATATATATATATATATATATATATATATATATATGTTTGTAGATTGTCCATATATGGGTAGTAAGATGAATTTAATAAATGAAACTATCTTGTCTTCAAATTCCCAAAATTATATCAATCAATGTACAACCGGTTTCGTTGTTTCAGAACAACATCTTCAGGTACAATATAATTTCTACACTAATGAGAGATAGTCTGAAATACAAAGAATCTCAATTAAAAATTGTAATTCATTCAACAATGGTGAAGACGAAAGACGAAACAAATTTAAAAAAATTTTCACATATGATACGAGAAACAAATTATATATATATTTATATGTATATATATATATATATATATATATATATATATATATATATATATAGATATATATATATATATATATATTTATCTATATATATATATATATATATATATATATATTAATATATATATATATATACCTATATATATATAATATATATATATATATATATATCAGTATACATATATATATATATATATATATATATATATATATATATATATATATATATATATATTATATATATATATACCTATATATATATATATATATATATATATATATATATCTGCATTAGTTATAGATATGATATCAAACTGGAATATAGTTGAAGATATCGTTAAATAATTATGATACGATAAACCTATTGAATATTTCAAAGAAATCTCTGAGGTAGATGAAATATAATTTTCAAACTCTGTTCTGAAGTCAAAGGTTAACTGGTTCTCACCTTTATTGGTATCATCGATAAGGGGGCTGGCACATTTGTGTATTAATGACGACAGCTCGTTGAATCTGGGGGCCCCCTTCTTTACTCTCGACCAAGTCTGGTAGGCGGTAGAACATCAGGTCAGGCGAGAGATGAAACTGAGCTATCGTTCATCTATAACAAGAGTTAATAAATGGGCGCTCTTTCGATTTATTATGATTAATCGACTACGAGATGCTATGCCTTTCCACACTTCGATTCTCAGAGGTGAATAGGTGCGAAGAAAACTGATACGTGATTCAGAATGAAAACGGGAAATATTCTGAATGAAGTTTCAGTGAATATAATGTTTAACAATTTTGCTAAAAAAACTTTAATCTCTTATGTTATATATATATATATATATATATATATATATATATATATATATATATATATATATATATATATATATTAGAATTTTTGTTGCCTGTGAAATATTTTTAACTAACTTTTTGATAATTATTAGCAATAACAGGTTTGGTGAATCCCAAAAAACTCGATTTTATTAAAAAGTTTACGTTTCACCACGACATTCATGGCTTTTTCAAAACTTTTGAAATATTGAAATTTCTTTGACATTTATTGATTTGAAAAATTTTTAAAAAACACCCTGTATATGTATGCATATTTGGATTTTCTGTCTTCAACTACATGTACTTCTGCTAACAAATTTTAAATCTGATGTAATTTTTAATTTATTTTCAAAATAATTTTTTTATACATCAGATCGTTGTGACATTATCTGAAGTACCGAAAATTGACTTAAAATTACACCTAAAATATTATATTTCTCTAATTAAATTTATAAAACAGTTTCTTAATTTAAGCTACTTCTTTAGGAACTTACTTGGGCTACCCTGTATTTCGAATAGCTGTTTCGAGTACCAGTAAGATGATTCACATAGTTTTTTTCTGAGTTCTTTATCAACGTAGATAATTATAATTTTCCAATTTCCAACACAAGTTGTTCTGAACCCAACCGATAGTCCATGACTACTTTACACCCGTTATATACAACGAATTTAGACTTCACATAAAATTGTACCCAATGTAACCAATAATCAAAGCGGGCTACACACGGACGTTGATGTCTTAACACATCAACGTGCATCCAAGAACGTGCAACTAATAACGTTAATGTGGATGTAAAAATACCGACATTTTTGAATGCACACTGCGGATGAATGCCACGTTGATGTTTTCTGAATCGCTTGAATTTTTGAATGCGCATTCAAATTCAAATGAACACGTGCATCTCTCATCGTGTGGAGACGATTCACCGATGTTTGTGCATTCTTAAAGCAGTGGTTGCGGTTATTCTTTATTTTTATTTCTATTTTTCTTTTCAAGAGCATAAGTACACGCCATTGTCACAAGAGCTAAACATTCTTCTTCGAACAAAACTATGGTTTTGTTCGAACGTGTGTACGCAATCTGCTTGCACGTTTTTGGTTGCACGTCGTTGTATTAATTCATCGACGTCCGTGTGTAGCCCGCACAAGATTCAATTTGATCCGAACAGAAAGTGATTTTTAATTGACATATTTCGTTTATATTCTAACATATCATCAATTCTAAATCATGAAATTGAGGGTGTTAAAGCTAGAAATTAGTTGATATTTATTTCATCATAATTATGTTTATATTTTTTCTCCTTAACCCTTTCGGTCCGAACGGTACACATATATACCACAGATACTTCAAAAACCCTAGAAGCAATTTTTTCCATTTTTATCAAGCGGAAACTGTACCAATCCGGTATTTGAGAATTCCGCAATCGGACAGGTGACTATATATTGTAAAATTTGATGTTATACCACCCCTAGTCGATGTAAACAGACATATTTGCACTACGCAGTACATGTTTTGTGTGATATAAAGGGTTTTTTGAGCTAGTTTTGTGATTATTTTGAGAAATATTCTTTACGAAAAGGTGTGGGTACCGAGGTAAGTTATAATTGTTATCAAAATTTGTTTACAGCTTTATTCTAGGAGTGGTACATATATGTACCACCCGAAAATTTACACAGTCCGCTAGTGATACAAATAGGTACCAGTAGGTTTATAACATATCTTTTTTCTTAATTTTAGAAAAAGATGAGTAGACGCCCATTGCCTGAAAAACAGTTAGCAGATATTGCTGAAAACCACTCGTATTTGGAGCCATATTCCTCGGGTTCTAGTGATAATTATGAACCCAGTGAAGACGACGTATCTGATGATAGTGATCATTTTATGGAAAAGCATGAAAACTACGGAAAAAACTACAGCGAAATCTAAATCAACAAGTTCGGAATCTGAAGATCTCGATGCCGATTTATCTGAGGAGTCCGCGCCACCGCAGACAGTTGGAAACGATGTTGAAATTGATCGGAACCGTCTTCTCGATTAGACTATTCCCGATTATACATACCAACCTTCTAAGATCCTTTCCAGTAAAAGATGTTGTATGCTCAGGACTGATATTACCAGGCAGTCGATGCCAATACAAATTTTTCAAAAAGTTTTTCCACATTCATTATACCTACATATTGTGGACTGCACAAATCAACGTCTGGAAATTTTGAATAAAACTAAAAAAAAAAGAATGAAAAGAAAACGGACAAAGGAGAATTACAAAAGTTTCTTGGTTGGATTTTTATTATGTCGTATAATAAACTGCCTGCGCTAAGACATTACTGGAGTCAACGAGAGTCGATGGGAAACCGAACAACTCACCCCTCTGCATCTTCCTGAGGAGGGGCAGACCAGAAGGAGATGCGCCAGATGTGCTCAAGAAAAGAAGCAGAGAAGAACCAAAAGCATATGTGAAGAATGTAATGTACCCTTATGCAAATATTGCTTTATCTTACCTAAGGATAAATTAGTAATTACTCTTTCAATATTTTTATCATTATTTTTGACAAATAAACGTACATTATTTTTGAAGTAACGTTAATTCTGGAACCTGTTGGTACATATTTGCACCACGCCAAATTCCTGATGGTACATATATGTACCGGGAGTTAAATCCTCACTTCTTACAAAAAAAACAAAAAACTGAAAAAAACTTTCATTTACCCTAACACAAGCTCAAATAAGTTTTAATTTCGATTAAAAGTGAACTATCTGTATTCATAGCCGAAAGGGTTAAAACGAAAATAAATTCAAATTTGTTCTAGTGCTCTTCAAAAAATTAAGTTATGGAATGCAATAATTCACGGTTGCAGAGAGAATTATGACAGAATTTTCACGATATATCCCAAAATGAAGCTTTGCGGTAATATTTATCTACACATTTCCCACCCCACTTCAGAATCAACCTTTATCAACTGCATGGCAAGATATATCAGTGAACATATGTTATTTGTTGTGAAATTTCATTACCGTATTCCTTTCAAGATGCAATTTTATCAGTAGAATCGAATAAATAATTTGCCAAAAGTATAATCATCACCTCCCATAAAAACATCATATCGTGCACAAACATAATAACATAAATACAAGAACAATTCCGTAAATGAAATTTTAAATTACATACCACAGACTCGAAAAAAGTTAATGTAATGTAAAGACAAGATTAAAGATTACTATCGAAGGAACTTATAACTCAAACTTTAATAAGAAACAGTAAGGTTTATTAATAGTCCCTCGGTGGGGCCAAGACGGGCCCCAAAGTGCTTCGATGCACGGAAAAACGACATATATTATGCTCAGCGGGAACCCGACTACCGAGCAATCAAAAAACGGGAAAATAGATTTTCACGAAGATAGAAGTCAGTGCATGCTGGTCTGTTAGGGGTTGTTTATGATAGATTGGATAATAAATTGAACTATAATTGTTTTGCTTGACCGAAACAATGAAAAAGGTGAATTTTGATCCAGTCGATGAATTTGAGGTAAATATTTATGTTGCGAGTATTTACATACTTTCAGTATATCGATGTTTCTTCATCGAGTACATTTTTATTATATTGATAAATAAAATAAGTCTAATGAAATTTTGTTTTGGTGTTTCTATTCTTAAATGTGTAGGGGAGAAGTGGCATGAAAGTGCCAGTTTACCAAACTGAGCAAAAATATATACTTTTGATGAAAGAAATGATAATTTTTTTTTCTTCAGTTTTTATTAATTTATTTAAGTAGATAATTTCTCAAGAAAAAACCTTTAACAATATGTAGAAATCAACGAAATATTTATTTTAAAAAAAAATGTCTTTTGGCTCTTTCATAACATTTCGGTATTGAAAGAGCTACTAAAAGTTATGAAAGAGCCAGTATGTATTATAAAGTGTAATTGTGAAAATTATGCAAAATAATAATACTATTATTATATATATATATATATATATATATATATATATATATATATATATTATATAATAATAATACTATATACTATTACAAAAAAAACAGGAAGACAATTCTAATAATTTTTTTTTCAAAACTAATGAAATTTTTGATTCAATCAGTCATTTTAAGTATTCCTAACAAACGCTTCAATATTAAAATAATATTCTGTCATACCTATTATATATTCAGACTTTTTAGGATTTTTGGAGTATATATATATAGTTATATAGTTTTTTGAAAATTAGAAACAGGTCTTGCAAAAAAAATTCATGGGCCCAATCAGACAAATCAAATTTTGCACTGAAACTGCAATCTTGAGCACTGTTTTCATATGATCATCGCTATTTTCATTTGTTTTTGAGTTTTTTCTGCTCCGAGAAACCTCTATCCTCACTTCAGCAAATACGATAACCATTATGATTCAGTCATCTTGCAGTACTGCGATTTTATTAAGGGTTTCTATGGACTGTTTTGTGGTAATTTTTTTTAATAATAATTTTTGGTTTCTTTACATTACCCTCTTTCTCTTATAAGTTTTTTTTTCGGGAGTGACAGTCACGATGTAGAGCGCGTCGTGCTTTGTGTTGGTCCTGCTTTAGAAAATTGTCTTATTATTTTCGATGGTATAATTTGTTGCCTAGAAGTACTCGGAATCGCAACAATAGGGGTAGAGGTTAAATAGGAAGAAGGTAATAATAATGTTATATGAGAAAAAATTAATATTTTATATTATTTACTCAATTCAAATTCAGGGCTATGAAAGAGCGGGTTATGAAAGAGCCAGCTGTTTCAAGGCCCATTCACTAAGCTCTTTCATTACCTATTCTTTGAAAAAATATAACCTTCAAAATAAAAACAATATCGTAACTTTTGCGGTATAGTTTTCACAAAACAAGTTAACTGAAGCAAAATACATACTTTTTAGTGACAAAAACTTTGACTGGATGTGCCGGCGTCCATTGGTTTCGACGGACTGTCAAATGTTTGTGGGTGACGGGAAATCAGTGTTGCCACTTAAAAATAAAATTAGTAACAAAATCCGTTCATAAACTACCAAAATAATGTAAGTGGCTCTTTCAAAACCTGGCTCCTTCATGCCACTTCTCCCCTACTTAGTAGACATCAACAAAACTTATTGAAATTTCGCTCCCAAAATAACAGGAATCTTTATAGGCAAAGGAACATTGCTATCCAACCAAATATATCTGCAACTGAATATGAGAAATTGGAGATTCATACAAAGAACATACTTTTCGATCACCGGATTCAGTAACACATTCATATTTATAATAGAGCAAACTATTCCATAACTTATTTACTAGATCCTATATACAGATCTGTGTTGATTTTTGACTTTTTCAATAACTAAATAATGTTTAAAACAAAATATAAGAGATAATGATTAATTATTGATTATTATACTATGAAAATTCGAAAAATTATGATACCTACTTAGAAATTGAAGCTTCATTGACATCTTTCACCTTTTTTAATAGCATTCCTTGATCTTCCTTTTCATCAATCTTATTTTTCATTCAACTTGTGTAATGGATGTATTAGACAGACTGGAACTTTCGAATATGCGTAATTTTTGATCACAAGAAATTGGATCGAAATATATTTTGAGTACAAAATGAAGGTTTTTGAGTCGAATATTTCGTCATATAATCAAGTTATGAATGACACAAAAGTACGAGGGAAAACTAATACATAGTAGTTTTTTCTCTTCAGT
>JARQZK010001756.1:10000-28427 GCA_030704885.1 Cynegetis impunctata | reverse complement strand
GGGTTTTATCGTTTTTTTCGATTTCTGGCTCTAGTTTAAAGCGGCTTTTGATTTTTGTTTTAGTTGGGTTTTCTCTAGGTATATTGTTGGGGTCTCTATTTGTCAGTTTGTAAGAATATCTTTGGGATATCTAACATTTTATTTATGTAGTCCTTGGTGTCCATCACGACTGTCGCGTTGCCTTTATCAAGCTGGTAAGATGGTTATTTCCCTGTTCTTCTTTAAGGATAGGAGTGCTTGATGTTCAGCCCGTGTTAAGTTTGGCTCTGGTGTTTTATTTGTTTTTAGTATTCGCGTTACGTCTTGTCTTATTTGTTCAGCGTTTTCTTCTGGGATATGGCCCTAGGGCTGCTCTCCAATTCGAGATGATGTCTTCTACAGGAAAACAATTTTAGGAGTTACGGCATAATTGAAACCTTTAGTTAGGACTGACTTTTCATGATCCGATAAATGACTTTCGTGAAATGTTATATACCTTTTTGTTTGTGTCCAAAGGGTTTTTTTATCGGGTGTTTTTGGTGAAAGTTGTTGTAGGGCTTCGAATTTCTTTTGAGTTTGGCAGTTTTTAGCTGGGTATCAGATTCTGGTGCCGCCAGAAAGATACTTTTTCAATGTCTGACCATAAGAGGGGATGGATTTGGGCCCTGCTTAGTTTTAAGTGTAATTTGTAAGCTTCTGATTCTGCATTTGCAAGAGTTCTTCGTTTTTCTCGGAATTTGTTCTCGAAGTAGGGCTTTTTCTGCAGATTGAAGGATGTTGTTGGTTCTTCTTGTTTTGAGGTGATATGATAACTTGGTACATTTTGGTTGCAGGTTGTTATCGCGGCATCTTATCAGGAACGTCATATCGCAAAGGAGAGTGGATATTCTTGATCTCAATTTTTCGAAGTGTTTGATAATCTTGAAAGGTCTCCTCCCCGTAGAGGTGTAGACTGTTATATCGTATGTTTTCTCGGATGGTGGAATGAATCAGAGAAAGATTCCGGGGTTCAATCCGATTTCGGAAGTTCTTTGGCGCTGAGAAGCACCGTTTGTTTTCACGACGTTTCGCCAAAATCACATTTGGCATTTTCAAGTGCTGCGTACGTCTGGTGACTCGACGGCAACTACTGTTCGCCTCTGCTTGTAGCTCGGTTTTATTTGGCATTGGCTGGTCTCGTTTCCTAATTGGCCGGTTCGCTGCATAGGCCCCCGCCCCCTCACTTCTTGACTTGTTGTTTTATCGTTTTCGTGTTTTTTTTAAAAATTATTTTCCAAGTCAGTGGAATATTTAGAGCACTTTCGTTTGTTTATGTGTCCTGATTTTTTTATTTCTAGAGCTTCTCTTATGGTACGGACCCTGTAGTTTTCTATAGATGCTATTTCTCTTGATCGGTCAAAAATCTATTCTGTGGCCTGTTGCTTGATGATGTTGAAACAGGGCTGATGTTGTTTGTTTTGTTTGACGCTATTTTTATGTTCTTGTATTCTGGCCGATATTTTTCTGTTCGTTTGTCCTATGTATGTTTGGGCCGCAGTCTGCACACGGTATGCTGTAGACGCCGTGGTTTTCTAATCCGATTTTATCTTTCGGGTTTCCAAGTATATTGGCTATTGTTTTCTGGGGTTTAAATATTGGTGTTATGTTATTTTTCCTCCAAGACTCTTCCATTTTTTATCTGTAATTCCTTTTACGTATGGAAGTACTGCTTTTTGTCTGGATTCTTCGGCGTTGTTTTTTGATGTTTTTATTGGATTTTTTTGTTTTTTTGATGGCCTTTTTGATGTCGGTGTATGTATATCCATTTTGTCGTAAGGCGGTTGTGATCTGTTTCGATTTCTTGTTCTCTTGTTTCTGGTTCTGTTAGTCGAAAAGATCGAGAAATTAATGGTTTACTACTGACTGTTTTTGTGAAGGATTGGTGTGGGGGATTGGAGCGTTCAGGTATCTGTTAGTGTGTGTTGGTTTGGCGATATACACTGAAGCCCAAAGTACCGTTCAGATTTCTTGTCAGGAGTAAGTCCAGAAAAGGCAGTTTTCTATTTTGTTTCAATTTCTAAAGTAAACTGGATTTTTTGGTGTTACTGTTGAGATACTGTAGAAAATTCTCTAGATCTTTCCGAGAGTGTGGCCAGATTAAGAAAATATATCAAACATAGCGTTTCCAAAATTTTGGGTTTCAGGGGAGCATTTTGTAGAGCCTCTTTTTCAAATTATATCATAAAAAAGATTAGCATGACTGGTGAAAGCGAGGATCCCAATGGGTGCGCCGTCTGTTTGCTTGTAAATTTTATCGTTAAACATGAAAATAAGTGTTTTTCAGACAGTGTTCCTCGAGGCCGATGACGTAATCTGGAAAACGGCCATTACTGGAAATTATGTTTAGGGCTTCCTCAACGGGTATACTCGGGGTAAAGTGATTTTATTCAAAGCTTGCTAAGATGTCATTTTCTTCGAGGTGAATGTTTTTATCATTCTAGTAAGATGTTCAGAGTTTCTCACGAAAATTGGGCGAGTTCAACTGTTTAGGTTGCATAATACCGGCTAGGAATTTTTCAAGTTTTTGTGTTGGTGATCGGAATGCGCTGACTTCGGTCGGAGAGGGGCCTCAGGTTTATGAATTTTTGGCAGTCCTATAGTTTCGGGCATCTGCTTGAACTTTTCCCTAGGTATTATCGATTTTTCGATTTCTGGGCTCTAGTTTAGCGGGGCTTTTATTTTTGTTTTAGTTGTTTTCTCTAGGTATATTGTTGGGTCTCTATTTGTCAGTTTGTAAGAATCATCTTTGAGGATATCTAACATTTTATTTATGTAGTCCTTGGTGTCCATCACGACTGTTCGCGTTGCCTTATTCAGCTGGTAAGATGGTTATTTCCCTGTTCTTCTTTAAGGATAGGAGTGCTTGATGTCAGCCCGTGTTAAGTTTGGCTCTGGTGTTTTTTTTTGTTTTTAGTATGCCGTTACGTCTTGTCTTATTTGTTCAGGTTTTCTTCTGGGATATGGCCTAGGGCTGCTTCCACATTCGAGATGATGTCTTCTACAGGACAATTTTAGGAGTTACGGCATAATTGAAACCTTTAGTTAGGACTGACTTTTCATGATCCATAAATGACTTCGTAAATGTTATATACTATTTTGTTTGTGTCCAAGGTTTTTATCGGGTGTTTTGTGGAAAGTTGTTGTAGGGCTTCGAATTTCTTTTGATGTTTGGCAGTTTTTAGCTGGGTATCAGATTCTGTGCGCCAGAAAGATACTTTTTCAATGTCTGACCATAAGAGGGGATGGATTTGGCTGCTTAGTTTTAAGGTGTAATTTGTAAGCTTCTGATTCTACATTTGCAAGAGTTCTTCTTTTTTCTCGAATTTGTTCTCGAAGTAGGGCTTTTTCTGAAGATTGAAGGATGTTGTTGGTTCTTCTTGTTTTGAGGTGATATGATAACTTGGTACATTTTGGTTGCAGGTTGTTATCGCGGCATCTTATCAGGAACGTCATATCGCAAAGGAGAGTGGATATTCTTGATCTCAATTTTTCGAAGTGTTTGATATCTTGAAAGGTCTCCTCCCGTAGAGGTGTAGACTGTTATATTATGTTTTCTCGGATGGTGGAATGGAATCAGAGAAAGATTCCGGGGTTCAATCCGATTTCGGAAGTTCTGTTGGCGCTGAGAAGCACCTTTGTTTCACGACGTTTCGCCAAAATCCATTTGGCTTTTTTCAAGTGCTGCTGTACGTCTGGTGACTCGACGGCAAACTACTGTTCGCCTCTGCTTGTAGCTCGGTTTCTATTGGCATTGGCTGGTCTCGTTTCCTGATTGGCCGGTTCGCTGATAGGCCCCGCCCCTCACTTCTTGACTTGTTGTTTTATGCGTTTTTCGTGTTTTTTAAAATTATTTTCCAAGTCAGTGGAATATTTTAGAGCATCGTCTCGGTTTGTTTAGGTGTCCTGATTTTTCTATTTCTAGAGCTTCTCTTATGGTACGGACCCTGTAGTTTTCTATAGATGCTATTCTCTTGATCGGTCAAAATCATTCTGTGGCCTGTTGCTTGAGGGATGTTGAAACGGGCTGATGTTGTTTGTTTGTTTCTGGACGCTTATTTTTATGTTTTTTGTATTCTGGCCGATAATTTTTCTGTTCGTTTGTTCCTATTATGTTTGGCCGCAGTCTGCACACGGTATGCTGTAGACGCCGTGGTTTTCTAATCGATTTTATCTTTCGGGTTTCCAAGTATATTTGGCTATTGTTTTCTGGGGTTTACTATTGGTGTTATGTTATTTTTCCTCAAGACTCTTCCAATTTTATCTGTAATTCCTTTTACGTATTGAAGTACTGCTTTTTGTCTGGATTCTTTCGGCGTTGTTTTTTTGATGTTTTTATTGGATTTTTTTTTTTTTTTTGATGGCCTTTTTGATGTCGGTGTATGTATATCATTTTTTGTCGTAAGGCGGTTGTGATCTGTTCGATTTTTGTTCTCTTGTTTCTGGTTCTGTTAGTCGAAAAGATCGAGAAATTAATGAGTTTACTACTGACTGTTTTTGTGAAGGATGGTGGTGGGATTGAGCGTTCAGGTATCTGTTAGTGTGTGTTGGTTTGCGATATACACTGAAGCCCAAAGTACCGTTCAGATTTCTTGTCAAGGAGTAAGTCAGAAAAAGGCAGTTTTTCTATTTTGTTCAATTTCTAAAGTAAACTGATTTTTTGGTGTATACTGTTGAGATACTTGTAGAAAATTCTCTAGATCTTTCCGAAGTGTGGCCAGATTAAGAAAATATCATCAACATAGCGTTTCCAAAATTTTGGTTTCGGGGGAGCATTTTGTAGAGCCTCTTTTTCGAATACATCATAAAAAGATTAGCTATGACTGGTGAAAGCGAGGATCCCATGGGGCGCCGTCTGTTTGCTTGTAAAATTTTATCGTTAAACATGAAATAAGTGTTTTTCAGACAGTGTTCCGCGAGGCCGATACGTAATCTGGAAAACGCTCATTACTGGAAATTTTGTTTAGGGCTTCCTCAACGGGTATACTCGGGTAAAGTGATTTTATGTCAAAGCTTGCTAAGATGTCATTTTCTTGGGTGAATGTCTTTTATCATTCTAGTAAGAGTTCAGAGTTTCTCACGAAAGATTGGGCAGTTCAACTGTAGGTTGCATAATACCGGCTAGGAATTTTTCAAGTTTTTGTGTTGGTGATCGGAATGCGCTGACTATCGGTCGGAGAGGGGCCTCAGGTTTATGAATTTTTGGCCGTCCGTATAGTTTCGGGCATCTGCTTGACTTTTCCCTAGGTATTATCGATTTTTCGATTTCTGGCTCTAGTTTAGCGGCTTTTATTTTTGTTTTAGTTGTTTTTCTCTAGGATATTGTTGGGTCTCTATTTGTCAGTTTGTAAGAATCACTTTGAGGATATCAACATTTTATTTATGTAGTCCTTGTGTCCATCACGACTGTCGCGTTGCCTTTATCAGCTGGAAGATGGTTATTTCCCTGTCTTCTTTAAGGATAGGAGTGCTTGATGTTCAGCCCGTGTTAAGTTTGGCTCTTGTGTTTTATTTTTTTTAGTATGCGCGTTACGTCTTGTCTTATTTGTTCAGCGTTTTCTTCTGGATATGGCCTAGGGCTGCTTCCACATTCGAGATGATGTCTTCTACAGGAACACTTTTAGGAGTTCGGCATAATTGAAACCTTTAGTTAGGACTGACTTTTATGATCCGATAAATGACTTCGTGAAATGTTATTTACTATTTTGTTTGTGTCCAAGGTTTTTATCGGGTGTTTTGTGGAAAGTTGTTGTAGGGCTCCGATTTTTTTTGGTTTTTTGGCGTTTTTTGTCTGGGTATCAGATTCTTTTTGCAAGAAAGATACTTTTTCATTGTCTAACATTAAGAGGGGTGGGTTTTGGTGGCTAAGTTTTAAGTGTAATTTGTAAGCTTCTGATTCTGCATTTGCAAGAGTTCTTCGTTTTTCTCGAATTTGTTCTCGAAGTAGGGCTTTTTCTGCAGATTGAAGGATGTTGTTGGTTCTTCTTGTTTTGAGGTGATATGATAACTTGGTACATTTTGGTTGCAGGTTGTTATCGCGGCATCTTATCAGGAACGTCATATCGCAAAGGAGAGTGGATATTCTTGATCTCAATTTTTCGAAGTGTTTGATATCTTGAAAGGTCTCCTCCCCGTAGAGGTGTAGACTGTTATATCGTATGTTTTTCTCGGATGGTGGAATGAATCAGAGAAAGATTCCGGGGTTCAATCCGATTCGGGAAGTTCTGTTGGCGCTGAGAAGCACCGTTTGTTTCACGAGTTTCGCCAAAATCACATTTGGCATTTTCAAGTGCTGCTGTAGTCTGGTGACTCGACGGCAATACTGTTCGCCTCTGCTTGTAGCTCGGTTTTATTGGCATTGGCTGGTCTCGTTTCCTGATTGGCCGGTTCGCTGCATAGGCCCCGCCCCCTCACTTCTTGACTTTGTTGTTTTATGCTTTTTCGTGTTTTTTAAAATTATTTTCCAAGTCAGTGGAATATTTAGAGCTGTCTCGTTTGTTTAGGTGTCCTGATTTTTCTATTTCTAGAGCTTCTCTTATGGTACGGACCCTGTGTTTTTCTATGGATCTATTTCTTCTTGTCGGGTCAAAATCTATTCTGTGGCCTGTTGCTTAATGATGTTGAAACAGGGCTGATGTTGTTTGTTTGTTTCTGACGCTATTTTTATGTTCTTGTATTCTGGCCGATATTTTTCTGTTTCGTTTTCCTAATGTATGTTTGGCCGCAGTCTGCACACGGTATGCTGTAGACGCCGTGGTTTTCTAATCCGATTTTATCTTTCGGGTTTCCAAGTATATTGGCTATTGTTTTCTGGGGTTTAAATATTGGTGTTATTTATTTTTCCTCAAGACTCTTCCAATTTTATCTGTAATTTTTTACGTATGGAAGTACTGCTTTTTTGTCTGGTTTCTTCGGCGTTGTTTTTTGATGTTTTATTTGGATTTTTTTGTTTTTTGATGGCCTTTTGATGTCGGTGTATGTATATCCATTTTGTCGAAGGCGGTTGTGATCTGTTCGATTTCTTGTTCTCTTGTTTCTGGTTCTGTTAGTTGAAAAGATCGAGAAATTAATGAGTTTACTACTGACTGTTTTTGTAAGGAGGTGGTGGGATTGAGCCTTCAGGTATCTGTTAGTGTGTGTTGGTTGGCGATATACACTGAAACACAAAGTACCATTCAGATAACATGTCAGGAGAAAGGACAGAAAAGGCAGTTTTCTATTTTGTTCAATTTCTAAAGTAAACTGGATATTTTGGTGTATACTGTTGAGATACTGTAGAAAATTCTCTAGATCTTTCCGAGAGTGTGGCCAGATTAAGAAACAAAAAAAAAAACAAAAAAAAAAAAAAAAAAAAAAAAAAAAAAAAAAAAAAAAAAAAAAAAAAAAAAAAAAACACGAAAACGCATAAAACAACAAGTCAAGAAGTGAGGGGGCGGGGCCTATGCAGCGAACCGGCCAATCAGGAAACGAGACCAGCCAATGCCAATAAAACCGAGCTACAAGCAGAGGCGAACAGTAGTTGCCGTCGAGTCACCAGACGTACAGCAGCACTTGAAAATGCCAAATGAGATTTTGGCGAAACGTCGTGAAACAAACGGTGCTTCTCAGCGCCAACAGAACTTCCGAAATCGGATTGAACCCGGAATCTTTCTCTGATTCATTCCACCATCCGAGAAAACCATACGATATAACAGTCTACACCTTACGGGGAGGAGACCTTTCAAGATATCAAACACTTCGAAAAATTGAGATCAAGAATATCCACCTCCTTTGCGATATGACGTTCCTGATAAGATGCCGCGATAAAACCGCAACCAAAATGTACCAAGTTATCATATCACCTCAAAACAAGAAGAACCAACAACATCCTTCCATCTGCAGAAAAAGCCCCACTTCGAGAACAAATTCGAGAAAAACGAAGAACTCTTGCAAATGCAGAATCAGAAGCTTTACAAATTACACTTAAAACTAAGCAGCCAAATCCATCCCCTCTTATGGTCAGACATTGAAAAGTATCTTTCTGGCGCACAGAATCTGATACCCAGCTAAAAACTGCCAAACTCAAAAAAATTCGAAGCCCTACAACAACTTTCCACAAAACACCCGATAAAAACCTTGGACACAAACAAAATAGTATATAACATTTCACGAAGTCATTTATCGGATCATGAAAGTCAGTCCTAACTAAAGGTTCAATTATATGCCGTAACTCCTAAAATTGTTCCTGTAGAAAGACATCATCTCGAATGAGGAAGCAGCCCTAGGCCATATCCCAGAAGAAAACGCTGAACAAATAAGACAAGACGTAACGCGCATACTAAAAACAAATAAAACACCAGAGCCAAACTTAACACGGGCTGAACATCAAGCACTCCTATCCTTAAAGAAGAACAGGGAAATAACCATCTTACCAGCTGATAAAGGCAACGCGACAGTCGTGATGGACACCGAGGACTACATAAATATAATGTTAGATATCCTCAAAGATGATTCTTACAAACTGACAAATAGAGACCCAACATATACCTAGAGAAAACAACTAAAACAAAAATAAAAGCCGCTAAACTAGAGCCAGAAATCGAAAAATCGATAATACCTAGGGAAAAGTCAAGCAGATGCCCGAAACTATACGGACTGCCAAAAATTCATAAACCTGAGGCCCTCTCCGACCGATAGTCAGCGCATTCCGATCAGCCAACACAAAAACTTGAAAAAATTCCTAGCCGGTATTATGCAACCTACAGTTGAACTCGCCCAATCTTTCGTGAGAAAACTCGAACATCTTTACTAGAATGATAAAAGACATTCCACCTCAAGAAAATGACATCTTAGCAAGCTTTGACATAAAATCACTTTACCCGAGTTATACCCGTTGAGGAAGCCCTAAACAAAAATTTCAGTAATTGAGCGTTTTTCCAGATACGTCATCGGCCTCGCGGAACACTGTCTGAAAAACACTTATTTCATGTTTAACGATAAACATTACAAGCAAACAGACGGCGCACCCATGGGACCTCGCTTTCACCAGTCATAGCTAAATTCTTTTATGATTTTTTTTTTTCGAAAAAAGAGGCTCTACAAAATGCTCCCCTGAAACCAAAATTTTTGGAAACGCTAATGTGATGATATTTTCTTAATCTGGCCACACTCTCGGAAAGATCTAGAGAATTTTCTACAAGTATCTCAACAGTATACACCAAAAATGCCGTTTTACTTTAGAAATTTGAACAAAATAGAAAACTGCCTTTTTCTGGACTTACTCCTGACAAAAATCTGAACGGTACTTTGGGCTTCAGTGTATATCGCAAACCAACAACACACAACAGATACCCTGAACGCTCAATCCCACCACCATCCTTCACAAAAACAGTCAGTAGTAAACTCATTAATTCTCGATCTTTTCGACTAACAGAACCAGAAACAAGAGAACAAAAATCGAACAGATCACAACCGCTTACGACAAAATGGATATACATACACCGACATCAAAAAGGCCTCAAAAAACAAAAAAATCCAATAAAACAATTTCAAAAAACAACGCCGAAGAATCCAGACAAAAAGCAGTACTTCCATACGTAAAAGGAATTACAGATAAAATTGGAAGAGTCTTGAGGAAAAGTAACATAAACCCAAAATATTTTAAACCCAGAAAACAATAGCCAATATACTTGGGAAACCGAAAGATAAAATCGGATTAGAAAACCACGGCGTCTACAGCATACCGTGTGCAGACTGCGCCACACATACATAGGACAAACGAACAGAAAAATATCGGCCAGAATAAAGAACATAAAAATAGCGTCAGAAACAAACAAACAACATCAGCCCTGTTTCAACATCATCAAGCAACAAGGCACAGAAAGATTTTGACCGATCAAGAAAATTTTAGCATCTATAGATAACTAAAGGGTCCGTACCATAAGAGAAGCTCTAGAAATAGAAAAATCAGGACACCTAAACAAACGAGACATGCTCTAAATTATTCCACTGACTTGGAAAATAATTTTTAAAAAAACGAAAACCATAAAACAACAAGTCAAGAAGTGAGGGGGCGGGGCTATGCAGCGAACCGGCCAATCAGGAAACGAGACCAGCCAATGCCAATAAAACCGACTACAAGCAGAGGCGAACATAGTTGCCGTCGAGTCACCAGACGTACAGCAGGGGCTTGAAAATGCCAAATTGATTTTGGCGAAACGTCGTGGAAAAAACGGTGCTTCTCACGCCAACAGAACTTCCGAAAACGGATTGAACCCCCCGGGAATCTTTCTCTGATATATATATATATATATATACTTATATATATATATATATATATATATATAAATATATATATATATATATATATATATATATATATATATTATATTCATATACATCTGGAGTCGAGACCAGAGTATGGTTCTTTATATTGCAGAAGTAGCGCCTTAGAAGCGTTTTAAGTATGAATTATTGAAGGAGCTGCTCGGGTCATTTTGTTGCCAGTAGTGTGCTTACTTTTCCACGTCTATATATATTTGAATGTGCTGTATTTGCAAAGAGGCGTGAGCAGCAGAGCTCCATCACTATAAGGTCGTATTTTTTGCGAGAAATCCATAGCGTCGAGATGTGATTCTAACGGATAGAGCTTTATTTTGAAAAATCATGCTTAAATAGCAAACTGAATTGAAAAAAAAATTAATTTTCTCAAAAAAAAAATGAGGGCGGTTGAAAAAATTAAAAAAAAAATTCCGATAGTTTCGTTCTGCAACGAAAAAAAATATATATAGATATATATATATATATATATATATATATATATATATATATATATATATATATATATATATATATATATATATATATATATATAGGAAACAGAATTCTTTGCTGAATTGTTGAGATAATTAAGTATTATTCTTGGGATAGCAGCAATGAAAGGCTCTACTCTTTTTTCTTAAGCTCTAGCTTTCAAGATACATTTATCTCTTCATCAGGAGCACTACAAGATATGAAGAATGAGTACAATCATTTAAAACAAAACATACTACTTACAGAAATTGAGATTAATTCGGAAGATGTTATCTTATGTGACATGAAGGTAAGTTCACCTCTACTAAAAATCATTTAAAAGGTTCAAATTGAATAAGATTGAGTTAGTACAGTTACAGATTATAAAATTTTTACGGGAAAACTATTTATTCTAATGTAGTAAGTTGACGTTTCTGTCATTTTATTTTGACGTTAATCGTTTTGACATTAATTGTGAGGAGTTTAGGTTCTTCTTCATTTTTTGTAACCAGCCACCTCTCATAGCTCCAACTGTCCAGTTACCAGCGTAGCTTTGTTTTCTGTAGGTATTCATAGAAGTAGTAACATTATGTCACAAGTAAAATTAAAAGGTTACTATCACAAAACATCAAAATTGAAAACACTTTTACACAATTTTGTTCCAAAAACATTCCACAGGCCCCTTTGTAAAATTCGTAACAAACATCCCAAGTATCAACAATCGAGGAAATCAAAAATAAACAAATTATTAAGCTAGATATTGTTTGAGTATTGGCAATCCATTCTTTCCTTTGGACATGATGGATCGGTTTGACATGTTATGACATATTATGGGTTTCTTTTGAATGTCATTTCTAATATATTTGAGTAGATGGTGCTCAATTTGTCTATATCCCTTCTTGAGTTTAATGTGTGTTCTTCTTTTGTTATGTACACCATTTCAAGAAATTTCCTTGTCCACATATTTTCTTCATAGTCTAAGATCTCAACATCATTGTATTTTATGTGGTGACCTGTTTCATTTTCATGTGATGCTAGGGCATTGGTTCATGTGCCCTAGCATCACATGAAAATGAAACAGGTCACCATATAAAATACAATGATGTTGAGATCTTAGACTATGAAGAAAATATGTGGACAAGGAAATTTCTTGAAATGGTGTACATAACAAAAGAAGAACACACATTAAACTCAAGAAGGGATATAGACAAATTGAGCACCATCTACTCAAATATATTAGAAATGACATTCAAAAGAAACCCATAATATGTCATAACATGTCAAACCGATCCATCATGTCCAAAGGAAAGAATGGATTGCCAATACTCAAACAATATCTAGCTTAATAATTTGTTTATTTTTGATTTCCTCGATTGTTGATACTTGGGATGTTTGTTACGAATTTTACAAAGGGGCCTGTGGAATGTTTTTGGAACAAAATTGTGTAAAAGTGTTTTAAATTTTGATGTTTTGTGATAGTAACCTTTTAATTTTACTTGTGACATAATGTTACTACTTCTATGAATACCTACAGAAAACAAAGCTACGCTGGTAACTGGACAGTTGGAGCTATGAGAGGTGGCTGGTTACAAAAAATGAAGAAGAACCTAAACTCCTCACAATTAATGTCAAACCGATTGACGTCAAAATAAAATGACAGAAACGTCAACTTACTACATTAGAATAAATAGTTTTCCCGTAAAAATTTTATAATCTGTAACTGTACTAACTCAATCGTATTCAATTTGAACCTTTTAAATGATTTTTAGTAGAGGTGAACTTACCTTCATGTCACATAAGATAACATCTTCCGAATTAATCTCAATTTCTGTAAGTAGTATGTTTTGTTTTAAATGATTGTACTCATTCTTCATATCTTGTAGTGCTCCTGATGAAGAGATAAATGTATCTTGAAAGCTAGAGCTTAAGAAAAAAGAGTAGAGCCTTTCATTGCTGCTATCCCAAGAATAATACTTAATTATATATATATATATATATATATATATATATATATATATATATATATATATATATATATATATATATATATATATATATATATATATATATATATATATATATATATAAAACATATATATATATATATATATATATATATATATGACATGAAAATTTTTTCGAAAATCATGGATAGAAAACCTACTCCCGCACCTAACTACTTTCCTTAGAAACACTGCAATGGTATGTATTTTACAGGAATATACAAATGATCATGTATATCCTCACACACGGGATAAATCATATAAATTTAATTATAATTACTTGCACAAAAATGTTTTTTTTTCTGCAATTCAGATTCTCAACAGGTTTACATCTGTGGCTCGTCAGTGGCCGGTAAAAGCGTTCAAATTTATAACAAAAAGACTTCTGTGTCAGAAGGTTTACTAGACGGTACAGGAGTTCATAGCAGATGTAATATAGATTTCTCTTTATGTACTCACCATTTTGACATGTTCAATGCTTATTTGGCGCGTTCTGAACTAATAGACAGGAGCCAGCGTTCCGCAGAATTACGGTATAGTAGCAGTCCTTATTAATGCTAGGTATACTATTTCACCTGCCATACGTGAAGTGGGGATTTACTATTCCCATCAAGGGTTCCTTTGGGCTTGTCGAAAAGTCGTTGAAGTCGAAAGACATCAAAATATACTCTGAAAACGTGATCGCAGCATGTCTGCCGTTTTGATATCTTAAAATATATAAATTTTTTCATGTAAAAACTTAATGGCAGACACTTCTTCTGGTTCCTACTATTAGCACGACTGAAATAGTTATTTATGTACCAAGTGCGTTATGTAAATCCTAACGCCCAGAGGGAAACATTCGGCCCGAGGGTCTTTGGTCCGACGGCTGAATGTTGCCCGATGGGCGTTAAGATCTAGTAACGCACGTGGTGCATACAAGATTTTATTTTTCACGAAAAAATTTTATTATAATGAAAAATCGATTTTAAAATCGGTTCATTGCTCCTATACTTTCCATTTTCCTTCTCATAGTAGGCATGTCATTTGTTGATATTTTGACGTTTGTGAATATTTTTGTCATCATATTTAGTGAATGTCATTGCTGCTTTCTTTGTGTAGTCTTATAGAAATAATGGAAATGAAAATGAATTTACCCAAGAATGTCATAGAAAATGCAGCCAAAGCTGCGAATAATTAATTGCCGGAGAAATCCACAGTCGTATACGACCAGGATTATAAAGTATTCAATCAATGGAATTTGCTTCATTTCTCCTCGTACAATTAGCGGGCGTAATGATCCATTATGCCCGCTCATTACGCCCTAGGGCATAATGAGTGTATTTATAGCAACCGTATCTAAGATAAAATCAACAAATAATATACAAGCTTTGAAATTATACTAGGAACCGGAAGAAGTGTCTTCCATTAAGTTTTACATGAGAAACATTATATATTTTAAAATACCAAAACGGCAGACATGCTGCGATCACGTTTTCAGAGTCAATTTTGATGTCTTTCGACTTCTGGACACGCCCAGAGGAACCCTCGATGGGAATAGTGAATCCCCACTTCACCTTCGGCAGGTGAAATAGTATACCTAGCATTAATAAGGACTGCTACTATACCGTAAGTCTGCTGAACGCTGGCTCTAAGGCTATAATAAAAGTATTGATATCTATGAAACTATCTATTTTCATGTAGGTTATTTCGAAAACGGAAATTGATGTCTATTATTACACGTAGGACTATTTTTCGATTTACCGAAGGCATATAGAAAACGGTCTGACAATTTCGAGGAATCGTTTATGGCAGTAAAGAAAAGTAGTGAAAATGGAATTGGCACAATAATGTTTAGAGATGTTCTGAAGAGTAATCATTTTTGTCGTCTGAAATAAAATAGCCAAAAAATACCTTCGAACGTTCGACGTATGTTTTATTCAGTTATGTAAACAAAGGGGGATGGAATACCTTGACAGTGGTGTATTTATAGACATATTCGGCGTAGAAAAACCAATGTTTGCAAACTTCGGAGCTGGCTAACAACCGTTATCACTTCCTTGTTGTTCGTGATAGCTCTATTTCATGTATGCTGTTCCTTTTTTATTTGTATTCACACCCCAATATATATATACACACGCTTGATATGTTAAGCTTATTCCCGGAATAGAAGGGAGAATTTTGGGTCTATCAATTTTCTATATAGTTCCGATTGATTCGGTTGATTTCATTTTATTGACAACATAAGGTCTGGTTATGTCCTCTTCTTCTTGCGATTTGTCGATCTGCCGATAAAAATTTGGAATTCTGGCAAAATGTGTATCATGGTCATGTTATGACAGTCAATATTTGAAGGTCAACCTATATGGATGTATTCAATTTTTAAAATATAACAACACTAATCTTATGTTTCACTTCATAAAATTAATTGGGTACTGTATTTAACAGAACAGGGGAGTCGACATGTTTCGAGTTATGAACTCATTATCAAGACTGAGTTTGTCTTGATAATGAGTTCATAACTCGAAACATGTCAACTAGCCTGTTCTGTTGAATAGGTATAGTATCTAATTATTTTCAAGTAGTAGAACTTGAGCCAAGTATTGTTTTGATTTAAAATTCAATCTTCAATCTTTATGATGTTTCACCAAGTGATGTGCGAGAGTTCAATGGCAATTATGGTTGTATTTGTTTGTGAAGACGCAATTTTAACACAACAAAAATAGTTATGATAGGCTGTTGTCCGATCTCTTGAAAACAATTTCATATCTTGTGAATTTTTGTGATATTCGAATACTAGTTACCTTAAAATTTTGTGAGATGGCGCTGACAAATTCTTGTAGAAATTGGATTATGTCATTACATAATCCAATTTCTACTTGATCGAATTCAAAAGAATTTGTCAGCTAAAATATCTAAATTCGAAGAATATTGCATTAGGTATGAGACGAAAGAAGAAGTTTCATATCTCAAGTTTATTCTCTAACAAAAGCAAAATATTTAACTACATATTACTTATTAAATCCCTCAGCATAAATTTCATAAGTCCCATCTCTAGCGAAATAATATCAATATATGCTTTCCGAAGATATGATAATATTCTAAGATATATTATTATATATAATAATTTGGTATACTCCGAACGTTTTGTTTTTATAGACTTTTGATTTACTAGTCTCAATATGTTTTACAATATTATAACCGGTATTGAGGTATTGTGAGAATTTTTCAAATTAGAATTTCTAAACATCAATTTAGATTTGATAGTAAAAATGTTCTCTCATTCGGTTCATCATCCGATTCATAAGAACCACTCATCTTAATGAGTTTTTGAAATATCAAATAGAGAGAATAAGTGTCAATCAATAATTCAGAAATATCAATCAATAATTTTTAATCAATAGTTTTTAGCAATAATTCAGAAATATCAAAAAATATTTTAAGGAAGTGGGTTATATATATTCTGCCATACGAAATATGAATTCAGAAGGTAAAAGTGAAATATAAAAAAAGTTACCCCGACTCCAGATCTGCATACAGCTGTTTCGATCTTATTAAAACTCTTCAGTGCAGCTCTTTAGCGCAGAGAGCTAAGGTTTTTTATCCATATAGTAGTTCGGCGTCGATTTTCTTTGGGAAAGAATGAGAAATATGTCAATTCACTACGAGTCAAGTATGCTGCACTGAATAGATCTAATGAGATCGACACATCTGTGTGCAGATCTTGAGCCGGGGTGATGTAATATTTTTTATAATTCATTATTGAAACGTAAATTTTATTGGTGATTATTGCAAAAACTGTGAACTAATAATAAACTAAATGAGCACATTCAATTTCATTTAGAATTTTACCAGTTTTTTTCATCTGATGTGAAGTAATACTTCGAATTAGACATTCTGAATAATTTGTATCGGCCTAATTGCTTGATAAGATTCATAACTGTCCTCCTAGTGAACAACTGCAAATTTTATTTATCGGATCAAAGTTGAAATAATACATTTCGCTTCGGACGTGCCTCAGATTGAGCAGTGGAATCCGTTTTTAACGTAAGAAATGCGAGCTTTCTGCTTCAATCTAAAGTTTCATGTTTAGTGTCTCCAATAGTGACGAATCAGCTGTACGTACTCATGCAACACCCAAAAACACGGTGGGAATCGAACCCACCAACTCCGTCAACGAAGACGGCATAGCGTTACCTATACCGCTCCGCCGCGGAGCCTCCATTTACGCACATAATTCTATCCACTTACGATCGTTATGAATTATGGAACATTTGCCTAGTTACGGTTGCCACGCAAAATTGATTCTGACAGATATAAAGTAAAATAATTGATAGTTATAATTCGCAACCTGAAGAGAAGTGGACGAAAGTGAAAATGACGTTTTTCCAGCCGCCGGCCGGAAAAGTGTTCCATAGCAACACTTCTCCTCCTTGGCGGAGAAATAGAACTTTTCGATGATCCTGTCAATCGAGAAATGACGTTATTATTGTACGTTTGAAAATAAAAAAATTTAAACAGCCAGGAGTAACCTCTGGAATTCGAACCCAGAAACACGGCACCAGAGTTCAGTATTTAGACCACTCGGTCGTCAACGCAATGTAAAAATTAGACGCAAGAGTGTATATAACGAGAGGATAACGTGTCGCCACGCTATATAATTGAATATAAACCTACAATACGTAGTCATTATTTTATGGAACAAATTTGTAAAGCTTCATCTTTTCATTATGCCGTATTTGATTTCTATCGTAATATGTTCTTTCATGCATATATCTTATACAAAATTATTTCGATGTTTCACATCGAACGTTTTCGAGTTGATTGTACATGAATTAATGAGTACGTATAATGCATTGGCGGTTGACTTGGGGGAGTGGAATCAGAAAGAGAAGGGATGAGAGAACGGAAAGAAAGAGGGAGAAGTAGAAAGGTATACAATATTCGCTTGTGTTAACTAAAAGCGTGACTTTCGTCACTCTTTTAGTCTCGCATATTTTTCAGTTTGGTCCCGCATCGAAATCACTATCTCCTCCAAGCCTGCCGTAAGGAACTTCATTCCAATGAACTTCGTTCCATTGAACTTAATGGGTACATTCAATTTCATTCAGAATTTTACTAGTTCTTTTCGTCTGATGACGAAGTAGTACTTCGAATTAGACATTCTGAATTATCTGTATCGGCCTCATTGCTTTATAAGATTTATACCTGTCCTACTAGTGAACAACAGCTAATGTTATTTATCGGATCAAAGTTGAAATAATACATTTCGCGTCGGATTTACCTCAGATTGAACAGTAGATTCCGTTTTCAACGTAAGAAATGCGAGCTTTCTGCTTTAATCTAAAGTTTCATGGTCAGTATCTCCAATAGTGACGAATTGGTTCTACGTACTCATGCAATATGTTGCTATATTAGAGTCTCTTTCTTGATTAACCCTTAACCCAATACCAGCCAGAACTCAAAGAGGATTAAAAAATTTAATTTTTTTGTATAGACTGGTTGTTGAGTGTTCACTGAGTGCACACTGAAATTTTGGAAAAAAATTAATTTCAATTCGCAGAAAAATAGCGTCCCGTTTTTGGGACGATGGCTAAAAGGGGATAAAATTATATATTTAGAAAAAACAAGACAAAAGGGACTTTCAGCTGCTTTAATAA
>JARQZK010001755.1:0-28697 GCA_030704885.1 Cynegetis impunctata | reverse complement strand
ATATTTAATATAATGCCCAACTTATTGAATATTTACTCTAATAAATTATCTATTTCATTTTTATCATAGTGAAAGAAATGAATGGAATCGATGTCAAGTGAAATAGTTGACGTTTACGTGAGTATGCAGTTTTCAGTGAACACAGAAAATGTTATGTGAACGCTTTTGATAACTATTTTTATTGTTGAAAATGCAGATTATTACTAATTTTTTCGAGGAAGTCGCGGACAAAGTATAGTATTCTACTCGCACAAAATTACAATTTTTCAAAAATAGCAATCATTTTGTGCTCGTTGAATAATATACTATTTTGCTCATAGTGACCGATCAAACATACTAATTCAACATTGAATAAAATATGCTCAAAACTACTAGTTACTTTATAATGTTAAAATTATGTCCATTCCTGATTGGTCGGACTGTTCGAAGAGCGCAAATTATAAAATACTCAAGTTGGTGCTCGCGCACCAACGTTAGTTGTGCGCAAGCTGGTTATTCCACTGGAGGGGCAAACCACTGCCTATATAACCCGAGCACCGAGAATGCAGAAGAGAAGGCAGTTCTTGGGAGGTACTGACTCCTAGGAACTCTCTCCTAGACTGGGTATTGACCAGTCTAACTCCCGTCCGTCGGCAAGTATTGATTGCCGACAAATTCCTGAGACTGTATTGACCAGTCTCTTCCCGTTCCGTCCGACAAGTACTGATTGTCGGAAACCCTCGTAGATTGGGTATTGACCAATCTATTCCCGTTCCGTCCGACAAGTACTGATTGTCGGTAATCTTTGTAGGTTGGGTATTGACCAATCTATTCCTGTTCCGTCCGACAAGTATTGATTGTCGGAGAATTTCGATAGACCGGGAGCTGACGAGCATACAACGGTCAACGAGGTTGTCCGGCCGGCAGCGACGAGACCGACCCCGGTATCACGACAAGCAGAATCGCGGACCTAAGAACGCAGAGATCTAGCACATCCCTACAATATATATATATATATATATATATATATATATATATATATATATATATATATATATATATATATACATATATATATATATACATATATATATATATATATATATATATATATATATATATATATATATATATATATATATATATTATATATATATACATAATATATATATATATATATATATATATATATATATATATATATATATATATATATATATATATATTAATTATAGACCTATTTCAGTTGTATCGGTTTTTTTAAAGATTTTAGAAAAGGTATTGAGAGAGAGAATGTTGTTTTTCATAGATAAATACGTTGATCTGGATGAATACCAATATGGGTTTTTGAAAAATAGCAGTACACTCAGTGCTATTGTAGATTTTGTTAATATAGTTTCGATAGCATTGGATTAGGGGAAAATTGTTGCATTTGACGTTATATTATTTCCTATATTGCTCAGTAAGATGAAATATTTAGGTCTCGGGGGTGTGATGCACGATCTGCTCAAATCTTACCTGAAGGAACGGAAACAATATGTAGTTGTGAATGTAGTAAAAAGCGATTGGACAACAAATCGTAATGGTTTGCCTCAGGGTTCAGTTTTTGGACCGCTCTTGTATTCTCTGTACGTATTGAGTTTGAAAAAATCTGGAATTAAGGCGGGTTACTTCTCTTTCGCTGCTGACACCGTATTATTGTATACGGGATCGAATAAGGATGAATTAAATCAATTAATAAATAATGATTTGAAAGTATATTCAGATTGGTTAATATTTAATAGATTAAAAATTAATATAGATAAAAAACGAAATATATGCTATTCAAACAAAGAAATAAAAATATTGAAAATCTAAACTTTCGTATAAACAGTGAAAACGTGGAAAAAGTCGAAGATGTAAAGTACCTAGGAATTGTTTTGGATTCCACGCTGAGCTGGAGACGACATTGACCACTTAAAAGTTAAGATTACGCCTATGTATACAATACTTTATAGAACTAGAACTTATTTGACTATGAATACTAAATACAATGTACCTATATAATGTTGGAGCTAGTGTTTTTTCTAGTCTCCTTAGTATTCATTTTATAGTTTAATCATATTTAATATTGATGAAATGTAGAATGTCATAAAAAAAAACAGTTAATAAAGTCTGTCAATAATTATTATCCTTAAATTTGTATTATATGATCGAATCACTGTTTAATATCAACAGGTTATGGACCTTACGCTTTAATAAATATTCAATATTGTTTTCCCGCTGATTTGGAGTTTGAAAGCTGTTAAAAAAAAATTGCCGAAAATTCGAGTGAAGACATCAAGACAAAATCCCTAGAATATGGCAAGTTTTGATGCATTTCGAGTACAAATCGGACTTTTAGAAGGCAAGTCAAACTGGACTACTTGGAAATACCGCATAATGATTTTGCTAAGGAGCGTTTCAGGAGCGATAGAGCTGTTGGAAGGAAAATTAGTTCTACCCAAAGACTTATCTGAAAATGCTAAAGCAGAAGAAAAGAAACGGTATGAAGATAGCGTGGCTGAATACAATAAAGTGGATAGAAACGTATTAATCATACTTACCACAAATATTACCGAAGAAACGTTGACCAAAGTGATGAGATACACGACTGCTTACAAAGTTTGGCTAGAACTGCTCAGATTGTTTGACGGAAGTATTGAGGATAAGACGTATGATTTATGTACTCAGTTTTTCTCATTTAAAAGAGAAGATGGAGATGATGTAGCTACACATATGTCAAAACTCAAGAACATTTGGAATCAGCTGCAGATGGAAATATCCAAGGACAAGCTAGCTGGAGGAAATTCCTGCAAGTGTGATCTTCCGAACCTACTACTGGTATGTAAGATTTTAAATACCCTACCAGAAGCATATTTTTCGTTTAAATCGAGCGGCTTCAGCGATAGCACCAATCGTGTGTGTCGTCCTCAAAGAAGCCTGTATGGACTCAAGCAAGCACCAAGATGCTGGAACAAGCGGATTGTAGACTTTATCCTAAAATATGGATTTACAAGAAGTGAAGCAGATCCTTATTTTTTCATCAAGAAGGAAGGCAAAAGTTTACTCCTCATGGCACTCTACGTAGACGATGGTCTTATCGCATCAAATGACAAGAAAATAGAAAAACATTTTCTTGAAGCGTTAGGACAAGAATTCAAAATTTCTGTAAAAACTGCAAGTTATTTTTTGGGATTGGAAATCGATCAAGAGAAAGATGGTTCAGTATGTGTTGGTCAAGTAAGATATGCAACCAAGCTGCTTGAAAGATTTAATATGGAAAACTGCAAACCTGTCTCTACTCCAATCATAAAGGAAAATATCCAGTTAGGGAAGGAAGACGAAAAAGTATCAACTGAAAATTTTCCATACAGGGAAGCAGTTGGTGCTCTTCTATACCTAATGACAGGAACAAGACCCGACTTGGCTTATGCAGTAGGCATAGCTTCAAGAAATCTTGAAAACCCCACGAAAGAAGATGTTATCAGAGTGAAAAGAATTTTCCGATACATTAAAGGACCCTACATTTTGGACTGAAGTATGTGGCAGGGACTGGAAGATTTTTGGAAGCCTTTAGCGATGCAAATCATGCTGGTGATTTAACAACCGGTCGTTCTACTACTGGAGTTATCTGCATGTACGCTTCTTCTGCTGTATCTTGGATGAGTCAACGTCAACCTTCTGTAGCCATATCAACGACTGAGGCTGAGATAGTTGCTGCGAGCGAAGCCGCAAAAGAAGTTGTATGGTTAAGGAGAATCTATGAAGAAGTCCTCGAACTAAATCAGATTCCAACAGTGATGGTAGATAATGACGCAGCAATCAAGCTAGCTCAGAATCCAGAATTCCATCGAAGAACGAAGCATATTAGAACGAGACACTTCTTCGTGCGAGAAATGGCGTGTAATGAGATGCTAGATATCAAGAAGATATCCACAATACAATACATTGCAAGTAGCTGATGCTTTGACGAAACCTATATTTAGACCACGTTTAGAAAAGCTTCGAGATAGTATGGGATTAGTCAAACTATCAAATGAGGGAAGGTGTTGGAGCTAGTGTTTTTTCTAGTCTCCTTAGTATTCATTTTATAGTTTAATCAAAGTTATATTGATGAAATGTAGAATGTCATAAAAAAAGACAGTTAATAAAGTCTGTCAATAATTATTATCCTTAAATTTGTATTATATGATCGAATCACTGTTTAATATCAACATATAATGCGTTCTTTCTCTCACATGTGAGATATCTGAATGCAGTATGAGGAACATGTAGCAATTCAAATTTTGGTAGAATGCAGATTCTGCAAAATAAATTTACAAAAATACTGTTCAAAATTTATAGACGAACTAGTACAAAGCAAATTTACACCGATATCAAGCTATATGATTTGGCTAAGCTGAAAAAACTGAAGCAATGTAAGCCCATCTATAAAATAGTTCATGGGAAACAGAAATTGAACACAGCGTATAGGTTCTTGAGGGATGTTCATTCACATAACACCAGGAAATTATGTAACATATATCTGACTAATGTAAGGACTGAATTTGGGCTCAATAATTCTATTTCGAAGGCATTTTCTGTTTATAATCAGTTACCTGGCTCAGTGAAGGAAATAGATGGAATCAGCAAATTTATTAGAAGTACCTATTAATATGTATCTGAGTATGACATAGTTCTGGCGTTGTGATGGTTCCTTTTCTCTACTTTTTATTTTCTCGATTTCTTTGAATTATTCTAATTTTTCTACAGATCTTGTTTTAATTTAGAAGTTTACTTCAAGTTATAACGATTAGAATACGGGTTTAATCTCATTTTCTGTACCGTTGGTTAATTATAAGGTTGATTATTAGTTGGTTCTGTCACATGGTTTAGTAAGTAATTGCACAGGGTAGGCGAATCAATAATTTGTTAGGTCATTTAGGCAATCAAAATGTTTGCAAGTTGTCAAATATGGTTAATGGGCTTAACATAAATATAAATAGCTCAGGTTCAAATAATAATAAAGTATGCTCAATATGTGCGCAAACAAAAATTACGCGACTACCATTTTTAAAAGAAAAGAGAAGCAAACAGCCACTAGAATTAATTCATTCGGATGTGTGTGGACCAATAACGCCATCTACATGTGATAACAAAAATTATTTTTTGACATTCTTAGATGATTTCACTCATTATTCAATGGTTTACTTAATTGAAAATAAATCGGAAGTTTTTGAATATTTTAAGCTTTATGAAGCACTAGTAACAAATCAGACAAATTGTAACATCAAGTCCATTCGTTGCGATAATGGTGGGGAATATGTGTCAAAACAATTGGTAAATTATTGTAGAAATAAAGGAATTCAACTTCGTTATACTGTACCTTATAATCCAGAAATGAATGGAGTGGCTGTAAGGTTGAATAGAACCTTACTTGAAAAGGGAAGAGCATTGATCTTGCAATCAAAGTTACCAAAAACTTTATGGGGAGAAGCCATCAGGTGTGCAACTTATTGGCTAAATCGCAGTCCTACAAATGCTTTAAAAGAAATTGTAACGCCTGCAGAAATGTATTTTAAAAGGAAACCAAATTAGTCAAACTTAAGAACATTTGGTAGTGTTGTGTACAGTAATCAATATTATGATTGGATACACAACTGATGGATATCGATTATGGGATTCATTTCAAGAAAGTATTGTTATAGGAAGAAATGTAATTTTTGATGAAAAGAAAATTATAATTCATAAATACTAATGTAACAAAAATTCAAGTAAATAATGACAATGAAATGAACGAGGAAGTGAATGAAAGTAAAATAATTGAAAATCCTGAATTAAATAATGATGATGATAATATTGATGATGATAATGAAGAAGAAGAAAATGTTACAGATTATGAAGAATGCAAAAGAATAAGAAAAAGTTCCAGACCAACAAAACCACCTGTATATTTAAAAGATTTCGTATTGAACAGTGATGCTGATGATTTAAATCATACAGCAATGAATGCAATGTCTTTTGTAGAAGCAATGCTTGATACACTAGAAGAAGCTAAAGCTAGATCAGATTCTGAGAAATGGGAGGAAGCAGTAAATGAAGAGATAAATTCACTAAAGAAAAATGATACATGGACATCAATAATTATAATTTAGGTTTAATTAATTGATATTAATTACAAATTATTTGTTTTTGTTAAGTTCGGATTATTTAAATCTTTGGTTTGAAGGAGGGTGTTAAAATAGCAAACTAAATGTTCAAATATACCGCTAAAATTATATTGGTAACACTGATTTTGGTTACCTTAGTTATTTTCACGGTTTAATATTGAATCAGTTAATTAACGAACAGTTTAATTTGTCTGTCTATTAAGAATCTGAATGGCTCGTGTAATATTGCAAAATAAAGTTATTGTATTATATATAATAAAATTCAAGCCATCGAAATGAACTTCTATTTGGAATAGTCACATAACAAATTAGTCATTCCACTGTAAACAATATCCCAACAGAAAGCAGCATGAAAAAACTTTTTTTAAATTTTTATCTCTCATTGTATGAAAAATTATTATAAACAAATGCTTTGTTAACACAATAATTGAAAAAAAATGTTAAGATTACCTATTTAATTTTTTCATTTTGGTACTATGTAAATAATAACAAAAAAAAAACATGAAAAATAAAATTTTTAAATTTTTTTTAACGAGAATCTATTTTGAAACCTTTCAAAAAATCTCAGATATAAAGTTTGACAGTTATCACACTTGCAATGTTCATGTTCAAGCAGCAAAAAAATTATTTTTCATTCAACTATCCAACTGAGCTGTGCTTTGCCATTTCCTTGACAACGTCAGGTTGTAACGGCAACATTTATTTATTTGCTGTCAAAAACAATTGTCACTTAGAATTGAATTGAATTTAAAAAACTCTATCGCAGCGAGCTTCATTAGAAAAGCAGGTTTTCAAAACGTATCCAGTTTAAAAAAATATATTCATTCAATTATGATTTTTGTTCCAAATCCAAAAAACAAAAATTGCACCCTCTATTGTGTAGACAATATTTATTTCCTCCTCCGGGAGGTCAATCCCTCAACCAATTTATATTGAAATAACTACAATTCAAGATATCATACGAAACTACCTACACACAAAGTTTCAACCCTATGGTACCAAAATTGCGCCTTCTATCGTGTAAACAAGATTTATTTTCTCTCCTGGGGGTCAATTCGTATCAAAACCAATCCCATTCAATATATCATACGAAACTACCTACCTACTCACAAACTTTCAATCCTATTGCTGCAAAATTACGCCCTTATCATATAAACATGATTTATTTCTTTCCCCAGGGGGTCAAACCCCAACCAATTTGAACCCTATCCCATCCAAGATGTCTTTCGAAAATATCTACCTACCTACAGACTTTCATCCCTATTACTCCAAAATTGCCACCTTTATTGTGTAAACAAGATTTATTTCTTCCCCCGGGGGTCAACCCCCCAACCAATTCGAAGCAAAACAAATCCCATTCAAGACATAATACAAAACTAACTAGATACAAACTCTCAACCCTATTGCTACAAAATTGCGCCGTTTAGCATGTAAACAAGATTTATCCCCCCCCTAGGGGTCAACCCCCCAACCAATTCGAACCAAAACCAATCACATCCAAGATATCATACAAAATACCTATTCACAAAGCTGAGAATTTTCATTATGACATACATACTCATCTCTACTACAACCAAATAACTGTGATAATAATAATAAATTTGTTTTCCTACTATTTAAGAGTCTCAAGTATCCACCAGCTCATGAATGATGTTTCGATTTGTAGTTTTCATCCAGTCTCTCATAGCAGATCTAAATCTCTTTATGTTAACTATATTTCTCAATTTCAGCGGCAATTCATTATAAATTATTGGTGCCATATAGGAATAGCCACGCAGACAAATGGATTTACTGTATTTCGGAATTAGTAAAGAGTATCTGCTGTATCTGGTATTTACACTGTGATCAATAAAGTAGCAATTGTCTATGTTATTTTTTGTATAGTTTAGCAGCGAAACACAAAACAGCTGGCGTATATCCAGAACGTCAGCCTGTTCATACAAAAGGTCTGTGAATTTTCAGCAGCCATTTTTGTTGAATCTCTAGCTTTTTTATAACTGCACCACCCCACACAACAATACCATATCGTATCAGGGACTCCGCCAGAGCTCTATAAACTATTATTAGATGTTTTATGTCCAGGATGTTTGACAATTGTTTAAATTTGGATATTAATCCTCTGAGCTTAGCAATCAAACTTCTGACATGGGAGTCCCACTTGAGGTGGGAATCCAGCATGATTCCTAAGTATTTACATTCGTATGTGGAAGGAATGGTAAACGTGCTATTCTCTGTTTTGATTATGAGTGGTTCATTCGGAGGTAGCAAACGCTTGTCTATAGCAAAAGGGATGTATTTTGTTTTATCTATATTTATAGTTAAGAGATGTTGCTTCAACCATTTATAGACATTTACGAAATCTGATTGAGCCCTGGTTTTGAGATTATGCCAGTTCGCTCCAGAATAAACTATCGCAGTGTCATCGGCAAAACTGATTATCTTTCCTTCACTCTCTGATAGCAATAATTTGTTCATATATATGGTAAACAGAATTGGTCCCAATATTGTCCCCTGAGGTACCCCATACTGGAGCATTCTTATATCACTGAATTTACCATTCACCTTCACTGTCTGATAGCGATTCGCCAAGTAGCTTCTAAACAATCTCAAACCTACACCACCAATTCCAATCTCTTCCAACAGGCTTAAAAGTGTTCCATGTTCTACAGTGTCAAATGCTTTTGCTAGATCAATCAATATACACACGGCAATCTTGTTGTTGTTGAAAGTTTCATGAATATGCGTAGTTAATGCAATAACAGCGTCTACAGTGGATTTCTTTTCTTGAAAACCAAATTGCATGTCGGAAATGATCTTGTTAAATTTCAAAAAAGCTTGCAGTCGAATTTGTATAACTTTTTCAACAACTTTTGATAAAATGGGAAGTATCGATACAGGTCTGTAATCTACACATCGTCTTCTGCTACCACCTTTATGTAAAGGCACAACGACCGCTGTTTTAAGAGATCTTGGAAATTTTCCCGTTTTCAACACCATATTTACCATGTGCACAATTGGCGGTGTTAATGAATGGACTCCGATTTTTACAGCCTCTGAAGATATCCCGTCAATTCCTCTACTCTTTTTATCTTGGAGATTCAAAATTATGTTCGATATTTCTTCCTCAGTTGTAGGCGTGAGATAAAAATTATCTACATTATGAGTTTTCAACTATTCAGGTTCAGTTCTGAATACCTTCAGTTTTTCCACCAACTCCCTACCAATGCTGACAAATTAATTATTGAAGGCCTGAGCCATCTCCTTGTGGCCAGAAATAGTGTTTCCGTCTATTTCTATCTTTTCGATGTTTCTTCCTTTTTCCACAGATCTCAGATATGCTTTTCCAGATTTGTACTGGTTTATCTCCACTAGATCGTATAAGCCGCATGTAATAATCACCTTTAGCCCGTTTTATTGATAGGTGTGTATTATTTCTGAATATTCTAAATTCCAACCAATTACTGTCATTTTTATCTCTCTCCCATACTTTGTATAGTTCGTTTCTCGTGTTTATCAACCTCAATAGTCTATTAGTTATCCATGGTTTTCTCTTCCTTTCCCTATGCTTGACTGTATATTCACATACCTTAACCTTACTCTGTATCTTATTGATCAGTGTATTTGTTAATTCATCAGGTTCTTTTATTTCATAATATTTTGTCCAATCTATTTTCTCTAATTGGTCTTTGAGCTTTACATAGTTGATATTAACAATTTCCTTTACAGCGTGCGATACTCTCAACCCTGTTTTACAAAAAATAACAACCGAGAAGTGATCAGTTACATGCGACCTAATTATGATCGGAGTATATTGCTCTATGCCTTTTATCAATATATGGTCTATACATGATGAGCTGTTTTTCTGAATTCTAGTAGCTTTATTTATAACATTGATGAAATTTTCCTCAGCTAGAAGGTTGAGGATATAGGATGAGCACTTTGGATCTAGACTGCCGTGGTTCACATCGTATACTGTTTTAAACTTCTCGTTGGATACAACACAGTTACCGCACCTGCTCATATCACTGTTACAGTTATTCTCTGTATGTTCTCGTGCACAGTTTCCACATGATATTTTCATTTTACAGTCATCTGCTTTATCGTAGAATCCCTTGCAGTTCATACATCTTGGTACGTATGTGTTTTCATAAACCGGACACCTATTATATCCAATATTTAATTTTCCTTCAGCCATAATTTTTCGAAAAGCGGAACCATTGCATTCAATGACTGCCCAATTTGAGTTCCCCTTTCTGGTTCTTCTTATAAGTTTGCATTCAATAGCATCTTCTTCAGTTATGAAGTGATTTTGGTTTTTTATTGACTCAATTAATTCATTTTCATATCTATATTAGATATAGTAACAGAAGGCTTTTTCATTTTAGTTTCTTTTATTTCATAATTTTTTCCCATTTTCTTTTCTAATTCTAATTTCATTTTTTCTTTAGATTGTTTCGAGTTACATTTTATCACCAGTGATCCGTTTCTCGAATTTTTGATCATATTTATACCGACTGAAATTTTCGCTGGATTGATAATATTTTCCAATTCCAACTGTGTTTTACTACACGATTGTTTTTCATTATTTGGTACAATAATAATACATGGTGTATTAGAGATTACTTTTTCCTGCTTGATTTCGTTCTTAACGGCACTTATGTAGGACATTTGGAGATCTTTCCTATTTACCCCTTTTTCTAAATCATTCTTTTGTTTCTTCAAATTAATTTCCAGCAAGTTAATCAATTTATCTTTGTCTTCAATCATCGATTTGAGGAGCCGAATTGTTTGAAATTCCAAGCAATCGTTGCAGTGGTAATTCAAATTTCTTTTTTCTAGCTGCATATACTCAATTTCTTCAGCACCTAACCCAGAGCATCCGCTACAATATAATTTTTTGCAACCATCGCAACAGGCTAACTTTTTAGTTTTTGTTGCCGAAGTTTTACAATTTACGCATTCCATCTTCTTTCCGTTTACGGTATCTCTTTGCACATGTTGTGATCATCTGTCTACCTTGACCACGAAAACACAAAGGTAATAAAGATGAAAACTCCTCACAGCTAATGTTACCAGATGTTCAACAGCTGACCGATTCAGATAAGAACTGCGTCCAGCAGTTTCTCGAAATAATTTTCAAAAATTTCGACTATATGGGCACTGTCTATTAGAAAACCGACAGATAGGAAATATAGTCCGTTTTCTTACACGCACTTTGATGTAAAATTCACTTCAATAACCATCAAATTACCACCAAAACTATAAGGAAGTTCACAGAGAATAAGAATCACGTCCATTCGCTTCCGATTATCATATAATATATTATATATATATATATATATATATATATATATATATATATATATATATATATATATATATATATATATATGTATATATATATATATATATATATATATATATATATATATATATATATATATATATATAATATATATATATATATAATATATATATATATATATATATATATATATATATATATATATATATATATATATATATATATATATATATATATATATATATAGAGAGAGAGAGAGAAAGAGAGAGAGATATGAAATTGAGTTTTTGGTGCCAAGCATCATAAAAAGTCATGAAGCGAAAAACAATCTTGGTTCTAGGTCCAACTTTGCTAAACGCACTCATTTTAATAAGCAGGTTTTCAAAATGAAAAGCTGCTAATAATAATGAGTAATTCTGAAACTGGTAGGTACCTAGTTTACCTTCTGATTTGATGATTCTGATTATTTTTCCAAATATGCAATTTATATTATGTATATTGTTAATTGACTTTGGAGTTTTTATATAGTTTTTGTCAATAATGTTGAAAAGAAAAAAACTAGCGCTCAACACTTCAAATTCACAAACGTATATTGATTCTCTAGGGGTACATAGCTTGGCTGGGGGGAGGTGGGTTGTCGTCGGTGGTTTGCCAAATTATTTCTTGGCAATCATGAGATCATGAAGTCTTTTTCAGCCTTGGATTTGAGGAAAAAATTTAAAATTCCTAACATATACAATTATTCTTCTAATTTCCTATTAGAGGGGTAATATATTGTTGTAGACTGACTTTCTCGTTGCGCCCATTTGGAGCTTGAACAGGAGAAACCACAGAAACCCTGGCCGCGCAATTTAAATTGTTTGAATTCTTAATTTATTTTATTGTTATATATTTTATTTGTTTCTTTTTCTTGTTTTTTGATTGGTATGTTAGGAGGAGTGGTATGTCTTCGAGTTACCCTGGAGGATTTAGACGGTAGTCGTCATTAAAGGTGCCAGGTGGACAGCAGGGTGGCTGCGGCATGTGTGTTTGGGCCGTTCAGGTTTAGCTGGGTTTTGAAGGAGTAGGTGCTGATTTTCCATTTGAGTGTTCTTGCGCTGAACCTATCCAGATTTTCTCTAAAACTTCTGCGGCATATCGCTGCTGTCCCGCCTGTAATCCTTAGCGCCTTGTCACCTGGAAAAAGGGGAACTGGGATGTATATATTGTTTCGGTTATTGCATATCATATAAATGATCAAAATAGATGATATTACGGTTTCAGAGATAAAAAGATAATTAGCTTTGTCATGAACAGTGGTTCTATATTGAGCGGCACGGTCGTCCAATTGCTTAAAATCTTCAACTCGCTAAGTGGCAAGCTCGATATACTGAAATTCAAAAGTTTATTGTTGTAGGCGCGATTTGTTCAATAATTCAAGGCTCGCTTCGACGTCTCTGTTTGAAATGTAGTTTGAGGAGTATTTTATTAATTATAAAATTAATTTTCACTCTTAATTTTTCACTGTATGGTGAAAAGTATATTTTCCGCCTCAGATAATTATAAATAAATCAAAAAATTTAGCGCTTGGAGAAAATAACTCGCTTTAAATAAGTACCATAAAACGACTCTGTTAATACCGATTATGCGGTATTTGGTCAAGTATACTAAGGCGAGACTAATTTTAAACAGAAGAGGGAAACAAAAATTTTGAGGTTTAATTTCTTCTTATAACTAATATGGAGAATTTATGGTAAGAATTAATATTTTAAGGGTGTTCTGGGAAAAAGTTGGGTCAAGAATAAGGGTACCACATTCAAATTTTCATATTCCTTTTCATATATTTTACACAAGAAAACTGAAAACATTCAAATCAAACTGAAAAATTGGGCGTGGTACAGACCGCCAGACCGGTGGTTTATTATTTAAATAGTATCCAAAAATAGTATATTATTCGGGTGTATTATTCACGAGGTGAATAGGCATGAATCACCGAGTAAATAATACTCATTATACGCGAGTAGGATCCTATACTTTATCCACTACTTAATATTTATCAAGTTTTTTTGTTGGAAAATTTCATTATTAGAAACACTATTATTTTATTCTAACAAATATTAAATACAATATACAGTACATAGTTATCGAAAATTATGATAATCGTATAATATCTCATAATAATTAACACGAAAATCTATGTATTTAGCTTAACAAATATTACGTATCTAATTTTACAAGATGATGGTAGGTATTTATTTGTAGTTATTAATAATTGTTATATTTGAAAAATTGGTCAAGTTAGTCGCAGGGATAGAATTAACATCAAAACTAATGTTTTGGTGGCTTGTCGAAACATTTGAATCATATGTACATTGATTCATTAGGTTTGATTTTGGTTGAATTGAAGATGATAGTTTGTTGGCCGTATCGGTTTTATTTTTGACGGAGTCGTCTATGTAGCCTTCTGCCACGGCGGTGGACATCCATCCACCGTGTCTTTTGAAAGCAGTAATATCCCCGCCTGCGTCAACCAATATTGTTGCATAAGATTTACAGAAACTGTGCCTAGAATATTGATCTGGATTCGGTAATTTCAGGAAAGCTGCGATATCCTTTCCCATTTTTGTAATTTTTTTTATTCCAGTTCTCTGGGTTGTACATTTACGATTTTGGTAATTTAAAAAGAATGTGTCACTGGTTACAGGACTTGGTAGAAGACTTTTATATGTCTTGCATATTTTGTAGAAATTATCCGTAACAGTGAATTTTTGGCAAATTTTTGTCTTGGCATTTGGCACATTAACTAAAAAAGTTGATCCAAGATCTTATAAATGGGTTATTTTCATTTCATTCAACTCGTTACTTCTACATGTACCCATTACTCCCATTATTAAAGCAACCTTAAATTACAGAATGTAATGAAATAACTATGTGAAAGATTCACTCAATATCTTACCTTTGTTGCAAGGCATTTATCTTCAGATGCTTTAGTTAAAAAGTTATTGATATCTTCGTTAGAAAAAGTCTTCGCTTTTTTAAAGTGAATATAATATTAAAGCTAAATCAAGGAAGCATCTGACAGTAGTGACTAATGGATTCATTAATCACTGCAGTGGTTAATGGGTATTATTAAAGTAGAGCAAATAAAAGTTCAATGGGTACATTATATAATAGTCGTGGATAATAGTATATTATTCAACGAGCACAAAAAGATTGCTATTTTTCACGAGGGTGAAGTTTGAAAAATTTTAATTTTGTGCGAGTAGAATACTATACTTTGTCCACGACATCCTCGAAAAAATTAGTAATAATATGCATTTTCAACAATAAAAATAGTTATCAAAAGCGTTGACATAACATTTTCTGTGTTCACTGAAAACTGCATACTCACGTAAACCTCAACTAATTCACTTGACATAGATTCCATTCCTTTCTTCCACTCTGATAAAAATTTAATAGATAATTTTGCATTTATTTATTTATATTAATATCAACAGAACAATTATTGAAAATAAACGAAGAATTTATAGATAAATCAATGTTTTAAAATCTAACAATAATAATATCATGTAACAATGTAAATGATGTTCTCTAGGTTAGTTTTACGTCCTAAGTGTGACGTCATGCAGTGAGTAATGAACCATTATCCACTAGTTAATAATGGGTAGTGTTACACTATAGGAAGCACATGTATAATGAATGTTTTATAGTACAGTCATGGACAAATATATTTTTTTTCATTCCAGATGACTCTTTTTCGACGGTCACTGCTTATTCTACAAAGGCCGTTTAGCTAAAGTTGAACCTCATTTCCTTTATGATAAATTTCGATATGATCATGATTTTGTATAGTTTGTGTTGATTTTTGTAATCGTCCAGAATGTTTCTAATGCAGTATTTGTTGGAATATTGGATAATTGAGGTTATCGAATTGTAGGAATTTGAATTATTCACTGGTATTTGGGAATAATATGATGGCGTTAGATTCGATCGGTGAGAGTTTATTTTAGTGTGAGACGGAGGTGAAACCATTGTCCTCTGAAGCTTAATAAAAACTTTCTCAATATATTCGCGTGAAGATGATAGCGTTAATCGGGATGTGTTAGTAAGAGCTTTAGCGGTTGATTTTTCCGAAGACATATTCTTCGGAATATTGATGATCTGTGATACTTGGTACGCGTGGGAACCTGTCCTAACCGCGTTCGTTATTTGATATATAGGAGGTTGTATGAATAATTAGTGTTTAGTAATAAACAAGTGATAAATATTAATTCAAAGGAGTAAAATTAAAACGACTCAACGGGCGTCGCGACGGTTTCGTGGGGGTGTGGCATCTGGTGGATTTCTCTTTCTCATCGCTGATCTTCACGTCTTGGCTCACGGAGGGATGTTCGGGTTTGCAAATTTGCACAGTAATTGAAGCTGTAGGACTTGAAAAAGCTCTGGATAAAAAATAATATGTGTCAACGAATATTTCCTATATATTTCGGAGAGAGATGAGCTTTGAAAATTCCATATTCTTAGTCGGAATTGAGTGCACGTCGACGTTCTCGTCTATTTAAATATTTTATGTCATGTTGAATATGACTACTTATGAGATTTGGTATTTTGCTTTCGAATTCGGGACATTTTTGTATTGCTGTTTCCTTTTCACTTTGTTAAAAGATAAATATTCAGTCGTTTCTCACATTGGGTCGTAGTAAATTTTGAATATGGTACAAAATGAAATAAAGAATTGTGTTGATTTTACTAGCACTCTATGAAATGAAAAAGTTGCTTAGTGGAATGGGCTTCGACAGTTTCAAATATTCTTGTGCCATATCGACTCTTATCATTCTGTCTATATTAATTACTTATATATTGTATTGTATTGAGTATTTATTAATTCTATCAAATAAAATGAAAATTTTAATCAAATTTTATTTTTTCAATAACATTATTCAGCTCCAGACTATGCAAAACAAACTCTTAAAAATAATATTTAAAAAACCACTATACAATTGTATACGCAGCTAGAGCTACTTGATGTTACGGGTTTGTATGCCTATCAGTGCATTGAATGGATATTCCACGGTGCAAATCTTTGAAATCGGCCTGTGGAAGTTATAAAAAAAATACTAGAGCAGTACAAAATCTCTCCCTCGATAGACCATTGTTCAGGAAGGGCCACATACAAAGATATATCTTCTATTTCGGACCTGAATTGTATAATCTATTACTACCTGAATTAAGGAACATAACAAAATTTAATAAATAGGTACAAAAAACAAATCAAATACTTCGTTCAGGAAAATTTATCACTAATCTACAATACAATAAATTAATTGATGATTTTTTTCAGTATTTACCAGATCTCACAGGCACTTACTGCACTTGTCATTGTCTGTACATTTAAAAAAGCTCCTTGTGAGTTGAGGACTTGCACAAGACAAGCATAAAGCATGCTTAGGTGGATCCAGTGATCTAAAAGGAGCACTGCAATATGCTAGGAAAATTGCAATATAATTTTAACATTTAGATTTTAAAATAATATAGACTAGAGATCCATAGACATATCTTTTTTCTTAGCAAATCATTACACTGAAAAACTCGATAGATTGAATTATCAGCGAAGTTAAACAGATAAGCAAATCTATAACAAAAATAAAACTTATAAAATAACTTTTCTGCCAAGTTTCTGTTCATGATCGATCCATTTGCGAATTTGCTGTGATGTCCACACAAGTGCGACTAATGCCAATCCATAGATATACCTACATTTCACTCAGTAGATTATTTCGCTGAAAAAATCAATAGATTGAAAACTCAGAAAAGTTAAAGAGACAAGCAAATCTAGAACAAAAATAAAACTCATAAAATGCCTTATCTGCATGTTTCTGTTCATGATCCATCCATTTGCGAATTTGTTGTGATGTCCTCCAAGTGTGGCTAATGTCAATCCATAGGCATATATTCTTCACGACGTAGCTTATTACACTGAAAAATTCAGAAGATTGAATTATCAGCGAAGTACAACAAAAATAAAACTTATAAAATACCTATTTTGCCAAGTTTCTGTTTATGATCGATCCGTTTGCGAATTTGTTAAGATGACCTTTCAACAGAATCCTCCAATTTCGGGGATTCTAACTTCATTGCTTCAAAGAAGGAATTAAATCAATTTGAAACAATTTAATAACCTCATTTTCATAAATAATAAATGTTCATTTATATTAAATGAGATTGAATCTTCGCTTGGCTCTTGGTGAAACATGATTAAATATTATTAATTCAAATCAAACACTTGGCTTACTGTTACACAAATATATATTGAAAATTAATAAAAATTAACAAAAAGTTGTCAACATGTTTCGGGTAGTGAACCCATTCTCAAGACTAATACAGGAGAGATGACAGCAAATTTATTTATAAAACTGAGGAAATGAGAGGGGACAAATGGAATTGTAATTGATCATTCACTATAGGTTGTTGATTTTTGAAAGAGCTGGTTATCTCCAAAGCTTCTTCATTGGGTGTTAATGTATCTGTGCAAGTAGGTTTTCCTGGGGTGTTAATGTATCTGTGCAAGTAGGTTTTCTATATACCTATATCGAATGTCAAAACGTCACCATTCCTTGTAATTTGAAGATCTAAAAATTTCAAGGTTTTTTGTTTGTTTTCTTATTCTTTCGTGTACCTATTTAAAAGATATGTGGAAAGATTTAATTAATTTCAGAAAATTATTCCAATGATAGTAGTCAGCCATTGAAAATGAAACTCAGTGCTTTTCATTCCTTTGTACACAGACTTCTATCTATTCCTTTCTCTGAGAAAAATTTCGAAAAAGAAGTTAATACCTACCTTAAAAATATTAGCATTAAATAACGGTTACAATGAAATCATAATAGATAAACTTATTTGGAAAAAGCGGCAGAAAAATCTTTTAAATTCAATTTAACCCACATCAGCTATAAGATCTGAACAAAAAAAAAATTAAAAATCATTTTATTAACTTTATACCACGCCTATTCTAATTTGTAATAGATTAAAGAAAAATGATATTAAAATTATTTGCACGAATAAAAGAAATATCAAGTCACTTTTGGTAAATAATAAGGAAAAGAATAAGGTTGAAGAAAGTAGCGGGATGTATAAAATCTTCTGTAGTGAATCTCCTGCCTTCTACATCGGTCAAACAGGTAGAAAAATACAAACCCGAGTAGATGAACATAGATGGTCAATTCTATTTAATAAGAATACTACTGGTTTTTCCGAGCATTGTATTCATAACAATCACTTCATAGATATGGATAAAACTAAATGTTTACATGCAGGTAATAAAGGAAAACGTCTCGGCCTTTTAGAAGCTTTGGAGATAACCAGCTCTTTCAAGAATCAACAACCTATAGTGAATGATCAATTAGAATTCCATTTGTCCCCTCTCATTTCCTCAGTTTTATAAATAAATTTGCTGTCATCTCTCCTGTATTAGTCTTGAGAATGAGTTCACTACCCGAAACATGTTGACAACTTTTTGTTAATTTTTATTAATTTTCAATATATATTTGTGAAACAGTAAGCCAAGTGTTTGATTTGAATTAATAATATGTTCATTTATGTTTCCTTAATGCTCTAATTATGTAAGCTATACTTCAATAATAATGGATATCTGAATACACTTCTTGCAAAAAACAAAAATTTATGAAGATAACATGAAAAAACCTCTTCAGGGATTAGTCGAAATTTTTTTGGCTAGAAACCCTTGTTTCCTTTTCTGGGCGCGGGGGAGTTACCCACATATTTTCATCTACTAGAAAATATATAAAATGTTATTTTGTCAAGTATAAGTGTTAATTGATTTTTGTGTATTTTAGAAATGCAAGTAGAGGTGGCTCCGTAGTTCAGTGGTCAGTGCGTTGGGCTACTGAACAGAAAGTCGCTGGATCGAATCCCGGCCGAAGCAACGAATTAATGCGGAGCCACCTCTCGGAAGGCAATGGCAAACCACCGAGAAGTATTCTGCCTAGTAAAGCCTCTCTATAAAGACGTTCGGAACCGTCGTAAAACTGTAGGTCCCTTCTATTCGTGTATAACTGTATCACGCACAGCACGAATAGTTGTAGAGAGGTCGCCTACGCCCGAAACCATGTATGACACCGGAAGAAGAAGTAGAGGTCATTCATAAAACATCGTAGGTCGCCAAAAATTTGTACCGTTCTGATTATTTGGAATCTTGTTATGATACATATCATTTGTTTAAAACCAAGTTTGCAGCCTCGAAGGATTAGTGCTAACTTCGTGGTGCGCGATAAACTTCGAATAACCTCGTGGTGCTCTAAAAACCCGGAAATTTTCGAACTTTTTGCAGTTCTTGGTTAAAGACCTCTGAAAGCCCTTTGGACCATATATACTTTGAATTTGAAAAAAAATGCTACAACTTGAAATCAATCGCCGCGCTTGGTCCAAAGATCCCCGAGATGCAGCATTTCAAAAGTTGGCCATTTTCTAGCCATAACCTAGTAGAATACCTGGTACAATACTTATCCCAGAACATAATTCAGTTGTAGAAACATCACTTAGTTATATTTAAGTCACAAATGAATCTCCTTCTCATCAAGGAAAAACCAAAAGTGAAGGTAATCGGATATTTCAAGAAATGCAGTTTCCAATCCAAACTTTAAGCAAATTTGCACAAATACGTATAGCACGTCATGGAGTGCGTAAAATCTGTGTCTGGAAATAAATAGCTTCTACGCCATTGGATAAAATAATTTTATTGTAGTAGTTTTCTACTACAGTTCTTTCAACACGCCCCCTCAATAAATTCATTTTATCTTCACAGAAATGATCAGCATTTGAACAACATAACTGAACTTCTTATTCAGAACAATATTGAAATCCTAATTGACTACAAACATTTTGAAACTTTGTTTTGCACAATGGCTTTGTGAAAATATCTGCCTATTGGTTTTCTGTTCCGGTATGACGAACTTCGATTAGGTATATATTCATCTATCTTTTCTTCAATAAAATAAAATTTAACATCTATGTGTTTGATTCTTTTGTTATTTTCAGGGTTATTAGCTAAACATATAGCTGCTATATTTTCTTCGTAACGCCTTATGGGTTTTTCTATTTTCAACTGAAAATCAAGAATAATCTTTTTCAGCCAACAAGCTTCTGTTACAGCCAAACTGAAAGCTACATATTCAGACTCTGTGGATGAAATTGATACATTTTGTTGTTTTCTACTAATCCACGTAATTGAAATTAAACATTCTGAAAATATAACCAGATGTCGTGTCACCACCCCAGTCTGAATCTACATGCCCTATTAAAATTTCATCTTTTGGTTGAAACAGTTACTTGAATTCTATTTTTCCCTGAATATATCTTAGTACTCTCTTTAAAGCTTTATACAAATTTGTGTTCTCTTTTGCTTGAAATCTACTCAGTAAACTTATGCTTTGACATAAATCTGGTCTTGCTGCTAATGCTGCATACATTAAACTACCTATCATTTTACGACATAATTTTTGCAATTCTACATCATTCTCGTCAGCTTCAAAAATTCTAACATCAACATTAGCATCTAGTGGAGTACTTATACTTTTACAGTCATTCATTTTGAATTTTTTGAAACTTTTTTCAAATATGTTTCTTGACTTAGTTTTGTGAAACCTTGTTCTAAATTTTGTTCAATGTCAACGCCTAAATATTGTGAAATTGTGCCTAAGTCTTTTATTTAGAAATTAGTGCTCAACAATAGCTTTAAATTTTTAACTTCAGAATTATCAGTTCTAAAATTATCACATCATCAACATAAATTAATAAATAAATTTTAGAATTACCAGTGCATTTCGAATACAAACAGTAGTCATTTTTAGATCTAACAAAACATTAATTTTCATTAAAACATCAAATATTTTATTCCAATTTTTTTGGAGATTTTTTTAAACCATAAATTGATTTATTCAGTTTACAAACAAAATTGGAATTATTCTTATTGGTACCTGGAGGTGACATATGAACCTCTTCTTCTATGTCACTGTACAAGAATGCTCCTTTGACATCCATCTGATATATGGGTTGTTTCATAATATTTGCCATTACCAATAGCATTCGAAAAGTTGTCAGCTTGGCCACCGGTGCGTAGAAATCATAAATCTGAAACTCGTTCTCCTGTTGAAAACCTCTAGCAACCAATCTTGACTTGTATTCACCATTTTGTTACTCTTTAACACGTTTACTGCCATATGTATACATATTACGCACATTGGCAAGTATCTGGACGCCGAGTGTATAGATTTTATACATGAACAGTGTTAAACTTCCAAGCCATGTGTATGTGAATTCTACATATATACCATACTTCTCTTATGTGTCTCCGATTGCTACGGCGTACAATCAACCCATGGTTAAATAGCAGGGTGATTTATTGTATATTATCAGAATTATAATTTTTTATTATAATTTCTGGATTGCTGGCATTGAAAAACATTTTTGAGTTTTTATAGGATAGCGTATTGAATTATTCCTTTTGTAAAATACAAAAATTTATTCAGAAAGTGATTTCAAAAAATCGTTTCACGAAAAATAAAACAATTGAAAATTCATTTTAGGGATTTAGCACAGAAATAAACATGATTTGAACATATGATTTTGGCATCGACTTATGATGTCTGAAAAAACATTCTGGTGGTTTTTCAGGAGAAGCTGGACATACGTAAATGACTTGTTTACTGTGATTTGTATTCGTGCATATGATATATGCACACGGCGTAGTATGAAAATCACAATCAGACGCCGTGTGTATATATTTTATTCACAGCTCAATAAATCAAATTCGTCATATTAATCGATTCAATTATGATACAGAAATTGATAAAAGTAGACAACAATCGATAATTTCACAATAAAATTATTTCAGCGCACTGGACCCTATAGCAAATTCTGGCTTGGCACTCAACGTGTTAAGCACCCATTTACTTTGAATAACTTTCTTATCTTCTGGCCACACTAGTTCTTTCCATGTATTGTTTTGATTCAATACCTTCAAGTCTTGATCAACTGCTTCTTGCCACTTTTCAGAATCATTCTTAGATATTGCCTCTTCAAATAATATATTTTCTTCTGTTTCTGTATAGAAAGACATATCGTATTCTCTCATCCATCTTGAGGTGCATTCGCGTTGAGCGCTTGCACGCTTTAAGCGCTTATAAACTTCGTTTTCTGTGGTCGACTCGCGCTTACAAACGCCCAACCATAGATATTTACTAATATATATATATATATATATATATATATATATATATATATATATATATATATATATATACAAAATATTTACAAAAAAAGAACCTATATCAGAATTTACTTAGAGAGCGAATCACCAGAAATCAGTATAAAGACATTTGTAAAACTGTGCGTAAACATATCAATGAAGCCAAACGTAAATTTAATAGTGAAATAATTGCACAATCTGCTAATAAACCTAAAGCGGTATGGACTCTCATTAATAAACAAACAAATAAAACCTCAAATAGTAAAGAGAATTCTCTTCTATACACTATAGTAAAAAAAGATCCTATTATAAACTTGGTGCAAGTACTTGATAAAGCCAATAAACATTTTGTAGATGCATGTCCTGATGTGAAGAGAGGCGATGTTGACTTCAGTAAAATATCAAGATGCTCAGAATCCTTTCACTTTCAGCTAACTAATGCCAATGAAGTCAAACAAATTATAAAAAATCTAAAGAATAAAAATTCGGTTGGACCAGACGAAATTCCAGTCTCAGTTTTAAAAACAGCATCACACGTGATATCTGAACCCATATCTCATATAATTAATTTGGCGTTTCTTACTGGTGCATACCCAGAGACACTGAAACTTGGATACGTCAGGGCAATCTACAAAAAAGAATGAAAAAGACAAAATAGATAATTACAGACCAATTCACTCTTTTATCAAAACATAAATAAAATTTTTTGAAAGAATCATCTATGACAGGCTAGTGGATTATATGAGACAAGTCAAATCTTAACAGATAAACAGAATGGTTTTAGGAGGGAAAAAGTACCGGTACGTGCAGTCATTCAATCTTTAATAGAAATCATAAAATCATTAAATGACAAAAAGGAAACTGTAGCACTGTGCTTGGACCTCTCCAAAGCATTTGACTCAGTGGACCATAAAATATTAGCTGAAAAGCTTGGCATGTATGGAATAGGTGGGGTGTCGTTGAGTCTGATAAAAGCATATCTTCAAAACAGAAAACAAAGAGTAGTAGAGATGGACGAGCGTGGAGTGCTCACCAAGTCTGGTTCTTTGAATGTGCTGAGAGGGGTACCACAGGGCTCCATTCTGGGTCCCCTCCTGTACATCCTTTATGTCAATGAACTACCAAGTATTATATCTCAGAATGTAGTACTCTATGCTGACGATACCTCACTTATTATAAGTGAAAGAACAAAGGATGAATGTAAATTAAGGATGAGTGAAAGTATGAATGAACTTGAAGATTGGTTTGTTAAAAATAATCTGCTGCTCAATATAGGTAAAACCCAATTTGTGAATTTCAGTAGGAATGGCACGGGTGATTTAAGCCTAGAATATAAAAACAAAACATTGATAGCAAGCAGCTCGGTGTTTTTTTTGGGAGTGACAATTGATAGTAGACTAGACTGGAGAGAACATACAGAAAGACTATGCACATCTCTAGCCAAGTACAGCTATGCACTAAAGGTACTGTCTGGTAATGTAAATGAAGAGGCTGCCATGATGGCATTTCATGCGTTTGTGCAGTCTAGAATCCCTTACGGGATAATATTCTGGGGAAGCACATCTCACGCAAATAGAGTCTTAATTTTGCAGAAGAGATGTCTGAGGAATGTTTATGGTATGTGTCCTAGGGATAGTTGCAGGCCTGTGTTTGTTAGAAAAAAGGTTTTGACCGTTGTGAGCTTGTACATACTGGAATCGTGTTTATTATCAGAAAGAACTCAGACTTGCTTTCGGATGGTGTATCGAATCATAACTATAATACCAGAAATAGATATGATCTCCAGGCACCATTAAACAAATTCAAATATTTACAAAATAATGTGGAATTTTCTATCAGGAAAATTTTGGAATAAATTACCAAACCTGACACGAAATCTGCCCCTTGTCCAATTTAAAAGATATCCTTAAATCCTTCCTGACCTCCAGATCGTATTACACATTGAATGAATATCTTGAAGATGTGATAACTTAGTGTGTAATATTTATGTCTATGTTTGTGTGTTTTATATTTCTTTGTATGTTTTGTTTTGTATTTATTTCAATATTTGTATTCTTGTTTTTACTTTATTATAAAACTATTGACGTGTTCTACATCCATCTTTGGATATTATTATAGAACAAATAAATATCTATTATATCTATCTATATATATATATATATATATATATATACTAATATATATATATATATATATATATATATATATATATAAATATAATATATATATATATATAATAAATATATATATATATATATATATATATATATATATACTATTATTAAGATTCCTATGCGCTCTACACTAAGCTTAAGCTAAACCTAACTTTTGTTTCTATTTTTTTGTCGATATTTAATATATTTGTAGGGAAATGTCAAAGCACGGCATTTGCGTGATATATCGTGCTTTTGCCTACCTAAGCGTAACAAGAAGATCCGACATTCGCCATGTTGAAATAACTAATGCTCAAAGCCAAAGCGTGAGTGTCTCTAAGCGCTAATAGGCCAACACGAACGCCAATAATCTGTGCTTCTAAGCGTGAGCGTAAAGCGTGTAAGCGCCCAACGCGAATGCACCCTTGGTTGTCTAGTTTATGTTCTACTTCTTACTTCTTCTATGGTCTGTTCTTCTTCATAACTTTCTGAATCTTCATCTCTTTGTACTTGATCTGATGGAATTTCTTCTCCTGCTTTATCACCAATGCTCGTTATAATTCTTAAATTTGTAGAGTTTTGACCCAGTTTCATCTGTTTCTTCTTTTCCATCGTCAGTAATGAATACCACATCTCTATGAATACCTGCTTCTTTACTGTAATTCCATAACCCACAAAATTCCAATGTTGCTTTTGGCATCTAATTTTGTTCTCTTTTGCTTCGGTATATGTACAGCACATCTGGAACCAAATGCTCTGAAACATGATATATCATGATCTTTGTTAAACCAGAGTTTATGTGGGGATTCCCTTCTAGTTGAGTTACAACCAACTTTATTGAGTACAAATACAACAGTATTCAAAGCCTCAGCCCACAAATTTTTATTCAAATTTTTACTTTGCAACATGGTTCTTATGGGTTCTAATGAAGTTCTCATGTCACGTTCTGCTCTTCCATTTTGTTCTGGTGTATATGGACAAGTGGTTTCATGTATGACTGGTGTATATGGACAAGTGGTTTCATGTATGACTCCATTACTTTCTAACAATGATTTCAATTGATTATTGATACACTCTAACCCGTTATCAGTTCTTAACCTCTGTTTTTTTTGCCAGTTTGTGTTTTAATATGTGCAAAGAATTTTTGAAAATAACCAATAACTTAAAATTTATTTATCAAGTAAAAAACAAATCTATAACCAGAAAAGTCATCTTTAATCAACAAGAAATACCTTGCTTGTACTAGAAATTGCGTTTCAAATGAGTCACAAAGATCTGCATGCATTAACTCACAGATTTCCTTTGCTCTTGTATTACTTGGTTGAAAAGGTTGTCGATGTTGTTTTCCCAAGAGACAGTCAGTACATTGTGGATTTTCCTGCTCTCTGTATTTAATTGCATGTTTCTCCAATATTTTTCTCACCTGATCATAGTTAACATGTACCATTTTTCGATGCCAATCCATTAATGTTTCAGCAGCATGACACTGAATTTGTGTGAGGTCATTTTCATTCTTGTTATGAAACTAAGCCATTTTTATCTTTCTTCCGTCGTGATTGCCTTTCTTCACCTAACTTTATTGTCCTTGAACAATACCTCAGCTCCATTTTCTACCATTGCGTTCACTGATAGCAGATTCTTTGTCAGATCTGTAACCATTAAAACATTGTTTAATATACAGTTGTCAGTTATAATTTTACCTTTTCCTAATGCTTTCATTTTTTCATTTTTCTTAGCCACCAAAATATCGGTTTCTCTTTTTTCGAAAATTTTCAGTAGGTTTTTATTATTTATCATGTGACTGCTACATCCAGAAACAACTATGAAGCATTCACTTTTCTCTTGACTTGCATGTGTTAGTAATGCCACTCTATCATGTTCTTCATTATTGCTTTTCTTTGAACTGGAAGATTCACCCCCTTTGTTCCTGAAAAAACAATTTTCTTTTTTGTGGTTAATTTTCTTGCTTATTCGGCACATTTGTTTGTTCTTCACTCTACAGTCCTTTGCTAAATGACCTGTATTTCCGCAGGAATAACATTTTCTATCTGGTTTTTTATGTGGCCTGGATTGGGATTTTGTTTCATTTTCTGAAGTCTTAAAGGCTACTGTTTCTTCCTTTCCATATTTACCAGCAATTCTCTGTTCTTCTGACATCAGCCTGGCAGTTAAGTTGGTTAAGTTACTTTCAGCTATCGGTGCCGACTCCCATGCAGTGCAAAAATGTTTATAATTGTCTGGCAGTATAGAAAGTAGTTTGGATATTCATCATCTATTGATTGATTTAATGTTTTCAATCTGCATCTTGAATTTTCCAATTTGCTAATGTGTGAGCTCATGTCACTATTTTTATCAAAACTTAAATTGAAAAACTCCTGCAATAAGTTACATTTCTGTTGTTCACTCTCTTTTTGGAATATGTTACACAATTTTTTGTACATTTCATGTGAACTCGTCGAACACCATAAGCTTTTTATCAACTGATGTTATAACTTATAATAGCTTTCTGTGCTTGGTAATCTTTTCGTTACCAATCAGTTTTTTCAGTTTCGCTGGTCAGTCCTTAGAATTTTTTAGCGCCTTCAACAATTTCATGAATGCTACTTGATTTGAACAAAATATTTATTTGAAATTTCCATTTTTCGAAACTTTCGCTATTTCTAAGTTTTTCAATCAGCATAATTTCTTTTACATACGCCGCCATTTTATTCTGCAATTTTTACGCCTACAATTTTCGGGAACCACTTTATTTTTTTTTGTACGTTGCACTTTATTATGGATTGCGGGTCTGGGCCCATAACCTATTGTTTTTATACACTTACATTTTAGTTTTTATATTTGAGCATCAGATACATGAAATGAGTCTATTGTGCAACTTAGACTTACTTCTACAACATAATATGCAATAATAGGTCTGTCCACAAAAAAATTAATTTACAAAAAAAGTAGTGTAAAATCAAGTTTTCAATGTAATAATAACAATAATCGAAGTTTGCTTTAAAAAACATCAATTCGAAGTACAACAGCGGCCTATGAAGTTGATTGTTTTGTTTGGCAGAGATAAACGCCTTCTCACTGGCGTGACGTCACATACCTACTGCCTCGCACGGCGCCAAATTCTCTCTATGCTGCAGTGCACGTTCGTTAGGATAATCTATATGGTTCATATCCGTAAAAAGAACATTTTTGTGTGTTTGCCTTTACGAGTTACAAAACTGTGTTCTTATTATTCAGAACGTTATAAAGAGCTTTCTATTTGTGTAAATATGGAGGAAGGTTTCCAAAAGGGAGATTCACATAACCTGCCAAACGTAGACGTGCTTATGGTGTTCGATTTTCTCGCTTCGAATACCGATATTAATCAGCGTCAATCCAGTGGTGGTGTTGAAAATAAGACTTGAGTACTTTTGCTTTCAAAATGAAGTAATATTTGAGTTTGAGTTGCTACATGACATCTTGCTGCTAAGTCAGTTTTACTGTCGTGCGAATCAGTGGGTTGTGCGTTATAAGAAGTTGACGGTTCTGGCACGTCTTCCAAACATTCTGTAGATTTGCATAGTAACTCTTCAACTTTTCTTTTCTGGGCCCTTCTTTCACTAGTTCGAGATGTTTTATTTTCTGACCTATCTGGCTGACAGGCAAATATAAGAGGAGCAACATTATCTTTCATTCGTGCCTTTACTTTGCTAAATGTATTGTTACGAAAATGTCTGAAGCCGACTCTGTGTTCTCTGGAATATTCGATTAACGTTGAAGTAACCGCCCTCTTAATTCGAAGACTAGAACATTCTGGAAGCTTCTCGAAGGAATGACAAGACATATAAAAGCGACCATAGAAGAGACGAGGG
>JARQZK010001754.1:12500-28787 GCA_030704885.1 Cynegetis impunctata | reverse complement strand
TATATATATATATATATATATATATATATATATATATATATTTATATATATATAGATTTGTATATATAAATAAATATTTATTATAGGAAAAATTGAAAGTTTATTAATGAAACTAAACTATATTTCAAACAGTCATTGTGTGAGGATTTTTCTGATATAAATTATGATCGAAATTTAGATGCAGAAGTGATAATATATCTGGATTGAATCATTGTATTATTGTACCTCCCGCCCTTGGAGATCATGTTCTAGAATAAATGTATGTTGTATGTAGTTTATATTTTGTGTCAAGTTTTGAGGGAATTCTTGTTCCATTATTCATATATATATATATATATATATATATATATATATATATATATATATATATATATATATATATATATACACATAATATGAATATATAAATATTTAACATAGGAAAAATAAAAATTCTATTGATGAAACTAAATTAGATTTCAATCATTATGTGAGGATTTTTCTGATTCAAATTATGATCGGAGATTAGTTGCAGAAGTGATAATATATCTGGATTAAATTCCATGGATAATTATTGTACCTCCCGCCCTTGGAGATTATGTTCTAGATTAAATGTATATTGTATGTATTTTAAATTTTGTATATTTTGTTCATAAAAAATGGAGCGTGTAATATATGTTGTGTGGTCCGGCAAAATAGTAAAGGCCACTTCTGTTTAAATCTATGTTGTGCATCTGATTAACGAGAATATAATTCAGTGGCGGGAGGCGATAATGTTAATAAATTGTGTTGAGTTAAAAACTCAGGTCTTTTATTATAATATAGTAGCTTGAATAACTACAAAACAAAACAACTATATCTTCTTATATATTCAATTTCTTTTCTTTTAATGTTCTAAATATTTCAATGATGAAAGGACCACTGACTAATTTTCATATACCTACCTACAACATTTGGTTATAACTTATGCCAGTGATCGTGAAACCTGCATTTTTCTAGTTAATCATCCTCGTATTTAATTGTTTTGAGAAACACTAAAATATTGGAAGGTAACATTTTTATGATTATCGGAAAAATTTATTTGTCAGGGTACCTCATAGCCTGTATTCACATTATAGAGTAGTATAAACATCAAAAAGGATGATCCCAAGATGATTATATTCATCTAACAGCCGAATATGATTAAAGTTTGATATCGCTATTTCACAGTATCTGACCACAAAAATGTTACATTCAAAGAGGAATTCACGCCGACTTGATCTGGCGTTCAAATTCACAGAGCAAGTTATCGCGAACCGACCCCATATCTCTAGAGGGTGGCTAATGAAATCCTTCAAGTAATTAGATGTGTTTGATAACGGCGATGGAACGGTTGCTGGCAGTATTGGATCGAGAAAACGATGTCAGCGCTGCCAACCTCCCTGTCTCGGAATTGACCTCCCCGTCGGATTACATTAAGCTTATCTTATTACGTCACAAACCGAACACTCTCGAATGATGTTGAATGCGAAATGAGGAACGTTCTCTGGATTGAGAGGAAGTCACTAATCGACTGTCAGAATGTTCTCGTTCAAACAGGAACAGAGCTTTGTCAATGGAGTCACTCTGATAAGATGCCAGAAAATCATCCTATTCCGTGTAATGAACAAAGTTCATTGAGAAACTTAACCAATCAACATTTACCATTTATTCTATTTCTAATCTACTTTATAATTTTAAGCTGCCTATTGAATTTATTTGTAGCACCTCACTATGTTAGCTATCTAGAGGTATCATTGAATTATGAATTTCAAGTTATTCAGCTTATATTTATCTTGAATTTTTTTATTCAACAAATTAAAAAAAGCACATGACTCAAGTTTGTTTTCAAAGCAAAAAATTTTAGCGATTGTAATGTATTTAATTGCGCATGTATTATGTTTCCCCCACTACATTATTGTATATTGTATTAATGAGCAGTAATAAGAAGGAGTACCAATATTACCAGCGAAGAATAAAGATATAAGTTAATTTGAATACGTGTTTCATTAAAAATATATTACATTGAAATATATTACATTGGCGACGAGAAGTGAAGTGAACCAAAAAGAAAAAAAAAAAAGAAAATGCCTGCCACTGATATTTTACAAGCCAGTAGTTCTGCAGTTATTGGAAATTTAAGAGAATTTCATGTGAATACTACAGACTGGAATATATATAAGGCCAGATTGAATAATTATTTCACGGCGAACGAAATATCCAATGTCGATAAGAAACGTGCGATTCTTTTGAATATGTTGGACGAGGAAGCATATAAATTAATATTCAACATGTGCAGTCCAGATCTCCCAGAGGCAATATCGTTCGATGCATTATTAGTATTATTTGATAAACATTTCACTCCGAAGAAATCAATTTTGGCTGAAAGGTATAAATTCTTCGAAACAAAAAAGGAATCTGGTGAAAGCATCAAGGAATGGGCCGCAAGAGTTCGCAGTTTGGCTGTTTCGTGTGAATTCGGCAAAGAATTGGACATTTTCCTTAGAGACCGTTTCGTCTGTGGTTTCGAAAAAGGAACAATTTTAGATAGATTGTTGGAAGCGGATAAGAAAACCACATTCGAGGAAGCGATCAACATGGCGGAGAGTAAGATGGCCGCGTGTCAAGGCTATCAGATTCCCAGTTTTTCACTTAAGTCCGAGTCGTTGCACCATCTACGCAGTAGCAGTAAAGGGAAGAGTGACGAAAGCAAACGTCATCATCACATGCAAGGACATGGAACTGTTAATGACACTTGCGCAGTATGTGGTAAACGAGGACATAATAAAGATAAGTGCTTTTTCAAAAATCATATTTGTAATTTTTGTAAAATGAAAGGTCACTTAGCTAATGTTTGTTTTAAAAAACTAAAGAGAGGTAAATATAAAATGCATAATTATTTAGATTCTAGTACAAGTACTCAGAATGCAGATAGTATTGTGAATGAAAAAGTGGACGACTTACACATATTTAACATTAATAAGAAAGCTAAAAATATTCCTTTTGCAATTAAGGTTAAGATAGAATCTCACATAGTAACTTGTCAAATCGATTCAGGTGCTAGTGTTTCCTGTATTTCCGAAAAATTATTTTCAGAATATTATGCACGTAAATATAGATTAAAATCTTGTGATCAATTTTTACATTTTTATAATGGAGCAAAAGTTAAACCACTAGGTATTTTTCAAGCAAATGTTGAATTTAGAAATATAAAGAATAAAATTGATTTTTACGTATTCAAAAATGGTGGACCACCGATTGTCGGAAGAGATTTTTTAAATATCTATAATATGGGAATCAGTTATATAAACTTTGTAAACGATGTTACTAATGAATTGTTAAGTGAATTTCCTGAAGAATTTTCGGATGGTTTAGGAAAATTTTCAAAAGGAGTTGCTACCATTAGATTAAAAAATGAAAATGTTGTACCTAAGTTCCATAAAGTTAGACCTGTGCCTTATGCACTGAAGAATCAAATGGAGACCGAAATTAATAGACTTGTTTCTTTAGGTATTTTGTCTTCAGTGGACTACAGTTTGTGGGGAACTCCGGTTGTACCAGTTTTGAAGAAAAATGGATCGTTGCGTCTGTGTGGAGATTATAAAGTAACTATTAATCCACATATCGAAATCGACCAGCATCCACTACCTAGAATTGAAGATTTGTTCAATAGTCTACAGGGTGGAGCTAAATTCACAAAATTGGATCTATCTGATGCCTATCAACAAATTGAATTAGATGAGAAATCAAAAGAGCTTACAACGATTGTAACTCACAAAGGATTATTCAGGTATAATAGGTTAACGTACGGAATTGCGTCAGCACCTGCCAAATTTCAGAAAATCATGGAATCTTTATTAACAGGTTTAGATGGTATTGTAGTATTTTTAGATGATATATTAATTACAGGAAATAATGAACACGAACATGTAAAAAGATTAAAATTAGTGTTATCGATTTTGAAAAATGCAGGTTTAAAATTAAGCCCAAATAAATGTAAATTTTTCCAAGATAGTATTGAATATTTAGGTTATGTAATAGACAAAGAAGGTCTGCATACCAGTGAATCTAAAACAGTAGCTATTAAAAATGCGGAGTTACCAAAAGATGTAAGGGAACTAAAATCATTTTTGGGAATGGTGAATTATTACGGAAGATTCATTCAAAATTTATCAACTGTTTTATATCCCTTATATGAATTATTAAAAAAGGATGTAAAATTTGTTTGGTCAGATAATTGCCAAAGAGCATTTGATAAGATAAAATCGCTTTTAACTTCATCAGAAGTATTAGTGCATTTTGATCCTCTCTTAGAAATGAAATTAACTGTAGATGCAAGTCCATATGGTGTCGCTGGGGTGCTTAGTCATATTTATCCGTCAGGGATGGAAAGGCCAATTGCATTTGCATCTAGGACACTCTCTAAGAGTGAGAAGAATTATTCTCATATAGAAAAAGAAGGATTAGCTATTATATTTTCTGTTTTGAAATTTCACCAATATTTATACGCAAAAAAATTCAAGTTAGTTACAGACAACAAAGCTTTATTATCCATTTTTAGCCAGCAGAAACCAATTCCTCAATTTTCTGCCAATAGGCTTAGACGCTGGGCAGTAATTCTTTCTAGTTATCAATATGAAATAGAATACATTGAATCGAGTTAAAAATAATGCAGATGCGTTATCAAGATTACTGAAACCTGATTCAAACAATTGTATTAGTACAGAGGAAGAAGAATTAAATTATTGTAATTTTTTATCGAATAGTAATGAAATGCCTATTAATTATAATCAAATAGTTCATGAAACAAGAAAAGATGAAATAATATCAAAGGTAATTAAATTTGTAAAAACGGGATGGCCTAAAAATAATAATGATTTTGAAATTAAGCCATATTTTTCCAGGAGATTTGAATTTTCAATATCAGATAATTGTCTTTTTTGGAATCACAGAATTATTATTCCTATTAAGTTACGTTCCTTATTCTTAAATTCTTTACATCAGAGTCATTTCGGGATTATTAAGATGAAGAGTTTGGCTAGAACACATTTTTGGTGGCCTAACTTGGACAAAGATATCGAAAATACTGTTAAAAATTGTAGTAGTAGTTGTTACAGAATTGGTAACAATCCTCCTAAAGTACCTTTGTCAAATTGGACTTATCCAAAAAAAGCGTGGGAGAGAGTACATATAGACTATTTGGGACCACATTCTGGAAAATATTATTTAGTTATTTTTAGATGCTTACTCAAAATGGTTAGAAGTATTTGAAACTCTATCAACAAATTCAGAAACGACCATAAAACTTTTAAGACAAATTTTTGCTAGGTTTGGTTTACCAGTAACTTTAGTTTCAGATAATGCTACTTATTTTAAATCTGCAGATTTCGAAGTATTTTTATCAAGAAATAATATTTCACATGTTTCAATACCCCCATTTCATCCTCAATCTAACGGTGCTGCCGAGAATTCTGTAAAGACTGTAAAGAATTCACTTAAAAAAGCTTTTGTGGATAAACGCTCTGGTACTGTAGACATGTACACAGTTCTATGCAGATTTTTATTAGATTATCGAACTACAAAGCATTGTACAACCGGAGAAACCCCTGCAAAACTAATCTTTGGCCGCGAGATCAGAACAAGATTTGACACAGTATTGTATAAACCCGAATGTAGTAATTTAAGAAATAGAGTTCTGACAGCGCAAAGAAAACAAAAAGAATATTTTAAAGGTAATAATCGAGTAGAATTCAAAATAGGTGATAAAATCTTAGCAAAAGATTACCGAAATCATAATAAACCAAGTTGGATTAAAGGAATCATTCAGAAAAGAATTGGTAGAGTAACATATATTGTAAATATTCCAGAATTAGAAAAGTCTTGGAAACGACATGCTAATCAATTAAAACATTCTTTACCGGATATAATTTATCCAAATACTATTGTTGTTGATAGTAGAGTTACAACGGATAATTGTAATAGTAAATGTAGCAGTGAAATTGTAAATATAAGACCTAAACGCGATGTTAAACCACCTGAGCGTTATCAAGCTACATAATTTAGTTGCATAGAATATTGTATATAGTATGTACCTACTGAAATAGAATTAAGTGAATTATATAGTATATAAAACAATTTTTATTATTTTAAATTAAGGGGTGGAAAATGTAATGTATTTAATTGCGCATGTATTATGTTTCCCCCACTACATTATTGTATATTGTATTAATGAGCAGTAATAAGAGGGAGTACCAATATTACCAGCGAAGAATAAAGATATAAGTTAATTTGAATACGTGTTTCATTAAAAATATATTACATTGAAATATATTACAGCGATCATCGAGCTTCCCAAGGTGATTGCAACAAATGGCGATTTATGCTGAATTCAAACCGAAGTAAACTATAGTCAACCGAAAGCACCTCGGCTCGGTTAGATTCAGAAATGCCCATTGGTGCTCCGATGTTCTAGCTATTGTGCACGGTAAATTGGTATGTGTCATCTGTATACCTCATGTCACGAGAGAATTGTGCTCCTGGTGAAGTAATGGAGGCAATGGCTTCAAAATACCAACCACGATAGTATCTGAAAAATAGACACAAGTGAAAATCCCTCCTCCGATGTTCGAGGAAATGAATGTGAGCGGTCAATAACAATCGTCTATTTCTCTCACTGTTTTTTTTCTGAATCGAGTGTCATTATTTTGCCAATTGCCTCATTCAGATTTCTCATTTTTAATACCAGAAAAGATTCGATTCAATTATTTACATAATTAATAGAAGAAACCCATTAATTCCATTTTAATTTTCAACTTTCAGCTTTAGCGAGAATATCAGTATTTCCGAAAAAGCAGAAGAATCATATGGCTTCTCGGAGCTGGCATCCTATATACTATTGGATATATCTTGGCCATAACTTTCTTATGGTGCGCTGCATTTGGTGGTAAATTGGTCTGACACTTTCTTGGGACAGGACATCCTTTCAAATAATCCGCTTCACTGTGTCGAAATTCATCAGGATAATGATGAAAATTTTTTTCAAGCAGCTGTTGTATTATCGATTTAGGCATGGTCTCTAAATGGACAGAAATCATTACGCTTGGCCGAAAGGTCTCTCGGATCGGCCCTAGGCATCGAAAAAACGATACAACGGATCTTTTGTTCTCATTAAAACAGCTGAGAAGAGACTTATTTCTCTGAGAAGCTGTTATTTCACACGCAAGTCTTACGATTTGAATATTTTTTCCATTAAAAATTACTCATCTGTACGCATAGCTTCAGAGTTCTCGCATCAGCATCAGCTTTGTGCATCTTTTTAAATGTTATATATGAAAAATAGGAGCCTAGAATTAAATTTCTCTTACATGTATTTGATTTTTTTTTGCTCAACCTGTCACCTATGAAGTACCTGTGAATAATTGTTATTTTTCCACTACTTCAGGAACAAGTTATCAACGAATAAATACTTCAGGATAGTCAAGTTTTTCGCATTCATTAAACGCGATGAGTATGCAAATGAATAGTGAATAACTCTTGTAGACTTTCTTTTCAGCTTCAAACACTATTAATAAACGCAAATGCTTATGATATAATTCTGTATAGGATCTACTTTCTGGTTTTATGGCTACAGTTGTTGCATTCATTATTTTTCATGATCAGTTTTTTCATATCAGCTCAACAGAAGAAAGAATAAATGTTTTTATGAACAGTTTCAGAGATTTAGTACCTACCTATAAGAATAAAACATAAGGAAAATTTAGAATGAGTCTTTAAGGAATAACCTTTATTACTATTTTTTCAATTTTCACTAATCATTGTATCGAACAAAAAACAAACTCTTCAAAATGCAGAATTTCGAAATACGGATCCTGCATAATTAATTAAATAGATGTTCTGGCAAAAAGTTTCATACAATGAGTCTCCGGTGGTCACTTCTAAAGAAAATGTTTCAGAGTAAAATTTTTATTCAGTGACAAAGATACTGTATTTTATTAATCAGTATATACTTCATGAAATGATGTTTCATCTTGTTCACGTAAGTATATCACATAGTATTATGGAACTCTATTGTTCTTCATTACTTTCAAATCGGATTATTTAACAGATGGTCTTTAATTTAACACAACATTTCATCCCTTTCCAATATGATATTGTGAAAAGATTTACTATGTTCGAATATCGTTTTCTGAGTGGACATTTCAATGTCATTAATGTAAATAGCAAACTTCAATGTGAACACGAAAGTTCGGCTCATTAGCTTAACGTCCTTCAAATTGATGCCTCACTTACCTCGTCGACACCTTTTTAGTGTTCGCGTGCAAAACAGCTTCGAAACAATCCTTTTAGAAGAACATGAATGCAATGTTATACACAATAGTGGAATATATCTCTCTTTTCTTCCAGGCATCAAAAAGGCAGGACCTGTGTGTCTGTATTAATTTTGTACTTTTTTATCTTTACTTACGTTCACCGAAATTTCTTTCAATTGTGCATCAATTGTTACAAATGATTTTTTATTTAAAGGGTATACTGCTGCGTATATATGAAAAAGTCAAAGCAACCCTTAACAATAAGAAGTCAGGTGCGATTTGCTGACAGAAACTACTTAGTAGTGTCTTGGGCAGACGTAGCGCTTACCATGTGATATTATTGTCACGTGTGATTAGTGACAATCCAATTAGTATACATAACTTAAGAAACTAAAACCCCTAAATAAATAAACTACCCGTCTATTCACACGGAAAACTCACTAAGATCGTATACTGAAAAGCGAAAAATAACGTATCAATCATATTGTATGGGCTACCTACTAGTTTGTTTGAAGTTGGTGTGAAGCCCGAACACAATAATTCTATTAGCGATATAGACAGCATAATTAATAACGGAATTTAATTATTATAATTAGCTGTATATATCTTGGGAGCAATTCTATTTGTTCTGTTTGTTGTAGGTCTGAAATTCACCTGTTGTATTTCTCAAATTCAAAAAAGTGAATAAATGAAATGAATGAGTAAATGAGTAATGCTGGCTTGGCACTGACTTCGAACAGACCATAGGCAGCGCATTTAATAATTAAACATGTTGAGCAATAGTTTTTTTTTGCACGTTCTTAGTGCTCTTTTCTTGTGTTCTTTAATTCGATTTAATATTTTTCATGTTTGTTTATAATGTAGAATTATTTATTTTAATATTATTTTATATTCCTCATACAAAAGTATTCAATGAAATGTAACTGAAGACCTAAATTTTTAAATAGAATAATTTACGGCACTCATAAAGTAAACGTTAATTTCCTGTCACACATCATGAGCATGTGGAAAATATTTAATGTTATTATTTAGATTTTAGATGCTACGTGTTTTCACTGTCATAATTGCTATGAAGATATTTCAATAATTTTCATTGCATCAAAAAGGAATTAAGCTCACAGGACTACCCCCAACGGAAATGCATCACATGGCTGCCTGGCACGCAAACATCTTGAAAGGCGTCGACGTGATATGTCGACGTGTAGAAGTGAATCATCGATTGCAAAGACGTTTACAACTAATTAGCGAAGCTTCTGCGCTCTTGAGAAATTTTACGCATTGACGTACATGGATTCGAATATCTTAATTCAGGATAATGAACTTCCACAAACAAAAACCAATCTCGAATTAGTTTCGATTAAACAAGTAATCTGTAGTTCATATCTTGTGATGAAAAACTCTACCAAATTTGTTGAAATTGGATACCTCTCACGATACCCTTTTCATTGATAATCACGAGATCGTGAAATGAGTAGGTACTTCAAAAAATATAACTGAAATCGTTCTTTTCTATATATTTCTTAATTGAGGAGGCGGTTACAAAAACATGTTTTCCCACAATTACTTTAATTGAATCAATGCCGAGTTTCATCACACTGTGGCTTCATCAGATACAAACTGAACACTGAAATTTCTTGATTTACCAATGTTTATACCTAAAAAGAAACTATTACAACAGAAAATAAATAGTGAGGTGATGGGATTAGAGCAATCGTTTCGAGTAACTTGTACCGGGTGTCTGATTAAAAAAGATGCACCCGGCGGTATCTCAGAAACTATTCGTCGTAGAGACTTACGTAAAAAAATTAATAACCAAAGTGGCCAACAGAGAATCCGGAAATTATGTTTCAGGTTTCTAAGATGGCCGCCAGGGGGCGCAACACGCCATCTGAAACTTTTAAACAGTGATTTTTTTCTGAAATACACCTAGTAAGATATATTATTACAAAAAAAATATTTTTTCTAATGAAATGAAAGCTGGTGCGGGGAGTGATTCATTGTTTTTTCGAATAAACAGCTCTAACTTCTAGAACGCCTCATTTCAACAAAAGTTTGATCTCGTTTGGAAAAAGCATTTTTTGGCCTCATCATCATCATGTTATCTGTGGTCCGTCAAATTTCTATTTATGCCGGTAGAAAAGCGTTTTTTGATATAATAACAGAAAATTGCTAATTTCTCTAAAAAATTGAATGTAATAACATGACTTTTTTTTCCATAAAAATTTAATGTGATGATGTCAAAAATAGGCCAGTGAAGAACCGTATCTCGTATCTTATTCCTAGCCTAAAAATATAGAAGAAGAAAATTTATTATCACAGATTTTAAAAAGACGCCTTTACACCTGTATTTATTCTATTTTTTTACCTTTTTCTAAAAATCAACAATGAAATTCATGAATAATGATTATCAAATAGATACTAGTATCTTAGTTCAAAAAAAATTTATTGAAATCATTTAGGGGGCATAAAATCAATAAATAATTTTAATGAAAGTGCAAAAAGATTAGTAGTCATAATATGAAGAGCAGGCCATGTAAGGAAAAATAAATATGCCTAAAATCATGCTTGTCAAACAAAAATATTAAAATGAATGGCACGCATAAAGTAAGGACTGAAAACTATGGAAATGTATTTACGAACAATGAAGCTGTTGATATATTTGCAGTATATTTTGACTGTCTTCAAAATGCGGCATTGGCACAAAGATTATATAGAACACGATTTCCAAATCGACGTTCACTCCATGCGAGAATTTGTTCGGCATATTTGAAGAAAATAGAGAATTTTCATCTAAAATTCATACACAGAAAATAATAATGAACCTGATATCAATCACTGCCAATGATTGACCGCATATTCATTATCATAACGTATTTTTAATAAGGACAATGTCCAAAATTTATTGATAATAATGAATTTCTGTGATTGATCAATCAATGATTTTGTTGTTATAATGAAATCTATGTCATTATGATAATGTAATTGGATCATGAATCTAATGAATAAAAAAGTCATCTTTATAATGTTATTTACATAAGAGCAATGTGAAAAATACATCAAGATAGATTGACTACCATAGTATCCAATGATGCTAGTGACCTTTAATCATCACGACACATTGCCATAATCCCATCTTTAATGAAGCTATGTTCAATAGGGCATAACATAATGATTGAAAACATTAACCTATTATAGTTCATCATTGCAATGCACTGCGTTTATCACCTAATGTATTTCGGTCATTCGGTCAATGTCCGAGAGCATTGGACAATGCTTAAAGAATCATGGATTGATGAATTTCTGCCTGCACCGCCCCACCGTCTCAACGTAAATATGCCAAATTTCCGCCTAATTCGCTATACGAGTATCTATCTAACGCTAACAGCCAAACGTGAAGGTGTTATTTGTTATAAGTAAATTTGTTGTGGAAAGCAATTTCTTTAGAAGGTTATAAAGTACAGTAACTGTATTTTTGAATCTTGTTAGTTTTTTATAACATTTGAATAAAAGTTACGAAAATATTTTTGCCAGAATACAATCTCAAACAAAAAAGTAGTTACACTGAACAGTGTTGAAATAGACGAAAGAATGAAAACATGGCGTGTTTCGAGCACTTATAGTGGAAAAAAATATAAAATATATTGCATTTTGAACAATTTTTATATTATTTCGCGCGAACTACTAATGAATTTTGCTATAAGAAATAGATATGCTCAAAATGGAACTTGCTCATACATTGTTTTTGCTAAATACCCTTGTAAATTCAGTAAATTACTGAAAAGAAAATTGTATTTTACAAAAAATCTACTATTTACTAAATGTGACGGTCTACACTATTTCAACATCAATCTTGAAAAATAATTCATTTATTGCAGGTTGTGACCTTACTTGTAAGGTGTGATCTGGATCTGAAATAGAAATCGAAATTATTCCAAGCACCTTCATATACTATATTCAGTATTTACTTTTCCCCAATACAAATCATGGTCGGAACAAATATCTGTATAACAACCCAGAGCGCCGTCCACCAAAAGATATTGGAAACCAACAATTCACCGCAGAGATCGAAGATGCAGAAACCCGTCGCTAGAAACAAACTTCTGACATAAGATGTCCACTTTTGCAACTGTGGCGTGGGTATGTTTTTTTTTTTAATTATTGAAGAATTTCCTTGTTCTCTTTATGTAATATATTAAATTGTCCATGGTCAACTAGTATTTATTTTTTTCATGATTTTTAATTTAATCTTGTAATAATTTCAAATGATTTCCTATAACATTCAATATAATATAGCTATAGTTGAAACTAACTATTATAACTTTACTTCTAGATAGTTTGATATGGGGACTCAACCATGAAGAACAAAAATGATAATTTTTTTCTCAAAAACTGTGAAAAAGAAGTGCCAAAAAATTATTGCATTTCTGTTCAATGGCAATGTCAAAGACAAGGCGATTTGAAGTTTTTTTACTAGCCCATTTGGAAATCGAAAATATCGAGGAAAGTAAGTATCTGCTTGTGTAGATTGTATATTTCAGTGAATGGTGTTCACCCCGTGATGCTAATGTTAGTAGTTCAAAAAGAGCATGATATTATTATTCTATTGTCAGATGGTTGTTTTAGTCACAGGGATTGAAAGAGAACACTTTTTTCATTTGTTATGAAATCAAAATGACAGCTTCAGAATAATTTTGATACATATTTCGTGAACATCATATTTTAAGTTCATAACATACTTATTTCATTAAAAAGTAGAGTCCCAATGAAAAAGAAATCAGTTTTCTAAAATCTGGAATTCACCTTTTTCATTTTCGACCATAATATATTTTTTTATTTCCAGATGGGCGAGATGAGGCAGCCACCAACAAAGTTGTAAAGAAAGATATTACTGGAAAAATGCATAGCAAAAAATTTTTCACTTACAGCAGCTCATTTTTATATCTTGTCAAAAACACCAACAAGAAATTGAAGAATGGATATTCTTTTTGAATTCGAAGAAACTTCAATTCAATCTTTTGTGTTCGCAATTGGTGAAGATATAAACAAAAATTCAAGGAGAGTATACATACTTCGATGGAATTAGATTATAAGTTTTTCAATGTTATAAGAGCTGTTAATAGTTGTTCAAATATTATTTATGTTTCCAATTTAAGTTTTTCTCCAGAAAGTATTATGTTTTGGTCGTTTATTGAATACTTTTTTTTAAACCTCAATCCCAGGAATTTGTATACAGTAAAACACATATCTTATGTCAATATTTGAAGAATAAATTGTATTATTCCAATTCAATGAATCTTTTGTGTCTGTTTGTAGTTATCTTTGGAACGAACTCGTTCGACAGTGCCATCATAATTGCTTGGAGCATCATTAGCAATAATATATAGCCATTTTTTCCCTATTTGCAATTATATATTTATATATATATATATATATATAATATATATATATATATATATCTATATATTTATATAAATATATATATATATATATATATATATATATATATATATATTATATATATATATATATATATATATATATATATATATATCTATATATATATATATATATATATATATATATATATATATATATATATATCTATACATATATATATATATATATATATATATTATATATATATATATATATATATCTATATATATATATATATATATATATATATATATATATATATATATATATATATAAGTCTAGTCTAGTTTATTTAGAAAACAAAAGGTGCAACCTGTAGGCTTAGATCGATGTGTTTTTACATTATATTAACGTCTTTCGAACATTGAACGATGTTCGAAAGTCATTGTGCGCAAATGGCTTAGAATTGAATGTATCGGTGATTGAGTCAATGTCCTGAGTTCCTAATTCAATGACTGCAGTTGATCGGTTGATGTACAGAAAACATTAATATCATGCTGGATGTTGATTGACTGATACACAGTGGTCATTAGTAGAATGTACTTTGTTCTGAAATCCAGGTGATGAAATTAATGCCTCTCGGGGATTGATATAATCACTTGAACATCAAGCAATCAATAATAATACATTGATTCAATGAACTCGAGCATCGGTTGAAAATTGATGTCCGAATACATTATCACAATGCTTTTATTCGTTATATTTACGTACATTTTTCGTTCTGTGTAGGGTCGATGCTGCGAGTATTACGCAAATTTCGGACTAAACGCGGAAAAATTCTCGCATGACGTAAACGCCGAATATAGAGCTCTGTATATTCTCTGTGCTAATGCCACATTTTGAAGAAATTCGAAATATACCTCAGTGATATCAACAGTTTCATTTTTTGTAAAAGGCATTTCAATTTTTTTCAATCCTTACTTCCGTGTGCCACAAAAACTCATTAAACTGCCACTATAAGTATTATTTTAGTATTTGTTTACAAGTTGATTTTAGGCATATGTTTTTCCTCCAAGGCCTGCTCTTCATATTCTGACTACATTGCACTTGCATACTTATTATTACATTGGTTATTAGGTACCCTCCCACTAGATTTTTTTTAATTCTCTGAAATAAGAATGCTATTTTTTGAAAATCATAAAAATATGAAATTTCATCATTGATTCTTGGAAAAAGACAGATAAATGAAAATAAATACCGGTGTGATGGCGCCATTTTGAATCATATGATAACTAAGTTTTCTTTCTTCGATATTTTAGGCTAGGAATAAGATATCGAGATACGGTTTTCACTAGCCTATTTTGGCATCATCACAACACATTTATATGGAAAAAAGTTATTTCAGTTATGTTATGATAGAGAAATCGGCAATTTTCTGTTATTATATCAAAAAACGCTTTCTACCGGATAACTAAAAATTTGACAGACCGCAGATAATATGGTTTCGATGAAGCAATAAATGTTTTTCCCAACGAGATCAACCTTGTTGAAATCCGTTCAGTCGATCAGAAGTTACAGCTGTTTATTAAAACAAACATTGAATCGCCCCCCCCCCACTTCATTCCAATAGATACGTCAAAAAGTGTCAAATGAAAATGACTCGAATAAAAATCAGCTGAAACAGAAAAGATTTTTTTGGTATATTTACAAGATGAATTCCAGAAAAAAAAACACTTTAAAAGTTTCAGATGGGGGCTACACCCCCTAGCAGCCATCTTAGAAACCTAAATATAATTTCCAGGATTTTCTGTTGGCCACTTTGGTCATAAAATTTTTTACCGCAAGTCCCTACGACGAATAGTTTCTGAGATACAGCCGCGTGCCTCCCTCAATCAGACACCCAGTACAATCTTTATCAAATAGTGAATAATATTCTGCAGAATCGAATGATTTAGATCTATTTGTTCATTCAATAAGAGATTTCCAAAAGCTCAATTTCAATCCTCTACTCTCTCTGTGTAGAATATGGAAATCTGTTATGAATGAAGGATATTATCTGATAAATTATAAGCATAATAAAAATCGCTCAATTTCTCAAAACTGTATTCGGAATTTCTATGTATGCTACTGATATACCTTTCGTTACAATCACCAAATAACAATTTATAGACACCTGATTACCTGATTTTAAGAATTTATCCGGTCTTGATTTATTTTTCATTATATATCCGTATTATAAAAAGGTATAACGTTTATTGAAAGGTACTAAAAGATAGCGATGTTGCTATATGAAAGGACGATCCAATGAAATAAACATTGATATCGCTGAAAAATTCTTACCAGTAATATTCATTGCCTTAAAGTTTATACTACAGTAGAAAAATTTTTGTTTTAAATAATAAATTCAACACCCGTACCTTACTCCATCCTGTATCTACCAATTCTTAGTTATGTTCCGAAAAAGGACATAAAGATGTCATTTTCATTGTCACTCTAGAAAAGTATAGTTTTGAATTAAGTTGAATATAAATGAGATACAACTAATTTTATCAGTTGTATCGTCGATCATTTTGATATTATCACAGTATTTTGTAACCGAAAAATT
>JARQZK010001754.1:2500-7500 GCA_030704885.1 Cynegetis impunctata | reverse complement strand
AGCCTAGTGCTAAAATAAACATTACTGCCATTTTAGTGCTTTATTCGATATATTTATATTCAAATTATATTGAAAATTAAACACTTGACTTGATTCCTTGAACATTTATAACTCTATGTCTGTATGTTTCCAGATAATATCCCATCTTTAATAGTATACTACTAGCTATTCAATAAACTAGTTTGTCCACGACTGTACTATAAATCATTCATTATACGTGTGCTTCCTGAAGTACAATTATACCTATTAATCACTAGTGTATAATGGTTTATTATACACTGCATGACGTCAGACTCAAAACGTATGTCGAAACTTGAGACTATCATTCACTTTGTTAGGATAGTATTGTTATTAGATTTTTAGATTTTATGTAACTAAGATAACTTTTAGGCCAAATTATTAAACTATTATTTAATATAATGCCCAACTTATTGAATATTTACTCAAATAAAAAGAAATTTAAATCGTTGTATGAAGTTATTTAATTGTCTCAAAATAAATAAACCTAACCTCATAATTTTATTATATGATTAAACTTACCAATTCAAAAAATTATCATCCTTAGGACTCCCATCAACTGCATGTTATAAATTTGAATTTTATTTTGTTAAATGCTTATTATTTTGCACTCAAAAATACACACAAAACTTCTAGATGTCCAAGCATCACTTAATGTCAAATAATTTTTAATTTTGCTGTAGTGTAAACAAACGCATAAAGAATAGACTTTCCTCCATGTTTACCAAGCTAGTTAGTTGAGTACGTAAGGTACGCTGGCTAGTATTTGGGAGGTCTCGGGTTCAAACTCCGGGGCCGACTGGTCTGCCATGAGTTTTTTTCAGAGGTTTCCTCATGGTAATGTAAGTCACTGCTTGTAAACTTACAAGGCGAATGTTGGGCCAGTATTAATCCTCTGAACCCTACCCACACTTCCTATGTTTCATAAATATCCCGTCTAACCTATCCTTAATGCACTTGTACATACAAGTGTATCCTCTGATCTGGCTGAAGAAGTTAATCCCAAACTCAAGCTGCCCGCCTCCCTGACACATACTTCAGGGAGGAATGAAACACTTGTGTTTCCTTTTCCTTTTTTCCATGTCTCAATCAGTATTCCATATAGGCAACACATTTGACATATGTCTCGCAAATTCAGACCATAGATAGTTAAGTCATAAAATCTAATATTTGAAACATCAAATCAATTTAAGTTGTGTTATTGAAGCAAGAAGCAAAGGTTTCATTGTTAGGAATATAAATTGAGCATGTCAGAAAATATTGAAGAAGAAGCAAAATTGGTGGCTTTGAATTTATTGCCGGAGAAATCGAAAAAACTCTACATACTGCATGAATCCTTTATGCAGTGGAGAATTGCCAAAAAAACAGAATCGTTCTCCGAATCAGTGTTTCTGGTATATTTTAATGAATTGTCAAAAAATTATAAAACATCCACGTTATAGACAACTTACTCGATGCTGAGAAGTACAATAAATTTGAGAAACGAGATTGATATTAATAGCTTTAGTAATCTAAGAGCACTTTTAAAACGACACTCTGAAGGATTTCAACCAAAAAAAGCCAATACTTTTTCACCTGAAAAAATAAAAAATTTCTCACAGAGGCATCCGACGAGAAATATCTAGCGACAAAGGTAAAAAAACTCCTACATATTGCAGAAATACTTGTGTGATAAATTTTTTTTAAATTTTGGTAGCATTAATAATGGGGATAATGGGTGCTTGTCGATATAACGAAATGTATTCAATGAAACTAAGTGGCGTACAAGACTTGGGAACAGCATTCTTGATAAATGTACCAAATACCAAGACAAAAATCTGTCGCAAATTCACGGTAACCGATAATTTATATCAATACTGTAAAAAATATATCAATCTTCGTCCTCCGTTGGTAACATCAAATGAGTTCTTTTTAAATTACCAGAATGGCAAGTGCACTAGTCAAAGAATTGGTATTAACAAATTTACCCAAATGGGGAAGCAAATTGCCACATTTTTGAAGTTGCCAAACCCAGAAAAATATTCTGGACATAGCTTCCGCAGATCTTCTGCGACTATCCTTGTTGACGCAGGCGGGGATATAACAGCATTAAAGAGGCATGGTGGATGGAAATCTACAGCGGTAGCTGAAGGCTACATTGATGAATCCATCAAACATAAAATGAACACTGCTGCGAAAATATCCGAATCGATTGCAGCCCCTTCATGTAGTCATCAGAACGTTCTATCCACAACCAGTCAAAATATCAATGTGAATAGGAACTCACTTCCCACAATAAATCTATACAACTGTGTAAATCCTAATTTCACAATTAATGTTAATAAATAATATCACTTACTTAGTTGAAATAGTTACATAATAGTTATATATAATGTCAATATTTTCATAAAATAAATTTTTTTTTTAATTCCTGGTAAAATTTATTTTTCAGTCGTGAACAAAGTAAAGTATTCTACTCGCATATAATGGCTATTATTCACTCAGATGATTTACATCATAAAACTTCATCTTCGTGAATAATAGCTACCATTATATGCTCGTTGAATAATATACTATTATTAATGACAGCGATTAATGGTTGAGATATTTTAACGCGCGAGCGGAGCGAGCGCGTTAATAGTTCGAGACCATTAATCGCTACATTAATAAACGAGTTTATTACAAGATTTTTCCGTCGACCTCATTATGAATTGAGTATAAGTTCTTGATTGAAATGAATTTTCATTTTGCATTACAGATACATTTGACACAATATAAATTTCTATGTTCATTTCGATATATTTATATTTATGCTCCCTATGGAATAATTTGAGAAATTCATAGATGGAATATTAGACATTTCTGAATAGTTCACATTACCTGCAATATCCGATAAGGAATATGTGGAACTGGTGGAAGCTGAAGTGTTAATTACTTTTGAACGATTATTGCATAACATTTTTTCCGCAGTTTCTACTTTATTTTGTATAGAGTTGAATTTTTCGATTTGTATCATGAATTCCTTTTCTCTGTGAAATAACAGTAAAAATGGGTCATTATGAATCATCTTTCCTGTACGTTAAAGTAAGCTTTTATTTATATGTCGACGGAAATAGGTTTTTAGTATTCCAGTAATCAAACAAAATGTTTTAACTTTCATATATTTAATAATTAGCGGAAAATCGTTATATTATATAACATTATTCATCTTCGACAGGGAATCGTAGTTATCTATCAATCCCTTTTCAAGAATTATAGAGAATATCTCCATTTCTGGGCTTTCATTTTCAGAAACTAGATTTTCTCCTCTTTGTCGATTGAGTAATTTTGTCTTAATTGTGAATAATTTTAATAATAATTCAATCTTTACATTTCAGAATATTTTAGTTAGTTCTTACGGTTGTTTGTCATTATTTATTCAACTTTCAACTTTAGCAAGAATTTGTTCGTTTCGAAAAAAAATACACATTAATTACCTACATCCCTCTCTGGAACTGCCAAAATTGATGGTTTGCAAACTGTTAGACTGGTCTTGATGTGCTACACTTTGTAATCCGACCCTTACCAGAAGCAAAAGAGTCCTCCAAAGCGCCCATTTCGTGTAACGTACGGTTTTTCTTTGACTTTGACGAAATACACTTGCATAATGACAGACACTTTATTATGGCATTTTTTCACCGTTAGTCAGGGGATAACCAAAGATGTGGAACTTGCCCATATAAGTTCTCCATTTTTTGTACTTAATACAATCCCGCTATAAGCTATGCCCATCTCTTTCAAACGGACCGTTTATTATTGTTAATTTTGTTCGAATTTCACCCATAATTAAAACGATTGAGCAGGTCAAAAAGATTGTGGGTAAGAGAAGTGATATCAGAAGTGAGTCTCTACATCAGGAGGTCAAGAGGCATGCAACTACGTGTAACTTGAAGTTGACTGTCATTTTTATAACTAAAGCACCTTGAGTTGTGCAAACAAACAAAAAACATCCGTGAAGATGAAATAATTTTTGACTGAGAAACCTTTCATTTCGTAGGTACTTTAAATACACCAAATATATCTCCGTTTGAATATTTCTTTTATAAATAGTTACAGACCTATATAAATAGCTGGAGGTTCCCGCATTATTATCTTCCTGATACATCTATTTCCTCTCATCATCAATATACTCAAGAAAACCTCATGAGAGGTCTCTCACGGTTATTATATCTTCCGATATCTCAAAAAGTTTTATTAAATATAGAGAATTACACTTGCATTATTTGAAAGGATGGAGCAACCCAATTTATTTAAAGATTAATTCCTGATTCGTTTACTTTAATAACATAAAGGAATATTACTACGACCATAGCACAATACTGCTCTATCCTACCTATTTTCAAAAACAGTAATGTACATTGTATGTCTTCGATGTCATAAAGTCATTGTGTTATCATTATACAATCTTCCATTGATTGCCAAAATTCAAGTAGAAGATAGTGCCAGCTCTATTTAGTCAGATTTTATAACTTGAATCGAATGATTAGCAGCGAAGTGACCTCGAAAGTGACTTAGAACTTACTAAGCCTAAAATAACTGAAGCCACAAAACAGGCATGTTTCACTTCAATCCCAGAAATATCAACAAAAAAATATGAAATTCTACAAATCCTTCATGGATTGGTAAAGGGTAAAGGCCACTGCTTTAAATTTAGGAACTGTATTACTTGTACATTTCAATGAATTATCTCAAAAATCGAAGTCCTGAACTGTATTCACGCAATATTCCATGTTAAGCACCATGATGAATATCAAAAAAACTATAAATATTATAAAATATTCGGAGCATTCCTTGGAAAAAAACAGATGGTTGAAATAATTATCCTATAATATGTTAAAGTCCTGGAAAAATTAAAGTTTATAACTAGCCCGAATGCTCATTTCCTTCTTGTACTCATGGGAAATTACTTTCTATCATTTTATGCTAGTTATACAATATATTATTTCCGATGATTTAGAAAAGTA
>JARQZK010001753.1:0-28998 GCA_030704885.1 Cynegetis impunctata | reverse complement strand
CATTCGTGGCTTTATCGAAACTTTTGAAAAAATTGAAATTTCTTTGACATTTATTGATTTGAAAAAATTTGAATAGAAAAAGACTACTATGTCTCACTTTAAGTTTTTTCGGCTGTGGCCGTTCTTTGTTATTTATTACGTGCTATTCAGTCCAATATTAACATTCAAATCTGTTATTATTAGATGGTAAGGGAAACCACAGAAACCTTTACCTACGTAATGTTCGAAATAGGTTCAAATTATTTTGATTTTGAAAAGTCAAAGAATAGGGTACTATAAAAATTTCTCGTTGCGGCTATAGCCGTCTTCAGTTATTAATTACGTGCTATTTAGTCCAATATCAACAGACAGGTGCGTTGATATTAGATGATATTAGAATCCTTCACCCACGTAATGTACAAAATAGGTTTAAAATATTTGATTTTTGTCTTTAAAAAGACATTATTTGTAATTTTGGAGATCACATGTTCTAAACTATACTTTCTTTTTAGAAAAATTGAAAATTCTAGATGTTTAGATTGTGTCTAAGAAGATGAGTTGTTATGGTTAGAGTTTGTTTGTTTTGATTTATGTTGTTTCTTCGAAAAATTAAAGAATTAAATCTGCGTATATTGAACTCAAATGTTTGATATCTGTTCTATCATTTACGACTTTATTTAAATTTTTTTGAATATGCAACATTTCTAAAATTTCTCTGCGTTTTTGATCTTTTTCTATTTCTAAAATTTTCGTGCTATTAAAGTTGAAAGTATGATTCTCATTGTTTTCATGTTTTATTAGTGCTGTGGTTTGTGTTCTGGTATATTTGTGTGCTTTTAGTCTTTCTTCTAAATTTTGAAAAGTTTGTCCTATATATGGTTTATTACAATTATTACAGGGTATACTATAAACAACATGAGATTTTTGCAGAACAGGTGTTTTACTTTTTAATTCAGAATATATTTGTTTTATTTGATTTTGTGCGGTGTGGGCTACTTTAATATCGTGTGGATTTAAAATTTTTGAAATTTTATTAGTTAAATCAGGAATATATGGGAGAGGAATATATTTTTTGTTAATATTTTCTTTTTTTGATGTTTCTAATGTGTTGTAAAGTTTATGAATTCTATTTTTAGTGATTTTCTGTATAAGTTTTATTGGGTAATCATTTTTCATGAGTAATTTATGGTCATTTTGTAATGTTTCATGTCTGTGTATAGGTGAAGTAAGTTTAAGTGCTTTATCTATATATCCGATTATTAAACTCTTTTTTTGTGACAAATGATGTGTACTGTTGTAGTTCAATGTTCTTTGTGAAAAAATTTCTTTTCTATGCCATTTTGTCATAATTTCATTGTTTTTGTGTATGAGAGTAATATCAAGAAAATTTAATGTATTGTTTGTTTCTTTTTCTAGAGTAAATTGTAATTTTCTATTAAAGTCGTTGAATTTTTTAAGAATATCATGATTAAAATCGTCTGATGTTATTATAAGGCAATCATCAACATACCTTTTGAAAGTTATAATTCGTTAATTCGAATTATTTAATACATTTTCTTCTAAATATTCTATAAGACTAATTGAGCTATAACACTGGAAATAGGACTTCCCATTGCTACACCATCAATTTGTTGGTAGGTAGAAGTTATTTTCATATTGAAAATAGTTTGTACCAAGTGCAAACTGAATTGCTTCTATAAAATCGGTTTTAGGAATATTTGTATAATTTTTGATAATATTCCATTTATCATTAATTATTATTGGAACCAAAGAATTTGGAATATTGGTATAAAAAGAAACAACATCTAATGAAAAAAATTTGTAATGGTTAGGTAGTTTTAAAGTTTTAAGATGGTGTACTAGATCGAGAGAATTTTTGATATAATAAGGATTTTGATTCTTGATTTTTGTCTAATGGAATTTTGATTTTCAGGACATAAATTGGTAAATTATTTAGATAAACGTAATACTCTTGAAAATTCATAAAATTTTGGTTACTTAGTAATTTTGGGCTGAAAAAGACGAATCTGATATCAGAAAATCCGGGAAATCAACCATTTCCACATTTTCACCTTCGAAAAATTTCTAAGGAAACAACAGACTGTCCCGATTTACTAGAAATTTCGGATTATAGCTTATTTTGGCCTGAAAAAGCCGAATATGAAGTAAGATTTTGTCGCTGGGTCATCTTTTTTTTTCAAAAACTTGAGCTGACCTGACTTTTTCTAACCTTACTAACCTAACCTCCGAGTTCATAAAAGTATAGAATTCATGAAATAGATGAATGTTATTATCAAAAACATTGTCTATTTCATGAATTCCTTACTTTTATGAACTCGGAGGTTAGGTTAGTAAGGTTAGGAAAAGTCAGGTCAGCTCAAGTTTTTGAAAAAAAAAAGATGACCCAGCGACAAAATCAGATTTTGTCGCTGGGTCATCTTTTTTTTCAGAAACTTGAGCTGACCTGACTTTTTTTAACCTCACGAACCTAACCTCCGAGTTCATAAAAGTATAGAATTCATGAAATAGACAATGTTTTTGATAATAAAATTCATCTATTTCATGAATTCTATACTTTTATGAACTCGGAGGTTAGGTTAGTAAGGTTAGAAAAAGTCAGGTCAGCTCAAGTTTTTGAAATTTCTAGTAAATCGGGACAGTCTGTTGTTGTATTATCGATAAATACCGTATATTTTTCTGCTTTCACTCTTTTCAGGCTCAATTTCGGCCCAAAATGAGTGACTAAAACGAAAATTTTATGTAAATTAGAGTTATTTCGTAGTTCCTTATTGTAGGTTGGCATTACTGCAATACTGCACGACATCCATTATGGTGGCGCTATGTTGACATTTCCTTAGAAATTTTTCGAAGGTGAAAATGTGGAAATGGTTGATTTCCCGGATTTTCTGATATCAGATTCGTCTTTTTCAGCCCAAAATTAGTAAGTAACCAAAATTTTATGAATTTTCAAGAGTGTTACGTTTATCTAAATAATTACCCATAAATTTGAAATACCTTTTATAGCACAAACTATAAAAACTTACCACAATAAATGCAAAAGGGACCATTGCTTCCAAACATGGAGCAACTGGAAATAATGAGGGTTCAAAAATGTGCCGATGATGCTGTGTTAAATTCTCAATTAACAACTGATATACCAATTTGTTCGGTGCTTGAAATTCCAGAATGTCAATTGTCAACGTCAAGTTAGTTTTGTTGTTCGGTTAGCTTCGTATTCGCATTGTCTAGTGCGCTTGAGCATCAGATTTTCATCAATTCTAAATTTTACTAATGTCCGCATGTGAATGTCATGGTTATTTGTATTTTGTATATGCTTATATTTGTTTTTGTATTTAAACGACCCATTATTGTGTCCATCCAAAACTTCCATTTTATATTGTGCTTATTTTTAATTTTTGACACACAAAGTTTGACATGTCTTGAATTTGACCCCTGTGGTCCACTGTAAGTCATGATAGGTTGTATTTTTACATTGCTCTTCATTTTTGAATATTTCTCTTACAGCCATCTGTGCCTGAGGATGCGAAGGAAATTTCGATTTTTGATAAAATCGAGTTTTTTTGAGATTCACCAAGCCTGTTATTGCTAATAATTATCAACAACTTATATATATATATATATATATATATATATATATATATATATATATATATATATATATATATATATATATATATTTAGGTTGGATATTACCTGAAAATTGTGTAACGCCCCATCCAGTGGCTGTTATTTCTTTGTTTGAGCCAATTTCATCCCCTACATGCAAGCAAGCAGGACGCACATAGGTTGTAAACAGAATACGTCTGTCTAATTCAATGACAGCTATATCGTTCTTTGATGTACTGGAATCGTAATTAGGATGAAAAATGGCTCTTTTCACATTGAAATCTTGAGGCCCTGCTAGATCAGTATCACTCGCTAAGTCTAAATCCCCAAGACGGACATATTTCACATTTCCACTGAAAAGAAGGAGAAATTAATTTGATTTTCATTTATAATGTCCTTCTGCCTAGTTCAATTCAGAAAATTTCAGATAAAAACCATCGTGAAAATTTCGCCGAAATTAATTTTTTCATATTCATCATTTTAACCAAATACTGGTGGAAAAATAAAATTTCTTTATATTTATTTCTTTCTTATTTAATTGTTTCTCATTTATTCCAAGGATATCATTCACGTGCATATATTACGGACATTACGGTCCATACGAGAAATTAGTTTATTCGCGAATTAGCTGGCTAAAACGCGAATTAGCCAGATGATATGGAAATGTGTCTTAGTTTCGTATATTATCCAGCATAAACAGGTTATTATTGGTACCTAATCGTGTAGAACGTTCATAGTCTCTTGCACTTCATATTATTAAACTGAGTTTAATGGTAAGCCGGGTTTAAGTGAACACTTGCGCTTGCACCAAAATATAAAAAGCGTTTAAGCCCTCTTAAACTCCGCATAAATTAACTTTTAATTTGAAGTTTAAGTAACTTTTGAGGTTATGTGTAAGAGTCTTAGGGCAAATTAAAGGTGAACTGTAGTATGAAAATGTAAACTTGTTCGTTTATGTTAGCAAAAAATACTGTAATTCTTCTCCCGGTACGCCTACCTACCAGTAACCAGGCACATATTTATTTCAAAAATTTTTGCATGCAGTGTTCAAACTATGCAAAAGTATTGGTACCCGTTATATTGTATTATTGTTATGGATTCCTCTGTTCAATCAACAATAATTATCTTTAAGGTATTTTTTCGCCGGTTATTTTCTCTAGTTGGTCAAAAATTTGGCCTGTAGAAGTGAAGGCGTGGATTTGTAGTGGATAATGCACAAGTTTAACTCATAAATGCAAATTTATTCTCTTAATAATTTTAATACACTAAAAAAATTAAAATATTTATTTATCTAAGGTAGGTATCTAAGGTACCACGGGTTCCATTTTATTCGAAGAAAAATAAACATACACAAAAAGAAATAGCTTTCTCACTTTTAAAACTAGGTTACAACAATAAAAAAATGAATTTTGTTTCTTATTTTTACTTCATGTAGGCCTGATCGATGTAGCATCTAAAATAATACGAAAACGCAGATTAGCAATGAGTCGGTTATAAAAAACGTAGTTTAAAAATTAAACCAAGTTTTTCTAAATGACGTTTTATAATAAAACGGTGCAAATACCTGTTAAGTTATACGCGCAGTTATCGGAAGCGTCGCGAACGGAAGCATCACGAAGATAATTGTTGATTCTTCGCCCGAGAAGTTTACATTAGTTTCAATGGCACCCCGCGCACTACGGCGTGGCGAACCGAAGAGGCGCGTCAGTTGACGCGCGAATTCTCTTCGGATCAACTAGGAGTCATTTCTCTTGACGCTTCGCCTCAATGCGCGGTGACAGGCGTCGAGAAGATTCAAATATTTCTTGATTCTTGTCTTATTTATCCGTTTGTAGTTCAAAAACCTTTCCTTCTGACATACAGAAATGTTTGAAAATTCTTCATCTTTTATAAGATCATTAAAGAAATGATGAAATTAACCGTAAGTGTATCTATTTTGATTTATATTAGGAACCCAGCATTTCTTCTTGTTTTTTCTTCTTCTCTCCAATGACAATTTAAACTTAATACAAAGAAGATCCTCTTCTGACGCACAGAGCTCATACCTACCTCACAAACAACGTAACATACGTATCTTTCAAATGCTGAAATAAATGAAATTCTCGCCAAGCCGTTCGAGAAGTGACGCGACGCTTCGGCCAAGTGCGCGGACATCAGCTAAATGACGCTTCGTCTCGCGACGCTTCCGTTCGCGACGCTTCCGATAAGTGCACGTGAACCTTTATTGTTTCAGTATTGCATCATCTGTCAACATGGCTAGTATTATTGAAAATGTAAACAAGTTTAAAACGCGTTTCAATGAAGAAATTTTTAAAATTACGGTTGCAAAAACTGCTAATACCGGTTACTCAAAAAGTGATGAATATAAGAATACAGTTGATTGTGTTAGACAGGCAAAAGATACAGCCTCCAAAACCTTTCAACAATATAGCCGTATAAATCTTTATGATGTCCCACGGGCGGTGTAGAGAAATTGATTACCCTGATAAAAATAAATGAACAAGACTTTAAATATTATGTGGCGATTGGATTTTTTTTTTAATATTATTCATGAAACTCATTCATCTATTAGACATGATGGTCGGAAAAAAAATGGTTCACGAGCTAAAAAAAATACAAAAATATTGCGCAAGAGTGTTTCCATTTATCTTAGCTTGTGCATATCATGTCTAAATAAACAAAAATCTATGAAAAAGGGATTCGTTGTAAAGCCCATTATACATTCGGAAATGAACAGCCGATGTCATTGACATGCAGTCGAACCCTGATGAGCCGTATGAATTTATATTAGTCTATCACGACTATTTGACTAAGTTTGTATAATTGAGACCACTTAAATCAAAAGAAGCTGATGAAGTTGCCACAGTAGTACTGAAAATATTTTGTATATTCGGTGCAAAAATGACCCTTCATTCTAACAATGAACATGAATTTTGTAATCGTGTACTAGAGCAGCTAAAAAGTATGTGACCTGGATTTAAACTAGTTACCGGAAAACCTCGCCATAGTCAATCACGGGGAAGTGTAGAAAGATGCAATCAAGACTTAAAATTCTTGCGACATGGCTGAAGTAAAATAATTCAAATAACTAGTCGAATGGTCTCAAATTTGTTCAAGTAATGAAAAATCGTTCATACCATGATGGGATAAAATGTTCACCATAAAGAGCAATGTTGGGTATAGATTTAAATATTCTATTATTAGATTCTAAGATGCCTAAAGATCTTATTGAAGGAATTAGTACTGAAGAAGAGCTGTATCCAACAGCTCGTAAAAGATTCCAACATGGATAAAACTTTGGATGAACGTAGAGTAGAACTGAAAAAAAAATTTCCCATACTTACTAAGGATATGGGCATTGATGAGAAAAATAAACGAGCATTAATAAACAAAAATACAGAAGAAGCAGAAAATTTAGAAGTTGCCTATCAAATAAAAAATAAAGAAGTTGAAATGATACAGAAGAATAATGAAGAAAAATATATAACTAAAAGAATTGAGACAAATAATGACGTAGGAAATGAAAATATACAGTTACAAAGAATTGGAGTACCAAATGAAAATATACAGTTGGAAATAATAGAAGTATCAAATTAAATAGAAACAGGTGAAATTGACCTGTCAAGAACTCAAAGTTTACGAAGATAAGAACTTGCAGGACATTAATCATAGTTAGGAAGAAAATAATAAAGTAATAGAAAAAGAAAATTACACCAGCGCTCTGTTAAATCATGTGTGTCTCTGTCAGACTTTAGGAAGTGAAAATTGTGATATTTGTGTAAAACTGTTCAGTATTCTGGAAAACAGAGTACAAGCTGAAAAATGTTTAGAGAAACAATATGAACAAAAGAACCCTATATCAAACGAAAAATTTTCATCTCGCTGCGTTGGTGATACTGTCAGAGTACCAATTCCAGATTTAGACAGAGGACGGTGCGACTTTAATAATGCTTTTATATGAATTTAGTAATTAAAACGGCACCTTCCGTGAAAAATCCATCAGAATACGTACTACATGAGAAAAAATCATTAAGGGAAATTGCAAAAAAGCAGTCGATTTAAGGGGGACAAGGATATCAAAAATGTAATTTTAAAAGCAAGTCAAAAAATCTGTCATGTAAATTCTTAACGTCATCAAAGCCTATTCTGTTCCAATAAGTACGTAGTATGTAGGTACATATCATCTGATTTGTTCCATAAATAGGTACCAAAGTACCTACAAGTATTTTTCTTTAAAATTTGTTTTTTTTATTACCATTTTATTATGTTACATGGTAAAGATTTGTTATTTCTTGTTGATAAAAATATTGTATTTGTATTTTTTTGTAAATAAAAGTTTGATTATTATTTGATGATTTTATTTTTATTCTTGTATACTAAGAGAAACTATACTTATGTAGTATAGCTTACTCCATGTCGAGCAAATCCAACATTAGGTCTTTGAACACTGTACTGAATACAGCTCTACCTATGATTCTAGACACTTTTCGATCCAGCCCAACTGAGAGACTACATGTAGAAGCAATACAATTGCCCTTGTGTTTACGAAGAGAACAAAATATTATATCATATGCTTTTGAAATATCCGGCATCCCAAACCACCCATTACACGACATTATAAAGAGTCCTAGGCACCTAGCAACTACAAACCCAAGAATTTTGCCATCAGTCCTGGAATGTTTTCAACAATTTCCAGAATTGTCAGACTTAAGATCAGTTACCCCAATGATCCTCTATGAACATGCTCCCTGGACAAGACATCAGCCAATGGTCAACACCTCTTTGAATAGATACGACAAACGAACAACAACCGCCACTATATTCAAAAACTCCTTCCTCGAATTACTAGATAAAGGAAAATACGACAAATCAATTTACAATGATGTTTCTAAAGATTCACAAGGACTAGCTTGTTCCATCATCGAAAATACCAACTCGCCAACATCATATAAACTTCACCCTGCATGCAGTATATATACTGGAGAACTGTTCGCCATATACAAGTCCCTCCACACCGAAATGTTCCCAGGCCAAAAAGTTGCCGTTATCACAGCTTCTCTTTCTGCTATTCAGACTATCTCAAACATTTACACACAAAATGTAATGTCCTAACATATCCAAGAGAGATGCCATGATCTAAAAGCCCATAGAAACATACCCATCACTATAATCTGGACTTAATTCCATATGGGCATAAGCGGAAACGAGCACTCAGACCGAGCCGCGAAGGCAGCAAGAACCTCTGAGCGCACTACATCAGACTGTGATCCTCATACAGACCTCATCAAGACCACCCTGAGGAAGCAATCTGCTCGAGAGTGGCAAACCCGATGTGATACATGCAACCAGAAATTATATGAAATCCAATATAAATTGGACAGTACTACAAAAATGTCTTGTCTCAATTAACAGGATAAAATTATAATCAGAAGGCTCAGAATAGAACACATCAAATTAACTCACGGACGTCTAATGATAAATGAAAATCCCCTCAGTTGTGAATACTGTAGAACACGGCTTACGGTAAAACACATCATATTACACTGTCCTCATTACGGTGAAGCACGCCGAAAATTTGGTCTGAAGGATAACCTTGAAGACAATCTCAGCGCACAAGAAGAAGCCGAAACAATATTGGACTTTTTGAAAGAAATTCAAATACGTAAACTTTTATAATCAAAATTTTCTTCATTCCGAATCCTGTCAATATCAATCGCCCAAGATCTGGAGATATTATATTACTTCTCAGTACCTACGCACGTCTATGAATGTGACGTTAATTGTATGCGAAAGAGCCAAATGCTATCAGATATAACCAATCCCATTGTATAATTCGCGTTCTAACCGGATGATTTGCGAAAATTCTTAAAATATATTTATTTCTCTCCGTAATGACCGGCTGTATTAGTTAATTCGCATTTTAGCCGGCTAATTCGGGATTTAAATAATTTCTCATTTTAACACTAACACATAGACTGAAATAATTAACAACTGTAGAATGTAATATTTTAAATTCTCTTTTGTCTTAACATTTCGAAAAAAATTTAAGTTGATGAAATAATTGATAAATTAATATTGACTTCGTATATTTGTCTCGTAGTTTTTTTTCGAAATAACAACAGAATCATATTTCGAGAATTTTCTTCATCGCTCTTGAAAGATTTATTTTAACCAAATATGAATATTGATAATACTTTATAACTTACAAGTCACGCGAATATAGACAATGTGCTGCAGTTAGGACGTGTCGAAGGCTAATTAATGAACCACCACATAACCACTGTTTGTTAGCAGTTTCTCCATATCCAAGCGCAGCCTGAAATGATATTAGGTACTTATATTACTAAAGTTATGCTGAAAAATTATTTAAAATTCAATCTTTTGAAAAAATTTTATCAATCATACAAGTGAAACAGTAGAAATCATTTGCGAAATAATTTTTGCAATATTTTACAAAATAAATAGATCCATACGGCAAACGCTGAAATTTCATTAGAGCGTATAAAAATATTTAAATGGAAAGATCTTTTATGTACTCAAAGAGTTTTAGTTATAAATGACAAAAAAAAGATAAGATATGTTCCATCATTCTCGGAATTCAATCACAATCACGAGTTCATTGACGATACCCATGAAGCTATAGTTAAAGTTCCACACTGCTTGGCATAGTTGCACAACCCTTGGTGTAGTTCCATGCCTCTTGATGTTCCTGATGAAGTGACTCACTACTCGTACCATTTCTCTCACCATAAATCTGTCTTACTGTCTCAAAAATCGTTCAATATAATATCCATCTAGAGGACATGCACGATCTAATTATACTGAAAATTCCATGATTCAATATCATTATCCTAGTGCATTGCGTCCACGACAGTAAATTATCGTGCTTCACAAAAGAGTGGATCATTTGGATGACCACCGAGTGTGGCACATCATTAGGTGATCTTTCCATGACCTACACACTAGCAGTGTGTATACCATAAGGATTGGCAGTAGGAGCCACACGAACCGATAAGTGATTTGTGTGTGAAAAAATTAACTTCTCGCAAAAGTTCGATTGTTAATGGCTCTCAATTAATGGGTGGCTGATCTTAATTTTTTATTGGTTTTAAAACGACTCGGGAAGAAAAAAAAACGTCATGAAAGCGGAAGCTACTTAGTTAATATTATTTTCCTACCATATGCGGAAATTCTTCTGCCAGAGATTTTACGGCTCCAGCTGCTGCATAAGGAGGATTGTTCCTTTTGTAACTAGCTTCTTTTGGAACTTGAATGTATTTACGGCGTGGATAGTATTCCAGACATTCTGAAATATCCATAAAGATAGTTTTATCAATTGAAATGAGTGTAGCGAGTTTAAGATCGAAATATATTCATAATATTAGTTGCAACAGAACTCCATCTCTGAGGTCGTATTTTCCCTTATTTACATACAAATTCTCAACGACCTAAATCAATATGGATGGGCTCTGGAGTTGAGCAAAACCCACGGAATATCATGAAACCTCAACATCAAAAAACACTTCCTCAATATTAGCGTAATTCTCCTACAAATTTTTAACCTCCTAGCTCAGATTAAACAGGGTTTGGGAGTCCAAAATATTCAATAAACTGAATTTGTTAGCTCCATACACCCTCCAAACAGCTCTTAGAGGCTGAGATTCGGATATTTGGTTCATAATTATGCTCATGCATCTTCCCGCAACTTTCTTCCCCAAACTTAAGAGATTCTAAAATTTTGACTGGCTACCCAAATTTTGGTAGTTTTATTCCACCTCAGATATATACCGGAGAAAAAAGAAGAATATTAACATATATATATATATATATATATATATATATATATATATATTTATATTAATATATATATATATATATATATATATATATATAATATATAATATATATATATATATATTATATATATATATATATATATATATAATATATATATATATATATATATATATATATATATATATATATATATATATATATATATATAATATATATATACAGGGTGTCCCACAATTTTTTAGACAGGCTATACCTCTAAAACGGCTGAAGATAACTTCATGAAATTTGGTGTGCAGCAATTGGACGGATTTTACAATATTGCGAATCCCTCATGACGTCAGCGCAATCATCACCGTAGCTATGACGTCATGTCATTATAAAATGTCAAATGTAAAGGTGGTCGTGTGACTGCTCATATTAAAGGTCTTTTTATTCTGAATTCAACCATGTAATACACTTAGTATGTTAAAATTTATTAGTTGTGTATTTTCGATCAAAAGGAGTTTAACAAAATAAATAAAAAAGTTTAATAAACAAATTTAATCACATGAAAATCAGGTTTGAGGCTTGTGTTGAAATTAATTGTAGAATAATGGTATTATTGCCTTGGTTTTCATGTGATTAAATTTGTTTATTAAACTTTTTATGTATTTTGTTAAGCTTCTTTTGATCGAAAATACACAACTACTAAATTTTAACATACTAAGTGTATAACATGGTTGAATTCAGAATAAAAAGACCTTTAATATGAGCAGTCACACGACCACCTTTACATTTGATATTTTATAATGACATGACGTCATAGCTACGGTGATAATTTCGCTGACGTCACGAGGAATTCGCTATATTGTAAAATCCGTCCAATTGCTGCATACCAAATTTCATGAAGTAATCTTCAGCCGTTTTAGAGTTATAGCCTGTCTAAAACATTGTGGGACACCCTGTATATATATAATAATATAAATATATATATATATATATATATATATAGATGTATATATATATATATAATATAATATATATATATATATATATATATATATATATATATATATATATATATATGTATATACATAGACCTGTTTGAGCCCGTCTATCCCCACCATATTTTTATATATCTATAGGCTATTTTGAGCCCATAACGAAATGAGGGGAAATCAGCGTTGTTACCAGATGATTTTTTTCTGATTCATCGAGAGTGGTTCGAGGGATAATACCAATTATAATTTATGGAGTTATATTAAGAATAAGAAAAATCCAATTACAAGGTGTCACTCGTGTTTAGAAAATTGGGGTAATTTGCAATTATAAATTTTGAAGAAACTATGTTCTTATTGAAATTTCGTGAACAATAGTACAATTTCCTTGAATTTCAAGCACAGTTTGAAAATGTCTTATATTTCGTTCAACTACGTAAGTATTATTTAATTTATTTCATTATTGATATTTTGAAATGTGTCGTTTATAAAGTGATTTAGTCAGGTTAACAAGTTGAAAAACTAAAAAAATAGAAATAAAGCTCCTAAAAATATGAGCGATAGCTCATTGCCTTTGGAATGATACCTAGAAAAATGTATACTAAGGGCTTCATAGCACGGAAGAAATTGTAATTGTTACTAACAAAATCTAGAATTATTATAAAAAAATGCATACAAGAAAAATAAATAAATAAAGAGCGTATCCCAGTCATCAATAGGGACACAAAGGGTTACTAATTCGTTATTCATTTCAAATTGAAGGTTTATTTCTTGCGTAATTTTTTTACATTTCAGAAACAAAGAAAAACTTCAATTTTACGATTAAAAATAAAAAAACGGAACTTAACTCACATAACCTCAAAAACAAACAGCTGTAGTTTTACCGAAACCCGAAACGGAATTTATAAAATTTGTGATCCATTGGGATTGCGCTAGGGCAGCTTTGTGACAGAACTAATCGGGTTCCAGTGCCGCACCAGTTTTACCAATGGAGAACGATATTATAGCGTTCTCCATTGGTAAAACTGGTCTCTTTAAGTTGACAACTGAGTATTTTTATTTAAACTTTTTCTGGCCAGACTGCTTCTTGAGAGAGTGTGCTTTGATTACAGATGACGATGAATTAACCTGTTCTTACATTATTAATTCAATAAATAATGGTATGGTTTCATTGAAAGAACCTCTACCAAATATTTATAGAATGGAAGGTTTTGACAGGTAGCTTGTATGCTAAGGTAACCATGCAGTGAGTAATTTACCTTATATGAAGTGTATTGATTCACTGATTGAGATTTTTTTCTAATTTTATCAGTGAAACTTTATATTAAATTAAGTTAAAATGCAAGATATTTCCTATAAGATGATAAAATTAACTATTATTATATGTTAGCTAAAAAAATGGCAAAACAACTAATTAATATTCTAACTCTTGAAGTACATACATTTATTCTCTAAAAATTGGTTCAATTAACTATATAAAGTTTGAATCAATATGCAATAACAATTTTCTGGATTATTTTCACACAAAAAAATGTATATTTCATTATATTTAACGGTCATAAAGCAATTAGGTATTAAAAGTACAGGAATAATTTTTTATTAGATCATGGTAAAACTTTATAAAATTATTAATTTAAAGTTCTCAATATCAAGTATTCTGTTACTCATTCAAATCAAATAACTGCACTGACCCCGGGACGAGCTCTCGTACCTCGTGCCAAAAAACATGCGCTCAGTTCAATTTCTACTGCACTAGTTTCCCAATGGATCAAGAACCCTCACACTTAAGTAGAAGTGATTGACCGGAAGTCGTAAATCATGACAAGTCTATTGTTATACATGACAGGTGTTCCTATTGTTATTAACCCAAAGCCATTAAATCACGACGGGGGGTGCCAGGTCTATTGTTATACATGACAGGTCATAAATCATGGCCGGTCTATTGTTCCTATTGTTTGGGGCAGGTGTGCGGTGCAGTCTTTTGTTATACCAGATCTATTGTTAGACCAGGTGTACAGTCTATTGTTGGGGCAGGTGTTATCCAGGGCTGTATTAACTAATGATTGATGGTCGTGAGAATTGAATATTTCTTCACAAATTTAGACCAAAATTCGTAAGAAATCCGTCCTGACATTAGATGAGTTATTCCACCGTTTGTGTGTGTTTCTGAGAAAACACACACAAACGGTGGAATAATACCACAAAACTTGGAGGGGGTAAGGGTTTAAAATAGATCACTGCAAACAAATAGACAGTTATTCTTCAATATCTACCAGCAGTTAAATACCATGTACAGTAAAAATGAGACTGTTCGATCGCAAAGATGGCCGTCGAAATCAAGGAAAGCAGTGCAAGAAACGAGACCTCAGAAGAAATACACCACCGGCTACCACTACACGCCGCAAACGTCATCAATAGATGGTAATTACAGTTCAACAAACATGGTTCCTGAAGATGTGTACCACAACACCGTAAATCGTAGGATGGAGCGTGAGATGCATCGGCTCGTAAGTGAAGACATATACAATTTGAATCTCTCAGGCAGTAAATATGTAAGCATTGGTCTGGATCCTTTCAATGATTTTCAATGTTTACTTAGAATATGTCGACATGGTTATCTTGATTTCATTTCATTCACGAAAAAAGAAGTAGATGAACTTACTGTTAAAATGCCAGGGATACTGAAGGAGTTAGCGAAAAACAGTGAAATTGAAGTATATCTGGATGCAATTGGTTTATATTCACTGTATTCTACATGTAACAACGTGTTGATATTCAAGGAAAGTAACTTCCCAAAACTTTTTTTGGCTGTTGATTCTTTAAAAACTTTTGCAGCCGGCATGAATCTCTTTGTAAGGAAGATGGATGAAAAAATTGAAAGTGACCATGCTATTACACGGTATTGCACAATTGATTATTTCGCAGATTTCATTCTCACTGAAATGCGTAAGGAACATTTACGTGTAATCGATATACAAACTTGTGCTGAATTCATAAAATTGAGTTACAATGACTCACCCCATATGTATGAATTGCTTGTAAGATATTATTACAATATTGAGAATATTGTATTGGATAGTGTAAGCTGGTAGTTATATTATTGTATATAAATATGATTAAATGTATTATATAAAAATTAACTTAATCAGAAAATTTATTCAGAATATAAATAATTTATTGAATTTATGATTCCTGGATACCTTCTACTAATGATTTGTACGTCAATTTGGCGAGATTGAATAATTTATTGAACTTTTGTCATATAAGATACACAAATTTTTTTTATGGAAGAACAAAATAACTCTTTCCCTATAAAATGCATGAAATTTATCAGATCAATCAGATTTTATTTCTTTGATTGGGCAGAATGCGAAATTTTTTATTATAGATCTCATATTTTCTTTTTCCTGTTTAATTTTATGTACACCACAAGCTTCAATTTGAAGCGTAGATAAAAAAATGTCATTTACCTGGAACGAAAAAATATTTTTCCTTTAAATAATCAAAACAAGTTTAATTATTAGAGTTGTGGACTGTATATGTACGTTTTTTATAGATAAACACCGTGGTGTATTTAGATATATATTTTACGTTAAAATTGAGAAGATATATACACAAGGGTGACTATTTGCAATAGAATGTTCTTTGTTATTGGCTCTTAGCATCTCTCGTTCGTATTTTCGCTACCTGATCCTACCATCGCACACCCTAAAAGCCAGAGCAGGGATAACAATTTTTCGCGTTCTAACTTATTTCTTCGTTCAAAAATATTTTTAATCATTGCAACAGGTTTTTGTACTGATATGCGTCACTTTTTTGCAAAAGATATCTGAGCGATGCAAAAAAAAATTAACATATGCATAGTTTAACTGTTGCGATGATTAAAAATATTTTTGAACGAAGAAATAAGTTAGAACGCGAAAAATTGTTATCCCTGCTCTGGCTTTTAGGGTGTGCGATGGTAGGATCAGGTAGCGAAAATACGAACGAGAGACGCTAAGAGCCAATAACAAAGAACATTCTATTGCAAATAGTCACCGTTGTGTATATATCTTCTCAATTTTAACATAAAATATATATCTAAATACACCACGGTGTTTATCTATAAAAAACGTACATATACAGTCCACAACTCTATAACGCTTAACATTTGGTCCATCGATACGGATATTGATCAATAAATCCGAATAAATTCGGACCAGTGAACATTAATCGATAACGTGCAAGTGCTTTATTGTTGCGATCGACCAGAAACGTGCATATCTAGTCGAAAGTGGTAAGGTTGGTTCATAGAGACTCCCTCCACTTCACTTCAACCAACTTGGAAGCACAACAGGTGAACAATCAGCGTATTCAACGAGGACGGCATCATCAGAAACCACCAATAAGAGCAAAGAAACATACTAACATTTTTCACAGGTTAGCATACGTTCTAGTGAGTTTATCAAATATAACTTAGATCGCGTGTGAACTGTCAATGATAAAATTATACAAATTCAAAATTTTTTCACTTATGAATGCGTTCCCTGAGCAAGTCGTAAGAAATAAAATCTGATGAAAAAAAATTTCAGGCATCTTATTGCATGCAAAGTTATTTTGTTTTTCCATAAAAAATTTTGTGAATCTTATATGAAAAAAAGTTCCATAAAGTCTATTTAAGCATTCGAACCGTTTCATGTATACGAAAAAAGTTTCAATCATATCAATTTTGATTTTTCAAGAAACGAAAGGACGGGTTACTTGCAGAATACGTAAATTCAATTTTTGAAATTAAAACTAGAAAATAGCAGATGGTCATCTGATTGTAGCAATGATCAAAACTAAATATATGGAATAGTACTTTCAAAGGTATGTAATGATATTTCGGAAAATCTTTTTCAACAGTTTTTGCGATCAACAGGAAAAACTTCCTAAAAATTCAAGAGTTTTCTGAACGAATTTCAGTTCCCTAGAAAAAATAGCACGTTATCAAAATTATCATATAGTGTAGCAACCAGAATCAAAAATTTATTCGGTAAAATTTAATAAAAGACGTCTGCTTCCTGAAAATTTCGATAGCCTACCCAACTTTTCAAGTTGAGGCCTCGGTAGACCAGCGGTAAGGTATACCGCTTGTAAGCCGAGGATGTGGGTTCGAGTCCCACCTTGCTCTTGGGTGTTGTGTATGTCAGGAATTTAGTGGTTCTATTTATAAAGATAAATTGTTGGGTAATGTACTTCGTTTACAAGCCCATTGGCCGTTCGGAACCGGCGTTAAACTGTAGGTCCCTCGAGATAAAAAAAAAAAAACTTTTCAAGTTGTGAAATATATTTTATGAACTTTCTGCCAAATTTGGTAATAAAGTTTCATATCTTTCAAAAAGTAGTTTTATGTTTCACAAGCAAGTTATGTAATTCTAAAAAAGAAGGACCCAAATAACTCTCCCAATGGGGATTCAACCCAAAAATAATTCATCGAGTGTACTAATGAATTTATTCGAATTGTCAGTGGCGTACAGTAAAAAAGTTTAACATTTATGTTCGCTCGATATTTCATGAAATAATAAGAAAGTACGTTTTATTCATCTCTAATCACACAACGTTTCCTAAAAACTATCTAACACAATATTCTCAATATTGAAATAAAATAATAAAAATCCAAAATTTTTTTCAGTTATGAGTGCGTTCTCTGAGTAATTAAATTAAGTCGTAAGAAATAAAAACTTTATGAAAACATTTTATGCAATGTTCACCACATTGAATGCATGGACAAATCATTTATACAATGAATGCAGGAATCATATAGTCAATTAATTATTTTTATTCAAGTTTTTCTTATTCAAAAAGCTGTCCGTCATTCATCGTAATAATATACGATATTTACAACTGATTTATCACACATGGGATTTAGGTTTTTTAAAAATTTATACGAGTACGCTTTTTTTTCCCCTAGTATGAGAGACCTGTTATAATGCATGTAAATGAAATTTCAAATTACATTTTTTTAATAATTTAGTGTTTCAAATAAAAAGGTTTGTAATTAGATAAATAAATTTTCTGTAATAAAGTTCCCTAAGTTATTTTGTTCTTCATGAAAAAATTTCATGAATCTTATTAAAATTGCATAAGTTATTTAATTTCGATGTTCACCAAATTGAATGCATGGACAAATCATTTATACAATGAATGCAGGAATCATATATTCAATAACAATTTTATCCGTTTAGTATAGATGTGTGTGGGCTTTTTTTTTGACATGGCAAGGTATGTGATTGTTTATAAGTATGCATACAATTATAAAATTATTAAACTTTCAATGTAGAATAATAGAATGAATTAATAATTTAACTTTATTACTACTTCATACAAAGTATGGGTTATAATTTATAATCTAACTTGAATTAAATACATAATACTTAACTTCCTATCAATTTATTTATATAATATTGATCGTATTAGTATCATAATTTTAAACACTAGGAGATTTTGTCTATATTTCATATGAAAAGTTTTTCTTATTCAAAAAGCTGTCCGTCATTCATAGTAATATTATACGATATTTACAACTGTTTCATCACACATGTGATTTAGGATTTTTAAAATTTTATACATGTACCCTTTTTTCCCCCGGGTATGAGGGATCTGTTATGATGCCTGTAAATGAATGTTCAAATTACATTTTTTTAAAATAATTTAGTGTTTCAAATAAGAAGGTTTGTAATTAGATGAATAAATTTTCTGTAATAAAGTTCCATAAGTTATTTTGTTCTTCGTGAAAAAATTTCATGAATCTTATAAAAATTGCATAAGTTATTTAATTTCGATGTTCACCAAATTGAATGCATAGATAAATCATTTATACAATGAATGCAGGGTTCATATATTCAATAAATTATTTTTATTTATATAATACCTAATAAGTTCTGTGAAATTACTGATCTTTGTTCGTAATTATATCTGTAAAGATTTGATTGAATAACAGTTTTGATTGACAAGTTTATCAGTTTGGCCAATATAAATGATTAAAGCAATATGTAATACATCAATTTCATCTTGGAGGACTAGGTACTATTGTATTGTATGTTTATAATTATCGGATATCTTTATTTCAGTTAGGGAGACCAGAAATTAATTTCGTTGGTGTAATCCCGGTTGTTCAAAGAGAAAGTGAATTTACATAGATGAAATTTTAGAAATATTTTGATATTTCCAACTAAGAGAGAGAATAATTAAACTTTTGTTTTGATTATTTAAAGGAAAAATATTTTTTGATTCCAGGTAAATGACATTTTTTTTATCTACGCTTCAAATTGAAGCTTGTGGTATACATAAAATTAAACAGAAAAAGAAAATATGAGATCTATAATAAAAAATTTCGCATTCTGCCTAATCATTAATTTATGGATTCTTCAAATATGTTTTACGAGATTTAATAATTGCGTAAGTAATTGAACAATTTCTCAGAAAAAACATTGGGCTACATTTTATACAGCGTTTTTCATATGTACAGTTATAAATTCAAATAAAATTATTTATATTCAAAAAGAATTCTTTTATTTCATAAAAATATACTTGTCGTTGGATATGTTTATCCTCTATATTTTATTCTGCCCTAATCGAATACATGTTTATATTTTCTAAAACACTATTTCTAGTAATGTTATGATTTTAAGATATTCATCAATCGTATACATTTATCGTCTACGTTTTATTTACTCCTAATCAAACACAGCCCAAGAAAACAAATTTTAGAAGAGAAGCTAGTAAAGTTATGATTTAAAAAATATTTGTTCTATATGATTATTCAACTACATTTTATACATTCGTAAAACACATCATTCCATCTTCTTGAGAAAAAAATCAAGTAGTTGTTATTAAGACTCAAAATTGTATGTTAAATGCTTAGATAATTCTAGAAATAATTAATAAATAACATGTTTTTTAAGAATACCTTTGTTTTTAATACATAATTTACATATATTTTATTGTTATATAATATCGTACATTTTTTTGCATAGCTCTACCAACATCGCCTTCATATACAATTATGACAAAAGTTCAATAAATTATTCAATCTCGCCAAATTGACGTACAAATCATTAGTAAAAGGTATCCAGGAATCATAAATTCAATTAATTATTGATATTCTGAATAAATTTTCTGATTAAGTTTATTTTTATATAATACATTTAATCATATTTATATACAATAATATAACTACCAGCTTACACTATCCAATACAATATTCTCAATATTGTAATAATATTTTACAAGCAATTCATACATATGGGGTGAGTCATTGTAACTCAATTTTATGAATTCAGCACAAGTTTGTATATCGATTACACGTAAATGTTCCTTACGCATTTCAGTGAGAATGAAATCTGCGAAATAATCAATTGTGCAATACCGTGTAATAGCATCGTCACTTTCAATTTTTTCATCCATCTTCGTTACAAAGAGATTCACGCCGGCTGCAAAAGTTTTTAAAGAATCAACAGCCAAAAAAAGTTTTGGGAAGTTACTTTCCTTGAATATCAACACGTTGTTACATGTAGAATACAGTGAATATAATCCAATTGTATCCAGATATACTTCAATTTCACTGTTTTTCGCTAACTCCTTCAGTATCCTTGGCATTTTAACAGTAAGTTCATCTACTTCTTTTTTCGTGAATGAAATGAAATCAAGATAACCATGTCGACATATTCTAAGTAAACATTGAAAATCATTGAAAGGATCCAGACCAATGCTTACATATTTACTGCCTGAGAGATTCAAATTGTATATGTCTTCAATTACGAGCCGATGCATCTCACGCTCCATCCTACGATTTACGGTGTTGTGGTACACATCTTCAGGAACCATGTCTGTTGAACTGTAATTACCATCTATTGATGACGTTTGCAGCGTGTAGTGGTAGCCGGTGGTGTATTTCTCCTGAGTTCTCGTTTCTTGCACTACTTTCCTTGATTTCGACGGCCATCTTTGCGATCGAACAGTCTCATTTTTACTGTACATGGTATTTAACTGCTGGTAGATATTGAAGAATAACTGTCTATTTGTTTGCAGTGATCTATTTTAAACCCTTACCCCCTCCAAGTTTTGTGGTATTATTCCACCGTTTGTGTGTGTTTTCTTAGAAACACACACAAACGGTGGAATAACTCATCTAATGTCAGGGACGGATTTCTTACGAATTTTGATCTAAATTTGTGAAGAAATATTCAATTCTCACGACCATCAATCATTAGTTAATACAGCCCTGGATAACACCTGCCCCAACAATAGACTGTACACCTGGTCTAACAATAGATCTGGTATAACAAAAGACTGCACCGCACACCTGCCCCAAACAATAGGAACAATAGACCGGCCATGATTTATGACCTGTCATGTATAACAATAGACCTGGCACCCCCCGTCGTGATTTAATGGCTTTGGGTCAATAACAATAGGAACACCTGTCATGTATAACAATAGACTTGTCATGATTTACGACTTCCGGTCAATCACTTCTACTCACTAAGCTCTCCAATGGATCATAAAAATTGCACTCAGTGCGCAATAGTTTTACCAATGGAGAAAGCTATTAACGTTATGGCAACGTCAGTTCCATGTGAACCCGTGTTTTCCAAAGCAGAAATAACGTTAAATAGAAGGAGAACACAACTCACAACGAAAAAACTTCCCCAATTAATGTTCGTTAGTTGCAACTAAGCAAAATATTGTAACTCGTAAATAAATCTAATGAAAATGTAAATATCATGTAGGTATATTATATGACTTTTAAAAAAACCTCAAAAATCAATGTGCAGACTCTTTAAAGCGGATTCAAAAACTACTCCGGCACTTGACTATTAGTTTTGGGTGGAACACGACTTAAGCCCCCTTTAGTCTCTACATTAAAATGACGGCGGTTAAAGAAAATAGTTGTCAAGAGGCACATTGCTAACATCCATTTATGAAATTTCGACAGATTTCTGCAGAATCAGTTAAGAAATCTCTACATAAAAATGGTGCCGGTCGGAAAATTAACTAATTATACAGTTACCTTAAACTTGATTGATTTTATTCAGTTATACCTACTTGCTTCACTCAGTGTTCCTGTGCTATGACTTAAACGTACATTTGGTACGTGATATAAGTCTTCATCTGTTGAATTAGCCGTTGAACTTTGTGTAGTCGTAACCGCCGAGTCGAGAGACAAATTATCTTCTTCTTTAATTTGGCTCAATGGGCAGCATATTATAGGTGTATTTCCGCCTAAATTACAAGTGAAAATTTTGTGTCCTTTCTGAATTTGTTGCACTCCCCAAGAACAATTGTGAGCAGACAAACATCTGCCAACATTCTGCCCATTCGTTATATTATTTATGCATCTGTCACCTGAAACAATATTTTAATATTTGATTTATCGAAAGTTAACATTAATTTTTTAAAAACGCGTTAGCAGCAGAGCTCCATCACTAAGGTCGTAGGTACTTTTTGCGCGAAGTGCATCGCGTCGATATGTGATTCGAACGGAATAAATTACGGTTCGAAAAACCACGGTGTAATAGCGAACCGAAATATAAATAATAAAATAATTTATTTTATAGAAAAAAAAGCACAAAGTGCATCGCCTACTGAAAGCGAAGCAAGTCGAAATGCGATTCGAACGGAATAGTCTCCGCGAAGTGCAGCGCGGTTGAGGTAAAGGGCTGAAACCCATAAATATAAAATTCAAGTATATATCACTCGCACCTCACTCTTGGCTTGCGATACAGTACAGTAATTTATTATTTTCCTGGAAAATTCGACTCATACATTGATAATTATGATGTCTTTTTGTATATATATATATATATATATATATATATATATATATATATATATATATATATATATATATATATATATATATATATATATATATATATACAGGGTGATTCATTAAGGGTGGCAGGGTGGCGACCGGCCGTATCTCGGAAACCGTGAGTCCTAGAATTTGGGAAAAAAAATTCTTATGTGCAAATCTGCCCTGAAAAAATGATTAAAAATGTTTTTGAGTCCATAGTTTTCCGCTAGGTGGCGGCGCAAACTACCACTTATAAAATATAATTGGATTTTTTACGAAATATTCCCCAATTTAGGCTGGTAAAAAATATCAAATTTAGAAACTACTGTCCTAATGCCACAACTCTTGTGGGAGTCATTTTTCTGTATCACCTATTCTGAAATGGCGGGGGAAGTTCTCTTTCTTTGACATAAAAAAGACTGTAACTCCATAATGCATGAACCGATTTTCGAAAACGTAGACTCTATGCAAAGAGTATTGAATGTAGATTTCAGTAACAAATAACAAAAACACTTTTAATTTTCCAATCGGCAACTAGAGGGCGTTATGTAACACCTAGCTGTATTTATGATTTTTTTTGAGAAATTTCAAATGCAATGCTATAAATCTAACTAGCTAACAAAAATCCAAATTTGATGACTTATCGGCCTGTCAAAACCGCGAACTGGTATCTCTTTTCATTCCAAAGATATTGGCATTTTTTGATGAGTGTTGATGATTGTTGGCTCGCCCTGTAAGGTGGAACAGAAACTATGTTGCTAAAATTGTTTTGAAAAAACGATAACAAGTAGAAACGCATCATGAAAATATTTACTATCATTACATAATGAAACAAAACTAGTCCGGTCAAATTAGACCAAAACATAGGAGTGAAGTTATAAAAATTCGCACCTATCTGAAAATTTATAGGATTGTTCAAAACACCGTTATAAATGAAATCTGAAAAGTCTTCATCGATTTGATACGTGCAAAAAAATTTACTGGGGTTCGAATATCATAAAAACGGTTTTTTTGTGATTTTCAGCAAAGCAGTAAGTTTTATCATGGAATTAGTTCAGACTAAAATTGTAGATCACCTAATTATCTATAAAAAACGTTTTCATAATTTTTTTCCTCAGAGCCACCGTTTCTGAGATTAACGATTCAGAAAGTTGAGAGAAATGCAAAAAAATACTAGCTCAAAGGTGGCGTTGAAACGTGCATATTATGACGATTGCAACTCTTTCAACTTTTTGAATCGTTATATCTCAAAAACGGCGACTCTTAGAAGAAAAAGAATTTTAACTTTTTTATAGATAATTATCTGATCTACAATTTTTGTCTGGGCTAATTTCATGCTGTTGTGAAATAATATGATATGGATGCATTTTATAATTCTTTAATATTCTTTACACCAAAGAATAATTCAATCCTAGATCTCTTGCAATTTTTCGAATACTCAAATGGGTTTCAGACTTAACTAACACCAATACGTTAGTAACATTTTCTTCATTGCGACTTCTACGTATCCTATTTCTTAATGCGACACGTTTCTCGCAATCTTTGTGCCAATCATTTGAATAATTTCCGAGAATGACGCCGCCTTTCAGGATATCGTATCGCAGACTCCCTTTCAGCAATTACTTCATTTTGTAGACGCTCAAAATATATACTGAGCATATCATATGCCTCTCCATTTGAATAAAAAGGCATTATAAAATAGTTAGTTTGCAAGTAGTCAGAATAAATTTGACAGCAATAAAAACTTAAAAGTAAACAATCATAAAACATTGGTGTCATTTCCATAGGTAACTTGCTGACTTTTGAAACATTTATCTCTCAACAGTTTAACATCATTTGTAATATTGCAGCTCGTCCATGAACATAAAACTATAAGAGACCGTTGAGAGATTTGGGATTGAGTTTTCACCCGAAAATTTCTATCCGAAATAGTTCAAAGCAAATAATGGCAAGCATTTTGAGTATTTAAAATAATGAGATAGTGGGAGCGTTTTGTAAATTTCTGTTATGAGTAGCTCCCTTAGTTTTGTATCATTATGTAATGTTAATAAATATTTTGATGATGCGTTTCTACTTGTTATTTTATTTTCAAAACAATTTTAGCAACATCATTTCTCCTCTTCCACCTTACAGGGCGAGCCACCAATCATCAACACTCATCAAAAAATGCGAATATCTTTGGAATGAAAAGAGATATCAGTTCGCGGTTTTGACAGGTCAATAATTCATCAAATTTGGCTTTTTGTTAGCTACAGATTTGCTTAGATTTATAGCATTGCATTTGAAATTTCCCACAAAAAATCATAAATAGAGCTAGGTGTTACATAACGCCCTCTAGTTGCCGATTGGAAAATTGAAAGTGTTTTTGTTAGTTGTTACTGAAATCTACATTCAATACTCTTTGCATAGAGTCTACGTTTTCGAAAATCGGTTAATGCATTATGGAGTTACAGTCTTTTTTATGTCAAAGAAAGAGAACTTCCCCCAACATTTCAGAATAGTTGACACAGAAAAATGACTCCCACAAGAGTTGTGGCATTAGGACAGTAGTTTCTAAATTTGATATTTTTTACCAGCCTAAATTAGGGAATATTTCGTAAAAAATCCAATTATATTTTATAAGTGGTAGTTTGCGCCACCTAGCGGAAAATTATGGACTCTAAACCATTTTTAATAATTTTTTTAGGGTAGATTTGCATACAAAAATTTTTTTCCCCAAATTGTAGGACATACGGTTTCCCAGATACGGCCGGTCGCCACCCTTAATGAATCAACCTGTATATTTATATATATATATATATATATATATATATATATATATATATATATATATATATATATATATATATATATATATTTATATATATATATATATATATATATATATATATATATATATATATATATATAACAGATAAATCCACAAAGTGGATTTTAAACATTCAAGCCGTACAGCCTGGAGCTTACTAAGAAAACTTGGGTCAAGCACACCACCTGTAAGAATTGATCCAGCAGTTACCCCAGACCAGATAGCAAACCACATTGTCCTTACTTCTAGAGCACCCAGCGACAAAAAACATACGACATCCATTAGAAAGGAACTGACCCTGTTGAAAGAAGAGATCACACTAGAATCTTTATACGCCAGAACTTTCTTAATTAAGGAGGTGGAAGACGCTCTAAAAGCAATAAAAACTGGAAAAGCTCCCGAGTGCGATGAGGTACACTAAGAATTTCTGTCGAATTGAGGGCCCGTAACAAAAAACTGGCTGTGCAGATTCTACTCCGAGATCCTCCATACTGGCTACATCCCACCAAAACTAAAGAAATCAAAAATAATTTCATTACTTAAGCCCGGTAAAGATAAAGATAAGCCAGAATGCTACAGGCCTATAGCTTTGCTTAGCTCCTGCTATAAACTACTGGAGAGACTCATAAACAAACGCATATACGATACAATCATGCAACAAATCCCCATAGAGCAGGCCGGTTTCAGAAAAAAACGAAGCTGCTGCTTCGTTGTCTTAGCCTGACAACTTTCATCGAGGCAGGTTTTCAAAAACAAAAAGTCGTCCTTTGTCTTCATAAAACTAACTGCAGCATATGACATGGTCTGGCGCCAGGGCCTAATGTACAAGCTCCAAAAAATCATCAGGTGCAACACAATAACAAGACTCATCGACAATATGCTCAGCAACCGTACCTTCATAATGGGCGAAAAATCAAGTAAAAAGAGAGTACTTAATAACGGTTTGCCTCAGGGACCCGTTCTCGCCCTGCTATTGTTTAACCGGTATGTGTCGGATCTACCCAAAACCCGTTCCAAAAAGTTCGATTACGCCGATGATATAGCTCGTAGCTATAGACACAAAAATTTAATGGCTGCAGAAAACGTTTTAAACGAGGATCTAAATGCCCTGAACAACTTCTGCACCAACTGGAGACTCAAACCTGGCGTAACGAAAACTGAGACAGCATGCTTCCATCTTAATAATAAAATGGCAAACACCGAACTAAATCTCGAATTCAACGGAACCCGTCTAAAGTACAATAAACAATCGAAGTACGAAGGCGTCACCCTAGACCGCACAATTTCCTTGAAAGCCCACTTAACAAATGTAGTTGCTAAGTTGCAGACTAGAAACAATATTATCTACAAATTATGCGGCACCAAATGAGGCGCCTCAGCAGAAACGCTTCGCTGTTCTGTCCCTGGCCTTGTATACTCTACAGCTGAGTATTGTGCTCCTGTGTGGCTGAATAGTCCTCACTCTGAACTAGTAGATGCCCAACTTAACAATTCCCTAAAAAATATCAGTGGTACTATCAAATGTACACCCACGTTTTGGCTGCCTACCCTCTGCAACATACCTCCATCTTACCTACGTCGCTCAGAAGCACTTTGCAGATAATAAAGAAAGATACAAAACAATTCTCTACACCAAATCCACGAAGATATCGCCCAACTCGGCCACAGGCTACGCTCCAGAAAACCCCCAATCCAAACGGCCGCTGACCTAACCACAAGTAACTTTAATTTAGAACACGAATGGCTGTAAATATGGCAGAATAAAGCACATCTAGATATCCATAACGTTCTTCGCACAAACGAAACAGTCCCTGGATGCACTCTGCGACTGCGGTGAACATCAAACCATCCACCACCTAGCCTATGAGTGCAATAATCGTCAAAGCCACTCCACAGCAACAGACTTCTTGAGGGCCACTCGATCGACTGTTGCTTGGATTGAAAACCTAGATATTAATATTTAAATTGTACCACATTTAGAGAAGACATGTATATTGCCATACGATAAATAATAAATAAATAAATACATATATATATATATATATAAATATATATATATATATATATATATATAAATATAAATATATATATATATATATATAAATATAAATATATATATATATATATATATATAATTATTTATTCGAATTGTTGTTGCCTGTGAACTATTTCTAATCTCTTGATAATTATTAGCAATAACAGGCTGTTGAATCTTAAAAAACTCGATTTTATTAAAAAGTGGACGTTTCGCCATGACATTCGTGGCTTTATCAAAAGTTTTGATAAAGCCACGAATGTCGTGGGGAAGCGTCAAGTTTTAATAAAATCGAGTTTTTCAAGATTCAACAAGTCTGTTATTGCTAATAATTATCAAGAGATTATATTTTATATATATATATATATATATTATATATATATATATATATATATATATATATTATATATATATATATATATATATATATATATATATATATATATATATATATATATATTATATATATATATATATATATATATAATATATATATATATATATATATATATATATATATATATGATATATATATATATATATATTATATATATATTATATAATTATATATATATATATATATAATATATTATATATATATATATATATGTTTAGTTAAGAATAGAACTCCGGAGATACGACACACGTCTATCTTCTGTAATTAAACAACGTACACCTTATAAATATTGTATACCGAATTGCTTACAAATATATGTGAATTAGTTTTATTTGTGGCAATTCATTAATCCGAACGTTAATCACCTAATCTCCCTTAACGGTAGATTAGGAACAGTTCAACATCAAAAAGTGATTGCGAACTGTACATATGGTCCTTCGAGCCGGATACCTATTAATAAAAGTATTAACAAAAACATTCAGTGTCAGTGCAATAGAACATTTAAGTGCATTTTGGATACCTGACTACTAGAGTATTCCAGCGAGTTACAAGGAATAA
>JARQZK010001752.1:10000-29401 GCA_030704885.1 Cynegetis impunctata | reverse complement strand
ATTTTCTAATTCATCTTTCAATATTTTATTAACTTCAATCAGTTAATAATTTTGTTTATTAACTATAATTGAATTCTCGCATATCACTTGCTGAAACATCATAAAGAATAAAGTATAAACTTCAAAATAAAACACACTTGGCTTATGTTTCACTATATGAAAAATATTTAGATACTGTATTTAGCAGTGAAGAATAGTCGACATGTTTCGAGTTATGAACTCATTATCAAGACTGACTACAGAAGAGTATTACTTCTTATTTTATAAAACAGACAAAAGCAAAGGTGATACCTGAAAATTAATTTTCAAGGGGTAATTGACTATTATGGGCGGAACTTATTTCGAGAATTTCAAGAAGGTCAAGGCCCTTTCCTTTGTTACCTGAATGTAACAATTGGGTTTTGTTGAAAGCTAGGAAATCATTAAATTTTATACAATGTTCGGAGAAGCCAGTGGTATTTTTATTTCGTAAAATTGACTTTTCATGTTCTTCAACACGAATGTTTATATTCCTTCCTGTTTGTCCAATATAGAAAGCAGGACATTCGACGCAAAATATTTTGTAAACACCACTGTTTTCTCCGAACACTGTAAAGGAACACATTGATCATCAGGTATTACCTTTGCTTTTGTCTGTTTCATAAAATAAGAAGTAAAACTCTTCTTTAGATAGTCTTGATAATGAGTTCATAACTTGAAATATGTCGACGATTCTTTACTGCTAAATACAGTATCTAAATATTTTTATATATAATCAATAGCAATCTGGTGATAAAAATTAGAAAATAATATATTTCAACCAAACAAAAATAAAAAATTAGCAAAATACATCGCATCAAAAACAGGTCGAGATGTGATTCGAATAGCTAAGTCTTCTCGTAGTGCACGCGCGAGGAAAAGAATTGAAAAGCACAAAGGATCGTATTTTACCATGAACTCAATCCACGAACCAAATTTCAACATTGTGCTGTTGAGTAGAGCAAATTTTCAAAAATCACAAAATAACTTGAAATATCTTCTTGCAAATTTACCGAAATTTTGATCGTTCTGCCTCGAAAATAACTCAATAAGAAAACTGATTCATTGCACCTTCACCCACGTAATGTACAAAATAGGTTTAAAATATTTGATTGTTGGATTTGTCTTTAAAAAGACATTACTTGTAATTTTGGAGATCACATGTTCTAAACTATATATATAGTATATATTCGATAGTTTTAGAACATGTGATCTCTAAAATTACAAGTAATGTCTTTTTAAAGACAAATCCAACAATCAAATATTTTAAACCTATTTTGTACAATACGTGGGTGAAGGTTTCTGTGGTTCCCTTTCCATCTAATATCAACAGACCTGGCTGTTGATATTGGACTAAATAGCACGTAATTAGTAACTAAAGACGGCCACAGCCGTAATAATATTTTTGAAAAAAAGATAAATAGTACCCTATTCTTTGACTTTTCAAAATCAAAATAATTTGAACTTATTTCGAACATTACGTGGGTAAAGGTTTCTGCGGTTTCCTTTACCTTCTAATAATTACAGATTTGAATGTTAATATTGGACTGAATGGCACGTAATAAATAACAGAGAACGACCTAAGCCAAAAAAATATTGATGAAACATAGCAGTCTTTTTTAACTATTCAAATTTTTTCAAATCAATAAATGTCGAAGAAATTTCAATATTTCGAAAGTTTTGAAAAAGCCACGAATGGCGTGGCGAAACGTCAACTTTTTAATAAAATTTTTTTGAGATTCACCAAGCCTGTTATTGCTAATAATTATCAAAAAGTTGAAAATAGACAATTCAAATAAATAAATATATATATATATATATATATATATATATATATATATATATATATATATATATATATATATATATATATATATATATATTATAATATAAATGGAGGATCTACATTACTACTTCTAGTATTGCAGTTGATAACCCAAAATATATGAAGGTATTTTACTATACTAGTAAGACTTAAACCTAGTATGTCTTCTGAACACATGTAAAAAAAGTCAGGAAAGTCATCAATTATTTAATAGAAAATCCAGACATTTTCTTTTATCTTGAGGGAAAACTAGTTATTTTTATTATTGTTGCAAATAAATTTTGAATTACTTATTAGAAATTGGAAATAACCTTTAAATTTGTAAAAGTGAAATTATATTGAAACAATGTCTCATAACATCAATTAAATCGTTTATTAGATAAAATACGCATCACACACGTTTCCGTGAAACTTCACCTCCTTCAGATGATGAGTGCAAAATGATTATAGTTCTCAGATATATTCAACACAATAAAGAAAAATATATAACCAATCGGGTAGATAGGTTAAATAGAAAGATGAACACAAATAATTAGTTAGAGAGGAAACTCCATACTAGATATCGAGTCAGGCAGTTTCGTAATTTTGAAAAAATTAAGAGGGGGCTTGTATTATGATCCATTTGGCTATTAAATGGGAGACCTGAATGTTTATATTCATTAATCAGTACTCATTTTGCTGCAAATTATGAATCAAATTGATAAGATATCTCTATGGATGGGAAGCAGACACAGACGAAGAATCAAGCTTAAGCTATCAACGTCGCTTGGTTACCGTGGCACACAGAGCACTTCGACGCATGTTTTGTAGGACTTCGTACATATCGACCTTGGCGCATGCGCATGTCTTGATGCTTATTTAAAAAACGCTATAATTTTTTATTCTTCGTTGGGAAAAATTTATGAATTCAAATTCAAATGAAAGCATATATGTTTTATCGATATCCGTTGGAATTTTTAAAATCGGGCCAGTTACCAACTTTTTGTCGTGAGATTATAACCCCTTTAGCTTCGCCTCGGGGTAATAATGAAGACGAAGACGTGATCGTAAAATACTATTGCAAATTGATTCCAGAAAATAGTTAATATACCGCTAAATTCCATATAAAAATTTACATGTGGTTTCTAATTCCGTTACAAATACGATCCTTCTTATCCACTTGCAAATTACAGAAACTCATGAAACGCAGTACTCATTTCTGAATAAGATTCAGCTGAAATTTTCTACCTACACCTCGAAGATGATATTTCAATCAAACCATGTGTTTTCTATGTAAATTTTTGCATTCGCGTAGGTAATAATTGGCTTGAATGATCAAGTCCTATCTCTTCTATTTGCAGTCGACAACATATCTAATCTATTTCTGTCATCATAAATATGAAATATTCTACTATCCTCCAATGCCTTTCTAACATTTCGATCTCTTAGAAGGATACACTAGCACGAGATTACGTGAAAGTCGCCTAAGATTCGTGTCAAAAGTAACGTATATCTTAGTTTCATGTATATATATGTTGTTCCTAATCACCCAATATCCCATAGATCATGCTGGCTTGAGGTGGGCGTCGTTCACCGAAATGAAATATAGCAATGATAAATGATCGTAATATGCCCACATTTATTAACGGCGGTATATCGGTACTTAGACCTGGTTATAAATGATTGACATTGTGTAGTAGAAATTGCCCAATTAAGGCCTAATTTACTGCTGATTAATAAAGTGAAAATGACGTGGAATCAATGGACGGTGACCACGTTACCTCTATCGAAAGGAATATCAGTAAATAGAATAAGCATAAAAACTATATCGCAGCAAGCTGCATTAGAAAATCAGGTTTTCAAAACGTATAAAGTTTGAAAAATCTATTCGTTCAATTGTGAATTTTGTTCCAAATTCAAATAAAAAAAATTGCGCCCTCTATCGTACAAACAATATTTATTTCCTCCTCCGGATTGTCAACCCCTAACCAATTTATATCGAAATAAATACCTTCCAAGATATCATACGAAACTTCCTACATACAAAGTTTCAACCATATGGTCGCAAAATTGCGATTTATTTCCTCTTCTGGGGATCAACCCTCCTAGAAATTTCTACCAAAACCGATCCCATCCAATATATCATACGAATCTACCTACTCACAAACTTTCAATCCCATTGCTCCAAAATCACGCCCTTTATCATGTAAACATTATTTATTTCTTCTTCCAGGGGTTCAACCTCCCTACCAATTTGAACCAGAACCAATCATTTCCAAGATATCTTTCGAAAATACCTACTTACAAACTTTCAACCCTATTACTCCAAAACTACGAGCTTTATCGTGTAAACAAGATTTATTTCCTCCAGCATGGGATCAACCCCCATTCAATTCGAACCAAAAACAATCCCATTCAAGATATACGAAACTACCTATTTACAAACTCTCAACCCTATTGCTACAAAATTTCGCCATTTATCCTGCAACCAAGATTTATTTCCCCCCTAGGAGGGTCAACCCCCCAAACAATTCGAACCAAAAACAATCCCATCCAAGATATCATGCGAAACTACCTATTTACAAATTTTCAACCCTATTACTTCAAAATTGCGCTCTTTATCGTGTTAACAACGCTAAAATACATAAGCTTATACATACATACATATGAACACACACACACATATATATATATATATATATATATATATATATATATATATATATATATATATATATATATATATATATATATATATATATATATAGATATATGAAATTGAGTTTTTGGTGCCAAGCATCATAAAAAGTCATGAAACGAAAAACAATCTTGGTCCTAGGTCCAACTTTGCTAATCGCACCCATTTTAATGAGCAGGTTTTCAAAGTGAAAACCAGCTAATAGTGTTAAATAAGTCATAGTTTCATCAATAAAAATGTAATTTATTTGATCAAAAACAGTCATCCTAAGGATTTTTAAAGTTTGTCATCGTGTTAAGTAACTTGCTGACATGGGAGGTATCATTAGAATTGCTTGAAAATCTTTAGAGCTATTCCATTTTTGAAGATGGATAGCAAAAATTTAGTCTTATTTCTCTAATGCCAATTTTTATTCGTATTATCTCCTAAAATAATAGACGATAGTATCGATAGTTAACAGTCAGGTACGGAAGTAGTTTTTTCATCCGTTTTAGATCTTCTAGACAACCAATTTTGAATTTTTTCTGATGTCTGATAATATATATATATATATATATATATATATATATATATATATATATATATATATATATATATATATATATATATATATATATATATATATATATATATATATATATATATATATATATATATATATATATATATATATATATATATATATATATATATATATATATATATATATATATATATATATATATATATATATATATATATATATATATATATATATATATATATATATTTATAATATGAGGTTGACTGGGTAGCGGCAAGGGCAGGATCTTCAAAGACCTTTCTGGCTATGACCTATGTATTTCGATACTAATTTGTATCTTCTTCAGTTAGTATCGAACTACATAGGTCATAGCCAGAAAGGTCTTTGAATATCCTGCCCTTGCCGCTACCCATTAAACCTCATACTATATCAACATTCGGCAATTAAAAAACCAATATAATTTATATATATATATATATATATATATATATATATATATATATATATATATATATATATATATAACTTGGTGAAACATCATAAAGAATAAAGTATAAACTTTAAAATAAGAGAAAAATCTAACATCGGAGAAAACAGTGGTGTTTACAAAATATTTTGCGACGAATGTCCTGCTTTCTATATTGGACAAACAGGAAGGAATATAAATATTCGTGTTGAAGAACATAAAAAGTCAATTTTACAAAACAAAAATACCACTGGCTTCTCTGAACATTGTATAAAATTCAATCACTTCCTGGATTTCAACAAAACCAAATTGTTACATTCAGGTAACAAAGGAAAGCGCCTTCACCTTCTTGAAATTCTCGAAATAAGTTCCGCCCATAATATTCAATTACCCCTTGTAAACGAACAAATTGATTTTCAGGTATCACCTTTGCTTTTGTCTGTTTTATAAAATAGGATGTAATACTCTCCTGTAGTCAGTCTTGATAATGAATTCATAACTCGAAACATGTCGACTATTCGTTACTGCTAAATACAGTATCTAAATATTTTTTATATAGTGAAACATAAGCCAAGTGTTTTTTATTTTTAAGTTTATAATTTATTATATATATATATATATATATATATATATATATATATATATATATATATATATATATATATATATATATATATATATATATATATATATATATATATATATATATATATATATATATATATATATATATATATATATATATATGGTTTTTTTGCCTGGTACATATTGGGGTTCCACAGAACCAAACTATCATATTTAGGTGAATTTCTCCAACCGCTGCCATTTAACATAGATATTTGTGTTTTCATTTATATAGTTTTCTAGGCACACATGCATTTCCAGCGGTTCCCATGAAAATAAGCTGCTCAAATTTCGATAAATAAACTGCCGCCATTTTTACTCAGATATTTTTTGTTTTATCGTGGGTTTTGAAAACTGGCTCAACTCCATAGCTTCTACAGATTGAGTTAGTTGGTTGACATTTACTACATAGATTGAGTTCATGTTGAAATACGATTCTTCGTGGGTTTGAACTCTTCTCCTCAACCGCACTGCACTTCGCGGAGACAATTCCGTTTGAATCACATATCGACCTGCTTCACCAGTACGAGATGCACTTCGCAATTTTTTTCTTTTTTCAATAATATAAATTATATTCTAATCTTCATTTCGGTTGGATATTGAAGCGTCGTTTTTCAATCCAGAATTTATTCTGTTCGATTTGCATCTCGATGCGATGCACTTCACGGAAATATACGACCTTAGTGACTGGGCTCTGCTCCTCACGCGTTTTTTGTAACCTTTGAAGACTGCGTATTTGAGTTATTTATTTCATTTTTGAGCATTTACTTAGTTAAAAATTTTTTGAATACCTATTCAATAAACAAATTTATTTTCAGAAACAAACGTAGTACGCACATTTTATATTCTCGAATAATATGGTTTTTCAGTTTTTCTTTACTTAGTACCTAATGGCTTTCTTCATGCACAATCATAACAATACAGGTTTTATTCTAATATTTATACTGAAAATATTGTACTCGTTTTATGACATTTGATATAACTGTTGTATTGCAGTATCAGGTTTAATATTGTGATCCTTTGTGCTTCCTTAATAATTGATTATCTTGATGTTGTTTTCAACTTCATCCTTTAGTTTAGCTTACGTGGAGGAGATGTACGAAAATAATCCAAGTTACCACATTTCACCCTTTGGTTTGATGTGAAGCGCTGGAGATGACAATATGTTCCGGCAAAAATTATATATACACATATATAATATCAGACATCGAAAAAATTACTGCAATAGTTTATTATTTTCGGGAAAAATACACGACCATTAAGAAGTTATAATTGAAAAAATTAATTGCTTTCAATTGTATTGAAACAATGGTTAAAAATAACAATTTACACATTTATTATAAAAAATAACGCATGACAAATTATGTAGAAGGGGTAAATACAAAGATGGTTACAAATAATTATTGGAAAAGGAAAAACCAATTCTGAACTCCTAGTCAGGTAGTTCGGTAATTTTGAAAAGATTAAGAAGGGGACTTGAAGTATGATCAATTTGGCTATTCAATAGGAGACCGGAATGCTTGTATTTATTTATCTGTAATGATTCTAAAAAATTAAGTTTAATTCCCTTACTTTCAGTATTTAATATTATTATTATATTATTATTATTTTTAACCATTGTTTCAATATGTTTATTAATTTACACCAAGTATCGGCCCAATCAATCCAAAAAAGCTTTCAATTGTGATTAATTATGATTACTAAGTTTGAGTTTCAACTAAGTTTGAGAATTATGATAATTTAACTTTCATCAAATTCAAAACATTCACTACCTAATGCAGTAAACTTTACCAGATTTAGTGAATAAATTTGAAAGTAATCAATCTTTGAGCTACATTTGAAGTCTTACAGTATAATTCTGGCGTGATACTTAGTTGAAAAAACGAACCGAGTAGAGCAATCTGCCAACAAGAAGATTGTAAATGATTCGAAAAGAGCCGAAATGGCAAAACCTTAATTTATTCACTAATCAGCAAGCCTTCAGCGCGAAAGACATTTTCCAAAGTCTCCTTTGACTGTGAAAAATGACAGTAATTTATATCTCCTCCTTGTTCCGCTCAACGGAAAAGATGCCATGTTCTGTCTTCGAAAAAAACACCACGCTCAACTTGAATTCCTGCTTCAGCGAAAACTTCGACGATAAATTGAGGTGGAAAAGCTCGAATACCCTCGGCTTTCGCGATATTTAATTATCGACATTAATTAACGGCAGTGGGATTTGAATGTCCCTCAATTTATTAGGATCATTGCAGTTTCCGGTTAATTCGAAAACAAAGGGTTAAAAGAAACTCGTGCAATCAATCAGCCATTAGAATGCTGAGAGCTATTTGCGGTACGGTAAATAAACTCAAAAATCCTTTAATTGTTTCAGCAAGCTCATATATCATTCGAAAAAAGACGAAGCATAGACCTGTTACAAAAAGACTTGGTAGTCCAGCGGTACACTTTATCTGTTGTGTATCGGGGATTGTGGGTTCGACTCCCACCTAACTATTGTGTGTTGTTTATGTCCCATGAGATTTAATGGTTGAAAACTTGATATATTTTTGTGATGACATCGATTCAAGCCCATTAGCCGTTCGGAACCGGCGTAGATTTCTTATGAGATGAAAAGACCGCAAAAAATCAGTAAGTCGAAATTCACTAAATCCTAATATGTATGTTGTTGTTTCATAGGTAGTCAAATACCGATTAGTGACACCGATATCACTAAACCTCAACTTTTTTATGACTCTTTGGAAAAACATGATTATTTTGAATCCCTGGCAGTTGATTTCATCAGATTCGATTCTGATGTTATGTTTTTTAATCCATTGATGTTAATTATGTTTAAAAATAGTTAGCTTTTCTTAAATCTTTGAGATTCGGTTCAATTTACATCAATTTTTATGCCCTATGTATATATATATATATATATATATATATATATATATATATATATATATATATATATATATATATATATATATATATATATATATACCGGGTAGCGAGAAAGTCTGGCAACAAGGTATTTTCTTTGAAACGTTTGAACGTATAATTATCAAATTTTAGGGTTATGCACAGGATTGTGTTTTCCATTTTTCAGAGGTTCTGAACTTGAGTTCAAACTTGAGTGACGTTTGCATTCAGTGTAGCGCCGCCATCTTCAATTTTTTTCAAATAGCACCGTTGGTCGACTGGTATATCGTAGAAAAGATGATTTCGTCATCTTTTCAAAAATGCAGAATACGTACCACATTACAAAAAAAATAAGATAAACAATTTTCAAAGATATACAATATGTAATTTTTTAATTCATACTAACTAAAATATTATTGGTTTCCTTATAACAGGAGCTCAAAATGTTGGTCACCTGTGTCTCAGCAAATAATACAATCTGTATTTGAAGCTTCGAATAGAATTGTTTATCATTTATGGAGAAATCGTTTGTATCTCAAGACATTTGAGAGTTTTTGAATCAGTTATGTCTGTTATAAAGTGAATTCAAGTCGGGAGATCTTGCCGGCCACTCAATTACACCTCTTCAAACAATTCATTTCTGAGGAAAATTTGATGATTATACGTTTAATCGTTTTAAAAAAAATACCTTGTTGCCAGACTTTCTCGCTACCCTATATATATATATATATATATATATATATAGATATATATATATATATATATATATATATATATATATATATATAGATATATATATATATATATATATATATATATATATATATATATATCTATCTATAGATATATATATATATATATATATATATATATTTATATATATATATATATATATAGACGTATGTATATATACAGGGTTGCGATAAAGTATGGAACCAAGCAAATATCTGTCGAACGAAATGGAGAATATTTATGAAATTTTGCAGGTAAGTCCAATGGCGCAAAATGCATCTGGTGTATGATTTTTTGTTGATAATATACTTCCGGTTGTACCGGAAATAGACCCTAAGTCGCTTATTTTAAATGGGATACCCTATATATTGTTACATTTTTGGATTCTACTTAACATTCTAGGCAGATTCTATGCATCATGTCCTATACCTAATTTTAAGCGTTTTTGACATATTTAGGTTTTTATGTCAAAAACGACGATTGCAAGCCCTAATATAATTATCAGTTGTTCCTATAAGTAAGCTTTTTTTACTTACTTTGGGTTAGATTCCTTGTTGAAAAGGACCTAATCTAATAGATTTTGTATAATATTTGGATAACTAGTCATACAGGGTGTGCAAAAAATAAGATCTAAAATGAGATTGAGAAAACTGACAAAAATCAATTCAACTTCTTTTGAGTTTTTTACATTACCGTAAAAAAAACGTTCAGATAAACAAATTGATGTTGTGTGTATGCATATGTAGTAAGTAATAAACGAGTATAACGATGATTTGAAATGTCAAATACGATCGTGGCTATCCTAGATCTAATTGTTTAACGATTGAATGCAAAATTGCCATATAAAAATATCAAATTGGCAATATTTCGAAAACTTCAAATTTTAGGTGAAGATAACCTCATACAAAGTAACCTTCTTTTTAAATGCTTAATAACACAGAATAAAGAAAATGGGGGGTTTCCGTTTGAGAAAATTGATTTTTGTCAATTTTCTCAATCTCATTTTAGATCTTATTTTTTGCACACCCTGTATAACTAGTTATCCAAATATTATTCAAAATCTATTAAAGAGAGTCCTTTTCAACAAGGAATCTAACCCAAAGTAAGAAAAAAAGGCTTCCTTATAGGAACAATTGATAATTATATTAGGGCTTGCAATCGTCGTTTTTGACATAAAAACCTAAATATGTCAAAAACGCTCAGACTTAGGTATAGGACATGATGCATAGAATCTGCCTAGAATCTTATGTAGAATCCAAAGATGTAATAATATATAGGGTATCCCATTTAAAATAAGCGACCTAAGGTCTATTTCCGGTACAACCGGAAGTATATTATCAACAAAAAATCATACATCAGGTGCATTTTGCGCCATTGGACTTACCTGCAAAATTTCACAAATATTCTCTTTTTCGTTCGAAAGATATTTACTTGGTTCCATACTTTATCGCAACCCTGTATATATATATATATATATATATATATATATATAGATATATATATATATAATAAATATAGATATTTATATATATATATATATATATATATATATATATATATATATATATATACTTACGTTACATGGGAACAATAAAAGTTTAGCTCTGAGATGTTAATTTAATTAATTATTATAAACGAATGAATGTATAAAATTGTACGTTTCGGTGGTATATCCACCTTCTTCAGCACTCGATATAAAAATCACAAACAACAGGGATATATCGGAAAGACCTCACAGAGACTACTAGATAGACTATAAACGTACATAAATACACTAAAAACGCGACTACCGCTCTCAACAAACATCATACTACAACAGGGCACACATTTGACTATGAACAAACTGTGATATTAGGAGTGGAACCAAAACAAAAACAAAGGGAGTTTTTGGAAATGATTCATATACAATTAAACTTAGAAAACACGGTAAATGACAGACAAGACATTAAACAACTAAGTCAGGCATACCTTCCACTCTTGACAAGACTAGATACACGAACATAAAGAAGAAAATAAGTGACAAGACACATGACATGACATACTATATGACAGACTAATAGATTTTAATATGCGAATGTCAATTGAGTTTAATTTTATTGTGGGTGTATTTGACAAGATTATTGAATTAATCGATTTTATATGTATGCTTGTTACATTTAAGGTTGTGTACCCTATCTTCTGATATATCAGCATTACTTATGATAATACGGTTTTCAGGTTGTTTGTGATTTTTATATATTATATATATAAGTGCTGAAGAAGCGTGAATTTTATACATTCATTCGTTTACAATATTTAATTGAAATAACCTGTCAGAGCTAAGCTTTTATTGTTCCTATATATTTATATATATATATATATATATATATATATATATATATATATTTATATTTATTTATATATATATATATATATATATATATATATATATATATATAATATATATATATATATATTTATATATATATATATATATATATATATATATATATATATATATATATATATATATATATATATATATATATATATATATATATATATATATATATATATATATATATAATATATATATATATATATATATATATATATATATATAATATATATATATATATATATATATATATATATATATATATATATATATATATATATATATATATATATATATATATATATATATATATATATATATATATATATATATATATATATATATATATATATTATTATTTTTTTTCTCTGGTTGATTTTGGTATCTCAATGGGTCCCTATCAGGCCAAATGAGTTGTTGGTATCTGGGGTTGTTCTGACAAAAGAAAACTTATCAAAATTTGGTTGGCATTTTCAAACTGTGGGCAAGAGAGTGGTAGGTAGATGCATGAAGGAAAATTTTTCACACTTGTTGCAAAATATATGGACATTAATTATCTAACAAATATCCGAAATTCAGTCTCCCTGACTTTGGGTACCCACCAGGACAAATGAGATAAAAGTTGTTATCTGGGGTTTTCTATCAGAAGAAAACTTATCGAAATTTGGTTAGCATTTTCAAACTGTGGCCAAGGGAGTAGTATATAGATGCACGAAGAAAAAATTTTCGAACTAGTGGCAAAAGATTAGGAAATTAATTATCTATAACATTCAGCTGTAAAAAATAGTTTTTTTGCATCCACAGACCTACTCCAAATTGAGTTATATGTTTAAAAATTTGCAAGTACATTGAGTTGACGCTAGAGAAGTATCTTTTGGTGGTATAAATTATTTTTCTTATCAGCGCTCTTTTTAAGTAAATATTTTTTCTTCTTTGCGCACTGCTCATCCAGATTGAGTTAGAAGGTTGTTATTTCTTACGTGAATTGATATAAAGTTGAGGAAAAGAATCGTGAAGAGCTATTATATATTATTTTTTCAACTGCCGCTATTTCATTTCAAAAATTTCGTTTTCTTTCGTGAGTTTTGCGCACCACCACAACTTCTGCTGAATACGTTAGAGGGTTGAAATTTGGTACGCGCATTGAGTTTACGTAAGAAAAGTTTCAGTTGATTTATATCATGGCTTCAATTTTTATGTGGACATTTAAAGCGTTTTTACTACTTTTAATAATTGAGCGTGTCTATAGTCTAATTCAGTTCGAAGGCTGAAAATTTGTACGTAAATTCAGTCTCTTCTCACCGCCGCAATTATTATGTAGAAATTTCATGTTGTTTTTCAGCCCTTCCAAATTGACTTTGGATGTTAAGAATTTATTTAAAAATAACAACAAAAAATTAGAAGATAATAGATTTAGTGTTGGAGATATGCTGCTTAAGTGTTTTTGAATGTTATGTTGGATTTGCTCATATTTGTTTCATATATCTCTACGTAATATTATTTTCGTTTACTAATGTGTTATATAGATATTATCTAAATACACATAAATCACGAAATTTCATTAAGATGCATGGAAAGTTTATGGTTAAACCAGAATATCAAATTTTAGCTTGAGAGCGACATCCGGATAGGATAAGTTTTATGTAATTTGTTTATTGTAATTTTCTCAGTTTTTCATCTCTGATGGTAGATAAGTAGAACAAAACTACAAACTTATATTCATCATTTTGGCATGCTATCGTGAATATAAAACAGACACCTGGAAAAGCCACACTTGTCAATTTCCCCAGACATCAGCTCTTTAGACATGCACGCAGCGAAGCTCGAAAATGTCAGCCGAATGTTTTTCACAAAGTCCCAAAATAATTCACCTCTTTCCGTTAGCTTGCGGCTATAAATTACGCTCATTATTCAACGTCTTCTGGGGCGCACAGACCGAGAAGTTAGTGACGTACCGGAATCTCTTTAGCGCTCTGAAAAACGCTTGCCGCCCAATTCTCTTCAGAAGTTTCGAGAAATGTCTATGGGAGGAAACGGAAAGGGCCTTAATTCTATTGTGTTAAATGGAAAACTCGGCGCATTGAACTGGCACCTGGAGAATATGGGAGGATTCAATCCAAATAATATTAGACAAATGATTACTTGGCGTATAATGTGATAAATGTACGAATTCAACCTCAAAGAAGCGTTATGCGAACTTATTTTGAATTTTCAATTTCAAACTACTAGCTATAGCTTAGAGCCGCCATATTTTCTCGTCGTATGTATTTCCCCTGAAATAATAGAGTATTGCTTTGTGTCTAAACTGAACTGTGAAGTGCGAGAGTACATGTACCTACATGTACCTATAACAAGCCCTGGTACATCCAGCATTAACAAACCCGCAGATGCAATAGATGCTTGTACATAGTGAATAACAAGAAAGTTGACTAGTAGATGCTTGAACAAATCTGCGAACAAGAAAATATATAAGGCATATAAAGTAAGTTAATACTTAAATTATATGAAATATACCCTTGGGAGGCCTCGGTAGACCAGCGGTAAGGTGCACCGCTTGTAAGCCGAGGATGTGGGTTCGAGTCCCACCTTGCTCTTGGGTGTTGTACATGTCCTAAATTTAGTGGTTCTAATTATGAGATTAATTGTTGGGTAATCTACATTGTTTACAAGCCCATTGGCCGTTCGGAACCGGCGTTAAACTGTAGGTCCCTCGAATTAAAAAAAAATATATACCCTTACAAAACGATCAACAGGATATAGATGTAGAGATTAAATAAATCACATGTTACTTAATTTCACTACTTCTTGTCACTGTTAAAAACACCAAAATAAAACCGATAAATAAACTTGAAATATAAACTAGCATTCCCCAAAGCATACAAAAGTTATAAAATGGTAAGTATAAAATTTGTATACAGAACAATCACAAAATAATGGGTGCAGAGAAAAAATTAATAACAAAGTGGTATAGATAAAAATACTGAGATATTCTACAATCTATCAAAATTCCAAAGCACAAAAACTTTTGAAAATGGCAAATATGAAATATCTACCTAGAACAATCACAAAACATAAAAGGAGTGTAGAAAAGAAATGACTAACAAGGTGGTATATACAAAAACAATGAAATATAGTACAATGTAATAAAGTTCATCATACTTAGAATGACAAGAACAACCCAGAATCATACCAAAGGAGTATAGGTGGAAACAGGTCACTCATTTATCAGGACACTTTTGTAATGTACACTATACTATAACCATGGCCGCATATTTCACAAATGCTCTTGCGAGGTGCCCTCTCTATTTATTTCTCCAGTGCTTTTTTCTTTAATAAATAATGTATGCTCAATATACATTATATTATTTTCATGACTACTATTGCGGAAAGATTTCTGCTTATGTGCTTATGAGCTCATTGCACGGCGAAAAACACTGTCTGGTGTTTACACTAGCTCTGTTGGTGAGTTGATTCGATTAATCGTCAATTTTAAATGAATCTCCCAACATTATCTTTGAATAAAATAATTTCCATTTTCCATAATATATATACCTATATATATATATATATATATATATATATATATATATATATATATATATTAATATATATACCTATATATATATATATAATTTTATAAAATATATATATATATATAATTTTATATATATATATATATATATATATATATATATATATATATATATATAATATTTATATATATTATAATATATATATATATATATATATATATATATATATATATATATATATATATATATATATATATATATATATATATATATATATATATATATATATATATATATATATATATATATATATATATATATATATATATAGTGTCAAAACGACACCTTATTAATAAAAATTTTGAGATTCACCTAGACTGTTATTGATAAAAATTATATAAAAGTTATATATATATATATATATATATATATATATATATATATATATATATATACATTAGATCTAAAACGGAATCAAAAACTACTACCGCTCCTCACTGTTTACTTTCAATTCTCTGGGAAAATTCGGGGATTCGGGGAAAATATGACTAAAATTGTAAAAAAATAGGTGGCAATGAAGGTATTACGCCACCGCCGTCGCTGGTAACTCCGACCTCTCAGCCTTTTAATTACCGGCATCGATTATCTGGAGTGGAATTTTAAATGTCCCTCAAATTATTTGAATCATTACCGTTTCCGGCGGCATTGCCGGCCGAGCGACACAATTCGACGTGTTCCGAGTTAATTCGGAAACAAATGAACTTCATGAATTTTAGCAGCGGTCTAATTTATCGTACAAAATCCAATCATTAGTTTACGTGCGCACAATTGAATTCTCCATTGCCGCAATGCGGATCGATTAGAAAATCATTTCGAACAGTTTCGAAATTGTGTTACGTTATTTATATTTTCAGCTTGATTCGCTTCCGCAAATCTTCTCATTCATTCGATAAAACCAGAAACGGCACAGAGAAATCTGAATTATTTATTTCATTTTCAGAATAAATGTCGTTAGAAACATATAGCAGATGTCCATAATTTTGAATTTAACAACTTTTATTTGTCCTGATTTTTTTTAATTTCCAAAATGATAAAATGATTGAGCATTATTATTAATCATGATTTCCTTGTTTTACTTATTATATATATATATATATATATATATATATATATATATATATATATATATATATATATATATATATATATATATATATATATATATATGTTCAACCTCTGTCACCATATTCAAGATGTATGCCGATAACGTTATCATTAAAAAAATTATATGATCTGAATTTGTTAATATTTTAGTTGAATTTGATTGTGTGTTTTCAGACTGACCTGTGTAAAACTGTGCTGCATATACAATGGCACTGGAGGTAGATTGGCTTCAGGTTAATCAGATAACAAGTCTTATGTTTTTTTGAAAAATCTATACTTTTCGGTCATTTTCTCGCCTGTTTTGAATATAAATAAGTTCTAATTCACGTTTTTTTTTCTTGTGCTATCATCAATATATGGTTGAGACAATCGACCTATCATTTTATTAAAAACTAGCTAGCTAAACTCAAAAAAAAATCAAATTGTTTCAATTTAATTTAAATCCCAAAAACCTTAAGTAAAGTTTGACTATCTACTGTGAAAAAATATTGAACCAGACAGAATCAGCAAATGATCTTAAAAACTAGCCTATTTAATGCTCTTTCGAAAACGGTATAACATTTGTGGCTTTTTTCTTTCAAAAGTCTAAAAATTCCAATTTTTGTCATTGAAGTCGTGCTACTTGCGAAATACACTGCGCCGCAAATTTAACGCATACATTAAATATTTCCTAAGTTTTGACTGCCTATTTTCTCAGGCGGTGATCCGATTTGAATAAATTTTTCACAAAATTGTAGCTCCGTTTTTCGAGAAAATGTAATAGTTATAAGATGATAAAAAAAAATGAATAAACTTATTGTACATGGTGCTTAAATAGCGACATGTTTTCTTCGTCCAAGTTTACATCCTTCTGCGGGCATTATCGGGTAGCTCGGGCAGAAAAGAAAATCGACGGTGTTATAATCGCATTTCTGCTGAGTAATTTGTTTTTTCAATCGTCTGGTCATCTTGAGCCACTTGAAAGATATTCATGTTTTTATAACCGCTCACACTTTTCAAACGAATTTTTTTAAAAGTTTTTTGTTAACTTGTGAAGGAGACTGTGCAAACAATTTTCATCAAAAGTCGACAACTTTGTTTATTTATTTATTTTGAATTGATTGGGCCGATACATGATGTAAATTAATAAAGATATCAAAACAATGGTTTATAAAAATGATATGCATATTTATTTATATACACAAAGTAAAATTACGCATGACCCTCGTTTCCGTGAAACTTCATCTTCTTCAGATGCTTGATGCTAACTAATAAATAGGTTTCTCCGTTATATCGAATACAAGAAATAAATAAATGACAAATTGTGTAGAAAGGGTAAATAGAAGGATGGTTACAAATTAGTAAAGTAGGAAAAACCCATTCTAAACTGGTAGTCAGGTAGTTCCGTAATTTTGAAAAGATTCGAAAGGGGCTTGTAGTATGGAGAGACATACAAATCCAAATAAACACAGTTTCTACTTGTAAAGAAATTGTGTATACACAGCCTTCTTCGCAAATTAACAAAAAAGTTTTGAAAAATTTCGTCTGAAGAGTGTGAGCGGTTATAAAACATAAATATCTTTCGAGTTTCTCGAGATAAACAGACGATTGAAACAACAAATTACTCAGAAGACATGCGATTATAACACCGTCTATTTTTTTTCTGCTTGAGCTACCCGATATTGCCCACAGAAGGATGTAAACTTGGACACAGAAAACATGTCGCTATTCAAACACCCTGTATAAGTTTATTCATTTTTTTTATCATCTTATAACTACTGCATTTTCTCAAAGAACGGAGCTACAATTTGGTGAAAAATTTATTCTAATCGGATCACTGCCTGAGAAAATATTCAGTCAAAACTCAGGAAATATTTAATGTATGCGTTAAATTTGCGGCGCAGTGTATTTCGCAAGTAGCACGACTTCAATGACAAAAATTGGAATCTTTAGACTTTAAAAAAAAAAAACCACAAATGTTATACCGTTTTCGAAAGAGCATTGAATAGGCTAGTTTTTAAGATCATTTGCTGATTCTGTCTGGTTCAATATTTTTTCACAGTAAATAGTCAAACTTTACTTAAGGTTTTCGGATTCAAATTAAATTGAAACAATTTGATTTTTTTTTTGAGGTTAGTGAGCTAGTTTTTGATGAAATGATAGATCGATTGTCTCAACCATATATTGATGATAGCACAAGAAAAAAAACCATGAGTTAGAACTTATTTAAATTCAAAACAGGCGAGAAAATGACCAAAAAGTATAGATTTTCCAAAAAAACATAAGAGTGTCAATATCTCGAAAACCAGAAAACTTTTACTGAGGTCATGTTGATGTTATCTGATTGACCTGAAGCCAATCTACCTCCAGTGTTACTCTGGCGTGTTATTTACGGGACACCCTGTATATATATATATATATATATATATATATATATATATATATATATATATATATATATATATAATCTTTTGATAATTATTAGCAATAACAGGCTGGTTGAATCTTAAAAAACTCAATTTTATCAAAAAGTTGACGCCTCACCACGACATTCGAAATTGAAATTTCTTTGACATTTATTG
>JARQZK010001752.1:0-5000 GCA_030704885.1 Cynegetis impunctata | reverse complement strand
GAGGAACATTTTTGTTGCTGTTGCTTGTTTCCGTCAATGTTCCAAAATGTTCCTTGAAATTTCTTTATGTTTCGTCAGAAAATGTTGATTGTTTCTACTAAATAATATGCAAATATTGACAATTTTAGTTGCTTTAGTGGAAACAAGAAATTCACGTATGTTGCCATAATAGTCCAAGATCCCACAGCCGCCAGACGTCCTTTATTTTCTCAGTAATAAAATTTATGGGATGAAGTAGTGCTAGTATGTACTTTCAGTGTATGAATACTAGCTATATTGTGCTGATGGCCAATTTCCAGGTATCAGGTGCTAAAGATGGAAAAAAACTCGACCTACTTCTCTTATATCCTCACGCTTGTTTTTTATATATGATACTCAGGCCAGGCAACTATTTCAATACCTTATGCAAGCTGCCAGACCGACCGTATGGGCCAAACATCCCGCCATGTCAAACATGTAATAGCGTTCTCCATTGGTAGAACTAGTGCGCACTGAGTGCAATTTTTATGATCCATTGGTAAGCTTAGTATGAGGGTTCATGATCCATTGGGAAACTAGTGCCGTAGAAATTGAACTGAGTGCATATTTTTTGGCACGAGGTACGAGAGCTCGTGCTGGGGTCAGTGCAGTTATTTGATTTGAATGAATAACAGAATACTTAATATTGAGAACTTTAAATTAATAATTTTATAAAGTTTTACCATGATCCAATAAAAAATTATTCCTGTACTGCTTCGTGACGGTTAAATATAATGGAATATACATTTAATTGTGTGAAAATAATCCAGAACATTGTTATTGAATGATTTGAACTTTATATAGTTACTTGAACCAATTTTTAGAGAATAAATGTATGTACTTCAAGAGTTATAATATCAATTAGTTGTTTTGCCAGTTTTTCAGCTAACATATAATAATAGTTAATTTCATCACCTTATAGGAAATATCTTGCATTTTATAATTACTTATATAAAGTTTTACAGATCAAAATTAGAAAAAATCTTAATCATTGAATCAATACACTTTATACAAGGTAAATTACTGACTGCATGGTTACCTTAGCATACAACCTACCTGTCAGAACCTTCCATTCTATAAATATTTGGTAGAGATTCTTTCAATGAAACCATACCATTATTTATTAAATCAATAATGTAAGAACAAATAAATTCATCGTAATCTGTAATCAAAGCACACTCTCTCAAGAAGCAGTCTGGCCAGAAAGAGTTTAAATAAAAATAATCAGTTGTCAACTTAAAAAGCGTATCCCAGTCATCAATAGGGATACAAAGGGTTAACAATCAAATCATAAAAAACATACTAGTCGACCATGGTCAATTTCATACATTACATAAAGTGAACAAGGAAAATTCTTTAATAATTTAAAAAATTATGAGTCGGGTGACTTGACAATTTCTATAATTCACCGTTCGATTGTGAATGCAGATTTTGCGATGCTGAATACGTATAACCAGCTTCCTTGGAAAGTTGTTTGATAATTTTTTAAATTATTAAAGAATTTTCCTTGTTCACTTTATGTAATACACAAAGGGTTACTAATTTGTTATTAATTTCAAATTGAAGGTTTATTTCTTGGGTAATTTCTTAACATTTCATAAACAAAGAAAAACCTCAATTTTACTTAAATTAAAAATAAAGAAGCGGAACTTAACTTACATAACCTCAAAAAACAAACAGCTGTAGTGTTACCGAAACCCGAAACGGAATTTATAAAATTTGTGATCCATTGGCATTGCCCTAGGGCAGCTTTGTGACAGAACTAATCGAGTTCCAGTGCCGCACCAGTTTTACCAATGGAGAACGCTATAAGTGTGAGTATGACAGTATGAGCAAAATGTCATAATTCGCCCATTTTAAGCGCGATAGTGATTATCTATGCACGTCGAACTCCCTTCTATATTTACTGTGTAGTCAAGCATGCTCTTTGTTTGAGTATACGTACTTTCGATATTATTATTTTTAAATGGGCGAATCATGACATTTCGCTCATACTGTCATACTCACACTTAATGTGTGTCTGGCGGGCAGTGTTGCCAGCTGCTGGGCATAAAATGTCGCAAAAAATTACAAATAAAACCGCTAGAAGTCGCTAGCGAGCGAAGCGAGCTAAAAGCGCGCCGAAATTTTTGAAACTTTTTTTTTAGAGACTTTTTTTCGTGATTTAGCGACATTTTTTATCATCTTTCCTTATTTTCAGGCAGTTTATTTTATAACATCAGATAAAAAATCGTAGACATTTTTTTTTAATTCAGAATAAAAAATAGTTAGTTATAGCTATAACGATATAAAAAAAAAACATCATACAAAATGAATATGAATTCTCCTATAACATTTCATTAGGAACTATTGATTGTATGTAGATTTCTGTGTTTTACCTTTTTATTTTCACTCTTACTGGAAATGTATTATTGCATGTGTGCCATACGAATAAATAAATAAATTATGAACTATAGGTAGGTACATTGATAAATAACAAAATATATTTTTCAGACTTATTTGAAGTATTTCTTTGGTCGCACCACACATTAACCATGTCAACTCATATTTCTAATCCATCAGCAATTTGGTGGGATCACTATTTGTAGACTCAAAATTTTTATTTGTTTTCTGAAGCAATGATATGATAGGATAAAGAAAGTTTAAGTATATTCTGTTTTGATTATCTTTATACATACTGTACAGCATTTCAGCTGTGTAGCAGTGCTCACACTCATTCTTACTATACTGAAATGTGCTGTCAGGGAGTCCCACTGATCCAAAATTTGTTTTATTGCACCTTCAATTGACATCCACCGTGTTTCAGCTACCTTAGGAATTTTCAAAGGAGTTTTGTCATTATTTACAGTTTTGTCACAAATTCATGTGAGCAAAATATCTCCATAAAAATCGCTATGACTATGTTGAAAACGCTAAAATTCAAACACGTCGCAAATCGAGTTGAAATGTCGCATTGAACCAACCTAAAAACTCTAGATTTAGCGACAAAACCGCTAAGATGGCAACCCTGCTGGCGGGATGTTTGGCCCATACCTACGATCGGTCTGACAGCTTGCATAAGGTATTGAAATGGTTCCCTGAGTATCATATATAAAAACCAAGTGAGAAAAGAGAATATAAGAGAAGTAGGTCGAGTTTTTTTTCATCTTTAGCACCTGATACCTGGAAATTGGCCGTCGGCACAAGATAGCGAGTATCCATACACTGAAAGTACATACGAGCAATTCTTCATCTCACAAATTTTATTACTGAGAAAATAAGGGGCAAACATGGAGAAACATTCAGCAACAAAATATTCCTCTATGTTTATCCAGTGAAACTGTAGCTTTATGTTTGTTTGCATATCATACTGGCCGATTTTCACAAAATTGAATCGGCCTTCCTCTGTACCGCTTCCAAGGCTTTATCTCTCGCCAATTCGGCCGATGAAATATCGTGTGTCATTACACGCCGTTAGGCCACTTCGATATCGAACAACAAAATCAAATCAGACTCATATGTTGCCCGACAACAATGCTGTTTCATTTAGTTAGCTTTTGGGTTTTATTTACGATTGACAATTTTTCCGATTTTGGACCGTATAAAAAGGTCGATATATCATTCTCGCCGACGTAATTGGTGCAGCGTTTTTCTAACTGCGTGAAAACCGTTATGAATTTTTATTGTTTTGCAATTTTTATGCAGCCCGTTCGTTGCATCTGGCGTCAGATTGAAAAACAATTATTTTCGGAAATTTATTGAACAACTGCACCACGTTATTCATATTTTTAATAATACTGTTGTTGATATCAAACAGAAATATTACCTTTTGTGTTATCTTTTACTATTTTTCTAGTTATATATATATATATATATATATATATATATATATATATATATATATATATATATATATATATATATATATATGTATATTGGCCAGCAAGCTGAACAGGTGTTTATCACTCAAAAACTGGCTATGAGAATAATGTTTTCTATGAAATACAGGGAATCATGTAGAGGTACATTCAAAAGACATAATATTCTGGCTGTGCCTGGTCTGTATATCTATAAAGTTTTGTTATTTTTATTCAAGAATAATTCGTATTATCAGAATTATAGAAATTTGAATGCGACCAGGAGAATAGTTGAATATTTTTTACCTGTTCACAAACTATCCAGTACCGAGCGAAATAGTCTGTATATGGGTATGAAGCTGTTTAACTATTTGCCGAGAAAAAGAAGAAATATGAAAAAAATCAGACTTTTCAAGAAGGAACATGGAGTAGAGTGTATTTTATGGTTATTGTAATGTGAATCACTAATCTATCGATTGTGAGGAATTTTTTGACTTGTTTTCATTTTGTTATACACAATTCTGGGAATAAATACTTATTATTATCATTATATATATATATATATATATATATATATATATATATATATATATATATATATATATATATATATATATATATATATATATATATATATATCTAGCGGTTCTCATTGAACCAAATGATCTGAAGTTTTGTATGTAGGATCTCTTCCTAAGCAGAACGAAACTATAAAAAAAAAAATTTTTTTTCATTCAATAAGTTATCAGAATTCGTATGCTTGTTTATTTCTAGGGCTTTCCAAAAGTTCAATTTCAATCGTCGACTCTCTTTATGTTAAATATTGAAATCTATTTAGACTGTATGATTTTCATGTAATACATTTTTTGAGAACATTAGATTTTCTTATTGTTTTCAAAATAATGCTTATGTCATTCGATTATTCTTCCAAAGTCATTTCTTCCACCAATATAGGGTTAATTACAAAACAATTTATTGACACTTAATTTAAGAATCTATCCGTTTGTGATTCATTGTTCTATATATTTAGCTAAAGCGTGCGGCTGTGTTACCGATATCAATAAAGTACTCCAGGTGGATTATACTAAAGGTACTACCCAGTGGTATTTTTAATAAATATCTATTGGATAATAACAGCGATTATAT
>JARQZK010001751.1:0-29536 GCA_030704885.1 Cynegetis impunctata | reverse complement strand
CGCGAAGTTATATCAATTTTGACTACACCTGAAACCTTACTAAAATGCGCTACCGATACTCTGAACAGAATGTATTGAATTCTTGCAAACTTAAACCCATCTTTCACACGGCGTTTTTCTTGTGAAGAAAATGAGCCTGACTACAAGAATCTAATAAAAAATCGAAGTTTTCGATAATTTCCGAACTTATCTTGAACGAAAACAATTGCTGTCGATAACAAAATTGTTTGATTTCGGCCGTTGTAATCTTGTGCAACGGTGAAACAGTATCGATGAATTCGATGCGCTCGTCGTTGGCTCGGGGCCGGACCGGGGACTACCTTGGCTGCCGATGCCGGATGCCGTGCGGCGGCGACTGTTTCTTCATTCTTCGACGAACGCCGGGGTTTGCGTGAAAGAATTGATACATGATTATGTTTCGAAGAATTGTAACTAGAATCGAAAATGTAACAACAGTGGGACACTAGTCATTATGAAACAATACTTACAATTAACTTATTGTATAGCTGTTGCAATCTGATAATTTTATGCACTCCATAGACAATTCAACACAAAGTTATTTTCGCTTTGCTATCTGATAACGCTCGTTTGGGGACCTGTCCATAAAGGCAGAACAAACGCGAAATAAAGGTGATACACTAGCTTTGCACAAAACGCACTTCAATGAAACATCTCTAGAGTGATTATTATTCATGCAAAAGCGAATGATTGATATGTTGATTGTGCTTTTTTTGAAATCTTTAGGAATATTCTTGAGGTAAATTATGAACATAATTCGTTTTCTGAGGAGTTTACACTACCTAATACGAAGAATTAATTTTCGACTGTTCTTCACAAAATACTATAACTTCCCTTATAGGGATGGCACTAGAGCTTATGACCCCTAATCGAATTTTCAAAAGTAACGATTAGTAATCAATACGATCATAAGTTTTTTGAGCCGCAAAATGTTATCTATATCCTAATATCAAAAATATTTCGCGAAATGTCCAAATTTTGTTTAAAAGCTTGAACGGTCGGTAATCTGAAGTTTCTCTCAATGAACTACCATATTCCAAATTATAATAGCAAATATCAAGTAATTTAACGGTTTATAAAATCGAATATTTGGATCCAGGTAAGTATATAGTAGCTAAGAGACGTTTATCCTGATATGTTCTTCAACCGACTGTTTTCCACACAATTTGATATTATCACCAATCAGTGGAACTCCCGAACAAATAGGTCAAGGCTTTTCCATTTTAATTTCCCTACCAAATAATGAGAGATCACCATAAGTTATTGTTGTTATGAATAGATTACTTGAAACACTCGTAAAAAATTGGCCATTCTTTAGGATCTCCTGAAAATTCTGGAAGCTCTAACTGCGACAATTTAGGAGGATTTCTAAATGCTTTTTTAGATACATTGTCTTTCGAAAAGACCTGATCAGCGACAGAGAGAATTTCGCAGTACATTTCGTCTACAACTTCCAAAATTTGAAATGATGGCACGTATTCTGGATCTAATTTCACAAGATAATTTCGTTAATTATATCGATAACTTCTATCAAAAATTTTCTACTTTCTTCGCAGAGTTTTGAACCTTGTTTGAAAACTGCACAATTGTTTCGGATCAGCTATATTCTTACTACAATCAAAAAATTTTTGAATTCTAGCGAAATATTGTTCTTTCTTTGCTAAAAATATTTTTTACTGCGTTTTTTTGTCAGACATAATTGTATATATGAACTGAATCTATATCGCGGCACGAAAGGACCAAAAATTCTAAGTAATCAAGTAATCAATAGAAAATTATAGAAATTATCATTAGATGTGATCATAGTTTTTCCATAAATCATAGACATTCATTCTTTAAATTCGAGTGCTTATAGTTGGTTCCCACAATCCCTGTTTTTCCTCCCCTTCAATAGTTCACCTCCAGCTAGACAGCAGGGATCCACAAACTCACCATAAAGGGTAAGTGTAACTCTCTTAATCCCATCATACTTATAGGTTTTTCTGTTTTTTTTGTTGTTCGAAATTGTATATCATTTATTCCATAAAATTACAGTCCGCTAAAGTTTCATTAACAAAATTTCCATTTTCAAATTGAATAGAACATGCATCAGCTTCGATAAAAAAATTTTTTTTGACATATTGTTGATAATATAAAGATTAAATATATTTTGTAGAGAAATGTGGTTTGATGTGTTTGTATTTCATATTTTATATTGTTTAGTTCTCAGATTTTTTCACTTGATATGTTTTACATTGTTTAGTTTTTCGCTCTGTCGATAAATTGTATAAGTCGTTCTATTGACAGGTGAAAAACTTAGATAAAATCTAGTTCTGGAGTTCATGAAACACCTGGATATCCTGTGTTTCTATGGTCTGGCTTCTTCCTAGTATTCCAGAACTGGGACAAGTGGGTTCAGATTAGTCGGTAAGTCAGCGTACGTTTTCGCTGTCATCGCTCTGATGCTTAATATATGCATTGGAGATAGGCACATTTAGCGGACTGGTTTCTGACATACGTCTATCTGTATATTCCCTGAAAATAGACCTATGTCTGAAACCGGTTCGCTGAATGTATTCATAATTGCAACGTGTTTTTGTGATAGTAGACTATAAAATGGCAATATTTCCATAATGATCACTATGACTTATTAGGTAAATAATTCGCCTGATTTTTGACTGCTGCATCAATCTTGTTTGAGGAATACTTTTGATAACCTTTTTAGTCATACTTTAACCGAAAATAGTAGATTTTCTGTATTGGGCAGATTGAGTTAAGAACTCAAGTTCTTAACTCAATCTGCCCGATGATGGTCTAGTGACCGAAATTGCAATCGCAGTTTTATATTTTTCAAAATATTTTGTGATAATAAACGTACTAAATTCAAATTTAGTTTTGTACATCATATATATATATATATATATATATGTATATATATATATATATATATATATATATATATATATATATATATTATCTTAATGAGAGACATCAAAAAAATTTCTAAAATCGTAGTCCAGGATGAAAAAACTACTCTCGCACCTAATTATTGACACTCGACGCAATGCAATAATCTACTTTTTTTTCCAACCATCAAAAAATGTTGACATTTTTGTACTATTTTCAGGTGCAAAAGCCATCAATTCCCTTACCGTACAAAAATTTGCTCGTTGCTTAGCAACACTTTTAATCCTATGATTAAAAACGCTACTTTTAATCCTAGGATTAAAAGTAATTGCATTTGAGCTCTCTGATTGAAATTTGAAGAAAAAAACATACAAATAGAAACTTAGTAAAACAAACTAATTGGGCAACTATATATAGGTATTTATTTGTTATTTATATTGATATTGAATGTACAATTGGAACAATTATTGCCAAAATTCAAAGCACCACTGAAATTATCACTAACAATTTTCGAACAATTCAAAAGATTTTCATTAATGTTAGAACAACTCAAAATATTCTCCGTAATTGTTGATGAAACATTCGAGGAAATATCGGAACACGTACTTGTACCTTCTTTGTCAGGTTGCAATATTTTTCTGGCAGTATTCTCTTTGTTGATACGTGATTCTTCAATATATCCTTCTGTTACCGTACTCGATTTCCTACCTCCATGTCTTTCAAGACAAGTGAGGTCACCGCCACCATCAATAAGAAGTGTAGCAGATGTTCTTCTTAGCGAATGTCCAGTATACTCCTTCAAATTTTCTAACTTCAAAAATTTTGCAATTTCTTGCGGCACGGCACTAATTTTGTGAATACCAACAACCATTCTTTGACACTTCCCATTAACATACTTCGAAAAAAAACGACGTTCCTGTATATTTGATGGCCGTAGTGCAACACATTTTCGAATTAAACGCAAATAATTATCGCCTATAATGGTAAACAAACGAGGTTTCTTGTTTTTTGTCTGCAAAATTTTTACGACCAGGACCGAGTCCATATCTTCAATGTCATCAATTTTCAAATGAACTAGTTCGTCACAAAGCATAGCACCCCCAATTCCTAATACTAGAACAACCTTTATTATCAAATATACATTATCAGATGCCATATCCAGGAACCGATCCACTTCCTCCTTTGTAAAAACCCTAGACTTTTTAGGTACATATCTATCACTTTGCCTTTTTAACAAAGCTCGTAATTTTGAATATTCACTAATATCCACACCATTTTTGATATCCAGTGTGGATCGCAACATTGAATACTGTGACCAAAGAGTGGATGGCTTGACGGTCTTCGTTAAATTTGAGAAATACACCATAAGAACACTCTCCGCATAGTTTTGCACATTTTTTTCTTTACACCAATCCATGAATCGCTGATATGCAAGTTCATAAACTTGGCGAGATTTGGGTGGCAAAAGAATTAGATATACTGCTTCGGCACTTTCCAATATATCCGCAGGTATATTTTCATCGTGTTCGGGATTCATTTTGAAAGCAGCGTAAAAACTACTACAAAAATTATATGATCAGTTCGTCTACTGCCGTCTACTTGACAATCAATATTTACCAACAATACCAGATATCCATGACTACCGACTTGCTATCGCTGTTATAATTAATAGGTGTTCAAATTTATTACCAAATTATTAACGATTTTTGAATGAAACTAAATTTATTTTAATTTTGACTTGGTTGGAGAAAAAATAATATATATCATACGGACTAAAAGTGCCTATTTTTACTCGCAATTTTGCATTCGCTCGGCTGCGCTGCGCTCCGCCTGGCAACTGCAAATATTGCTCGTGAAAAAAATTAGCACTTGTAATCCTTATAATATAATATACTATTTTCGGGCAAAATACGACTAATTAATCTCAAACACAAACTATTTCATTGGTTTATACTTTTGGATCGGAAAAGATCCATAAATTAAGAAAGCATAAGTTGAAAATTGTTCTAATTATATACGTGTTTTTATATCAGATAAACCTTTACATTGAACTACAACTTCATTTGAGAAAATAGCATCAAGCTGAATTACCCAGAGAATTTATTTTGTCCAAATTCATTGCCGAAGGTGAAACTTTTTTTTATTCAATAAATCTTATTTATATTTATTCGAGTATATACTTTCCAATAGTTGTTATCTTTCATTGTGATTTATAAGCTATATATTTGTTTCTAAGCTAATTAACTTGTTTAAATTGTGAAGCGAAATTTGTTTTTGTTGAATGATTTCATTTTCCTAACTTGAAACGATTTAAAACTCTTCAACTCATCTGAAGGCACTGAAAAATATAAAATTCTTTTCACCATTTTAAATCCTCATAATGGTCAATCTTTCATGATCGGACTGGTCTTTGGCTGTGAAGTTGATACGGCCATGGGAATATACTCTGCGTTTCCTTCTTGAATTCCCAGATGTTAACAAGCCCTGAATCGAGCCATCAATTTGTACTTTGGGGTAATATCAGACCCATTTATGGTGATATATGTGGTAATATTAAAAAAATAATATCCCCTTCGTTGCTCGTAAAGCAACTTGATATCAGAAAATCACCCTTATTTGCTGGAATAAAAGAGGTGTACTATGCTACGTTTGTGGGAATATAGAAACGAAATAGTTGAAAGTATTACTGTTACAGGAATATTCTACTCTTACGTAACATTTAATTACGAATACATGTTGAAAAAACACAATTTTTGAATATTAATTATTTTCAAAAGTGTCGTAAATGATAACTCAAAATTTGGAAACTTTTTAAGCTAGTTCTATGATCTCTAAAATAGAAATACACCAAAACTATGAAAACGATGATACCAGCAAAATCTGACTGGTCAAAAATAGTACACAGATATTTTGAGTTGTTATTAATCAGTAATAATAAAATGGATAACAAATATAATTTTTAAATTTTTCGCAAACCATCACACCTTGATAACGTCATACATAGTACTTCCCTACATCCATTTCAATAAAAAATGACAGATTTCAATCCATTAGTGAATATTCCGCTTTCAAACATAATTTTTAACATCGAAATAATATAATTAAACAAATTGACGTAAATTATAATTATAACCACATAATAATAGAAAATATGATAGATAAAAAGTTTTTCAAAAATGCGATTAGCCAGGTGTATCCCCTTACCAGAGATAATATCAAATACAGGTGTTGCATCTCAGACGAGCCACCCCGTATATTTCTTATCCCATAGTGAGTGGAAAAATTTCCCGAAACACGTCAAATGATTTTGTTTGGGGGACATCTTTTGACGTATATTTGAGGCTTGAACGAGCAACCCCCTAATAGGGGGCACTTCAACCCCTCAAAATGGAATAGGTGAGAGGTGTTGATTGATACGTCATTTGAAAGGTCTTGGAAGCCTCTTTACAACAGTGTATGTAAAACGTAAAAACTTGATGAACCGTTTTTATTAAGCCTTTTTTAAAAACCTAAACAATCTTCAAAAAATCACATTCGTAAAAAAATTGAATTGTTATATCATGCTTACAATCAAAAAAATCAAATCTGCGTGTTTAAATCAAATGTTCAAATTGTCTTCTATTGACCTCCATACAATAATACAATCTTGACTGGAAACCGTGTCTAACATGGTTCAGCATAATTGGAGTTATTTGACGACACTTATTTATAATTCGTTGGCGTAGTTAGTCCAAATTTTACGTTTTTCATACACCGTTGTCAAGAGGCTTTCAAGACCTTTCAAATGACGAATCACTCAACACCTCTCCCCAATTCCATTTTTAGGGGTTGAAGCGCCCCCTATTAGGGGGTTGCTCGTTCAAGCCTCAAATATACGTCAAAAGATGTCCCCCAAACAAAATCGTTTGACGTGTTTCGGGAAATTTTTCCACTCACTATGGGATAAGAAATATACGGGGTACTCTGTATAACAGTCTCTCTTATATCGTAAATTTAAGCGAAAAACTCAAATCACTTTTATTTAAGCACAACATCAACATTGCTTACTGTACCGGAAATAACTTAGGAAATCAATTAAAAAGTAATGAATCAAAAGTTCACAAAAAAAATGAATCAGGAGTTCATATAATTAATTGTAGTGATTGTGATACATTGGTAGAACCTTCAGAAACTTTCAGACCAGAATTACAGAACACAAATGTAGCTTTGTTAATCAAAAGTCGGATTCACATTATGCAAATCATTTAATCCAAGAAAATCACAGATTCAATTTTGACTTTAAAATATTAAATGTAGAAAGTAAGGGAAATAAACTCAATTTTATAGAACCATTAGGGACATGAGAGAAATTAATACGAACATTCGGGCCTCCTATTGAAAAATCAAATTTATCATACTACAAGCCGCGTTCTGAATCTTTCCAAAATTACCGAACTACCTGACTAGCAGTTTAGGATAGTGTTTTCCTCTTTTACTAATTATTTGTAACCATCCTTCTACTCACACTTCCTACACGATTTGTTATCTTTCTATTTCATATATTGGATATAACGGAGAAATATATTTAGTTCCACCGAAACTTGCGTCATGCGTATTTTACTCAATAAACATGTAAATAATAATAATAATAATAATAATAATAATAATAATAATAATAATAATAATAATAATAATAATAATAATAATAATAATAATAATAATAATAACTTTATTCAGAAGATCAAATGAGTTTACAAGAATAAATGAGTTCACAAACAGTATACAATGTGAATAAAGTTGATTTGGCGATAAGTGTTTTTGCACTTGTTTCGCAGAATACAATACATTAACAATAAGTAAAACTACATCAACAAGATAAATAAACAGAAATGAACATTGATAATATGTAAAATTATGACGACACAATGGGAGTAAAAAATTATTAACCCTATGACAGAAATCTATCAATAAAAATATAAACAATAAAAGCATCAAAACAAGCATGCTACTAAGTTGTCGTATTAAACAAGTGAAGAATACTTGTTTCGGAACATAAAATCTGATATAAAACAGAAACCAACCAATTCATCTAAACTAAAACACCTATAAACATAATCATGCACATTCTCACAATTCATCATGTAATATCACATAATCGGATTCACAGTCATCTTTGGTTAGTTTATATATTCAACATACTATCTATTTAGTCTTTTCAACTATATTCGTGGGAATTTCTCTTCCTAGTTCTAGGATATATGATCTCAGTATTTTCCTGTATCTGTATAGATTTGTTATATCTCTGATATGCTGTGGGATGGTGTTATACAGCTTCGGAGCCAGAAAAGAGTATGATCGTTTCCCGATTTCCTTCTGCATCAGTGGTACAAGCTGTGATTGCTTTTGGCGAGTATCATATGAGTGACTCGGATAGGAGAATTTTTTCAACCTGTGATATCTCTCAACAGCTCTCAAGTAGTATAGCTGACGAATGTCTAACACCTCAGCTTCCAGGAATAATAGGTCTGACGAAAATGATCTTTTTCTTTTATAAATTATTTTGAGGTGGTATTTTTGTAGTATTTGAAGTGGGTAGAGATGACTCTTCAGGGCACTTCCCCATACAACCAATCCATATCTCAGATGACTTTCAACCAGTGAATAGTAGAGAATTTTCAACTGTGGTACAGATAGTATTTCACTCAAGCACTTGAATCTTCGATAGCATTGATCTGATCTTATTGCATACGTAATTAATGTGCACATTTCATTTCAAATGTGCATCTAAGAATATTCCCAGGTATTTAGTTGTTTTCTTCACTTCGATGTTGTAGGTCCCATTGTCATCATGAATAGACAAGTGATCAAAGTATGGAAAGGACCCCGCACATTTAGTTAGAAAAAATGACGACAGCTAAATTTGCTAATTTTTGGATATATTATAGATACTGGCCAGCTATGAAACATATCAATTTTAAATTCTGTTCCCACGGCTGGTTTGGGATATAGAGTGGTCCAAATGTCAATGTCTCGATAAACCATCTTTACAATTTTAGAAAATGCTGTTAACATACAGACTTTCTGTGAAATACGATAACCTCAGTGTGAAGCTATAGTTTGACGATAGTCACTCATATAATTCAAAATTGAGTCCGACATATACAGGCTGTTTACTCGATGGGTTTATGTTCACGGTCTCGACTTCGACAATTATGTTTCAAAAGGCTTTATTTCTTACTTAATAATAACAAAGGATACCCGAAATAGTAGACGGAAAGTACAACTGTCTACCATGTGCAATTTAGAAAGAATGATGGTCTAATTTGATATCACCGAATTTTTCTTCTTTATATTTTGTACAGGGATTATTTGTGAGGTACTGGAAAAATAAATGAGTTCATTACCAAATCGAATAGTTAAAAAGCAGGACACATTCATGTTAAAACTAAAGTTCATATACCGTATGTTCGTTTCCTAATATCGAAAAATGAGAGTGTATCTAATGATTCTAATGGGACTGATTGGATTTCAACGAGACAAGTAAGAATAGTACTTATATTCAGTTTGTATTGTTCAGGGTGGTTTGGAATCGCTTCATCCAGATTCATAGACTCACTTTTCAAGATACAGGTACAGTGAAATACGTTCTTTGACCATAAGTATAGTATCCTGAATGAATAATTATTTTCACATTTGAATATCAATTGAAATCGCGTTGTTTACCGAATCTATAATTTTAGTAAAAGGATATTTCACGTGCGGGAGCATACCAGAATAACCAAGGTAACACAACACCATTGCCACACGAGCACATGTTCCGAGTGTTCTTGGACCTGATTTACAGGTACAGTAGTACCCCGACACCGACTCTCGGTCTTCATTATTTTGAATCCATAGCTGATACTTTGTAACATTTTTATATCTCGAAAATATTCTCAACCTAAGGAGGTTAATATCGAGATGAGCTTCATCAATTTCTAAATTAATATCTTGATCACCTCAAGATGAAAAATAACTAATACATTTTTATCTACGAGGTATGCCTGTAAAAATGAACATATGGTATAAAAACGTCAGTTTCAACATGATATGTACTTTTTATAGACTATTCGACTTACTTACTCTCCAGTACCTCACAAATAAAAAGTTTTCAAGTAATAAAGAAAAAAAATTCTGTGATTTTAACTTTTGGACCACTTATTTTTTCTGAACTATACATGGTAGGAAGCTGTATTTTGTTTCACTCTTTTAAAAATCGTTTTTTCATCAATGAAGCTAGAAATAGAGTTTTTTGGCATAAAACTGTCGAAGTGGAAGCCGCATACACAAACTCATCGAGTAAACAGCCTGTATATGCCGGGCTCATTTTCAAGTTATTTGGATGGCTTCCTTTAAAGAACGGTTTTTTAGTGAAGTTATCATATTATAGTAAAAATTTTTATGTTAACATCATTTTCTGAAATTATGAATATGATTTTTTTGAATATATATATTTGGACCACTCTATATCCTAAACCAGTCGTGGGAACAGAATTTAAAATTGATATGTTGTGTAGGTAGCCAGTATCTATAATGTTTCCAAAAATTAGCGAATTTAGCTGTCGTTATTTTTTCTAACTAAATGTGCGGGGTCCTTTGGAAGTATTGCAACAGAATGGCACACAGCATGTTTTATCAATGTTGAGCGTTAGTAATTTATATCTTAAGCATTTTTGTATCTTGGTGAAGTCTGATTCTGCCTTATTCTTAAGTTCTGGCCAATTCTTTCTATAAACCATTGTTTCAATATGTTTATTAATTTACATCATGTATCGGCCCAATCAATCCAAAATGCTTTTGTTCTGACTCGAAAAAAATCCCTGATACTAAATTTCAACTAATTAGGTTCGATGGGAGCCGCTGGAGATGCAAATATTTAAACAAAATTTCGAAAATAGTGGTTTAAAATATCTGAAACGGATAAAAAAACCACACCTGACTGCTGTCTCTCAAAACGCTGCAACAGTCTATTATATTCTGGGAAAATACGACTAAACATCTCTAAATTTAATTTTAGTTTAAATCTGAATAGATGCACAAGGCAGGCGGTGATGAGGGAATCTCCAGCTATGCGTATAAAACAATAATTTTTGACGAAGGGAATATTTAAATGGAAAGATTTTGTGAATACGAAATAAATGTTTTCCATCCAAAATTCATTTTTTATACTTAGTGTTTTATTTTTGTAAACTCAAGCTTCTCTAGTTATAACTGGTAAACACAGATATCAGGATGTGTTTCATCATTCTCGACGTGTATCCGTATCTATATACATAGATGGCGCTTCTATAGGAAGGTATAATTCACAGCCAGTTTTCAAGTTTCTGAGTTTTGTTCTAATGAAATGAAGAGTATTTTTAAAATTTTTGTGAAAAGTAGCCATAGTGGACCCTAGGGCCGCTAACTTAAGTGACTTGCCGGCCAAACGCACTAATTTCCGTCTATCAAGAGGCCAAGCTTGATCTAAAGATACTAAAAACTTCATTATTCTGGTGCAAGTCCAAGAAAAAGAATAATCGTGCGACAGAGAAAAATTTATCGATTGGATCATTTCTTGCCTAAGGAAAGTGTCAGACTACCAAGTGTGGTACATCACTAGAGAGGTCGTACCAAGATCTATCTCTTATCTAACGGTGTTTATAAAATTATTGGCTGGACCTGATCTGTCTCTGATCTAACGGTGTTTATAAAATTATTGGCTGGACCTGGGAGTCACATGGGGTAGATTAATGATTTTCGTGAAATTTTCCTAAATTGAAGAACTTTTGGTGAATGCTGGAAATTCAATATTAATCCATTATTTGAAATGAAATGTCCACTTAAAATGGTATACGACAATTATTGGAAAGAATACCGACTCAATTATCTGAAAACAAATTCTATATCTTCTATAGCTATAGTACCCTTCCTACCTCAACTTGTTAATTAATATATTTGAATAACGTTAATGTATAGTTTAATTTTGAAAATTACATAAAACAAATGATATAGGTATAATTCATACATTATCAAAAAAAAAACTAATGGAATGCTGAAATTTTTAACATTAACTAATTTACGAAATTTTTTTGAGAGCTGGTTTATTTTACATTTGACTATTTGCTACTATGTGAATAAATTTATTATAGGAATATCCTACTTTCTTGGAAAAAATTATTTTTGGCATGAATGATTTTTTTCAGTTAAAGGACAAACACAACACCCAGTGATTCCCCAATGGGAATCGAACCCATTCACTTAAATACCAATCAATGATGTTCTTTTACAATGCATTAGTTTGAAAAATTGATTTTATAATATTGATACTTATTTTCATCAGCAATGTATTTTATATGTTATCCATTATTCATTTTTCAGAATAATTGAATATCGTGGTTACTACTAATAATTTCCATTTCTGCCAAAAAAGAATTCACAATGATTTTGTTAAAATCGTTGATATTTGTTAATCCCTTTATAATTGCTTTTCAATTATTCGGTGAAATGCTAGTGAACAAATTGTTTTAGCCGATAAGTCCGTTTTATATTATGTGCCTTTGGAATGCTTTTAATGAATTTAAACGAATTTCACATGAAAAATTTTCATCAGATTATTCTGAGTGCTTTCGCCTTTCAAGTGCCAACTAAAAAACAATTATTTTCATTTTAAGTTTTAGAGGACATTGCTATTCGAAAAATACCTCATTCATTAATTTATTCAAACGTTTCAGACTATTTTCATAACATTAAAATAAACAAAGAATTATGAATAGTATTTTGGAATTTAATAACTGTCTAAACACTTACTCAATCTTTCAATTGAGTTTCAGGTAGAAGTTGAATTGAACATTGTATTTTACATCTAATAGCTATTATCTTATAGAAATACATATCCGAAAATTTGCGATCACAAATCCATGAACACTTTTTTCACCTACTCCAGTTATTTTTCTGTAAACCACGGTCTGCATAAAATACCCTACTCAAATTGTTTCCATGAGTGCATGGGTAAAACTAATCGACAAATTTGAATGTGTGCGAATAAGTGCTTTCTATTCTACTAATATTTAGACATTGCTTCCGTTCTATCTCAAAATCACACCTAAATAGATCACACCAACTATTATGTTCGTACCCTCAACTCCACAATTCTGATCGTGCTGTTTCTGATTGAATGTTTTTGATCTCAAACACCAGCGTGTGTAAAAGTGTTAAGTTAGTGTAGAAGTGTGCAAGCGAGTGTAAAAAATGATAATAATATTTATAATAAAAATAACATTTGTTGGATGATAATATTTCAGTTACTCGAATGGTAAAAGTTTGGCAAGCCATTTATCCACTCCATCAAATAGCTATTTCCCCTTTGCTGCTCATTGCATTAAGTGTAATTTAATTTCAAATTTTTAAGAATAGTTAATTTTGAAACACACAATAAGAACAAAAAATACAACAATAAATAGAAAAAAACCAAAACAGCTAGAAGTTTCACTAGAAGTCAAACACTATCAATTATGAAAAATCCTAACAGAAAATGTATTACCAATCAGAGAAATGTTATTTATTGAGCAGACTCTGAGCCATGTACACGAAACAACCCTCATATTAAGTTGCTCTATGCTTAAGTATACTGTACTGATACTTGTTTCTAATATTTTTATTAAAGGGTATAAGTGAGTGTAAAAGTATGTAAGTGTGTGTAATTTTGTGTTCGTGAGTGTAGAGATGTGTTCGCGAGTTAAGGGTGTGTAAGAGAGTGTGAAAGTGTATGAGGGAGTGCAAAGGTGTCTCAGATATTATATATTTTGAAGGTGTCAGCTATTATTGTTTCTAGTTATGGAAACCGCTTTTTGTTGGTATTCCTATGCCCTTTTCTCCATCATCGACCACGTTTAACTCGTTACTAACGATAAATCTTCAACAGGTCAATTAATGACATGTACTAGGGACATTTTGAGCCCTGGAGAAGGCAGATTGAAATAATGTAGTCTTTTCACCAACCCATAACTACAGATAATGGTATGAAATTTCTAAAGCAGAAAGCTATCAACTGATCAAACGTTGAAAACACAATGCATAAGTTTAGAGCATCAATTTATTCACTCTCCAGACCGTTAATAATTTCGAAATTAATTTATTTTAATGGACTTGGAAATAATGAAGCAGAGACACGAAAGATAATTTCCCGGAAAATTCCACGTCGAGAGAATCGATTCTGGATGGCGATATATCAAAAAACATTTTCTAAAGAATCTCCATCGAAATGCAGAGTGTAATTAATTTCGGCGAATGAAAAAAAGTTCACTGAAGCTTTGCCGAACTTTTTTCTTTCAAAGCCAGAATCTCCAGCACTAGCTTCCATGCCGATAATAGCAGGACCCAGACTGTTACGCTACAACTTGTGGAGAATACTTATCGATTCGAAAAGTTTACGTTCTAGGGCAATGCGGAGAACTTTTCGATAATATAAACCACCATAATAGATAGAAACTCGGGAGGAAATCGTGAATATGTCTGGCATTCGGAAACTAGGAACGGTGTTACTTATTGCATCAGTTTCAGAAACTTATGCAGACTTAAATTCGATGTGGATAGTGATAAATCGAAAAAGCGTTTGAAGTACGGAAGTAGAATAGCGAGGTTTACAACAGTTGGTCCCTTTGTCCGTTATTTACAATGGCTATTTAATCCCGGGATTACTGTTTTTGGACTAGATATAGCATCAAGGCGGAAAGCAAGGAAACCATATACTTCTTCCTTGAACAGAGACTCTTAATGTACTGAAATAAAGTTTTCCATTCAATACATAACATAAAGTGAACAAGGAAAATTTTTCAATAATTTCAAAAATTATCAAACAACTTTCCAAGGGGGGAGGTTATACACATTCGGCAACGCGAATTTTACATTCACAATCCAACGATGAATTATAGAAAACGGAAAGTCACCCCGACTCAAAATCTGCATTCAGCTGTTTCTATCTTATTAGATCTCATCAGTGCAACTTATTTGACACGGAGTTAACAAATTTTTGATTGAATAATAACCTAGAGTGCCCTCCAACAAAGTTATTGGAAATCAACAATTCACCGCTTAGATTGAAAATGGAGAATTACGTCGCAAAAATACTTACTACCTGACATGAAAATATCTACTCTATTATAATTTCTTGAATTATTGAAAAATTTTCCTTGTTCACTTTATGTAATGTATGAAATCAACTATGGTCAACAAGTATATTTCTCATGATTTGATTTTTCCATTTAATTACAATACAGAGAATCTGTATCATACAAATGGATACAATTCAAATAATCATTGACTGGAAAGTCACGTCACACATTAAGTATCTTTAAAATTTGAATATAAGAGATATCAGATACGTAATCAGAAAGAACAGTGTCGTGCACAATTAGCAACGCTATAATATTGAAAAATTGATCTAAAATTGTAGATATCTAGAGAGTATCGCTGCCAAAATGTGCAGTCTACTGATGATTTATCTTGCGACGATTATTATTTTTGGACCACAGATTCGAAGAACATAATAAACAGACGGTTGAAGCCTCACAAACTGCGCAAGAGTATGACTGCATTGGCTTAATGCTTTCTTGAATAATTTGATTCCTTAAGTTTTAATTGATAAACTTTGTAGATGGGTAGAAAATTTTAATGCTAACTAACAAGCTGCATCATGATTGACGGAATTGCTAGTAGCTCAACAGTCTAATGTGTTTTAGACTGATTGGTTGTGCTAAATTTTCAGATAATGTGACGGAATTGCTCTGAATGCGTGATTCCATGTCAACAAAAAGCCTTCAAATGATAAATGTGCGAGAAGATAAACCTTTGTTTGACACGAGTATTATTTATTATAGCTGGGCGCAAGATTTCGTGGATTATATCTCGATTTTGCATCAAATTTTACAAGGTATGGATATTCAATTAAGTGAAAGCGCTTAAGTTTCATTTTCAACACATAATACACTCGGGCTGGTTCCAAAAAAAAATAATGCTTGATATGAATGCATGTTCTATAACTGATGGCACTCCCTCAAATTAAACTTTTCTGCCTCAGTTAACGAGAACCAATAACAGAATACGAATTCATATAACTCGCGTTGATCAATGTCTAATTTGTTTAATTAATAGAAATACGCACGCTGACTCGACTGTAGTTAACAAAAATATTAACGTAGACGAAAATTGTCGTAGATGTTTCACCAGCTCACTGGGATAATACTATAACACAAGTTCTCTTGATCATATGCGACTAACAATTTTTACGCAAGAAAGTTGCAAAAAATGCAAGACAACTCCTTTATTTCTATTCAAATCGCCTTAAGTCAACCCTGCGTCAAATTTTGGCTTAAGCGAGAAATCCTATACTTTCGCAATAACCATTTTTTCATTTGATTCGTTTGGCTCCTAGAGGCTGTCAATCCTGATAGCATAGTATCTTGGGCAAAATGCCTCATGGTAATGATATTTTTTATGATTCTGAATCGGTCATGACCTTTAGATGGATAAAAATTCGTGTACTTGGCAGTTCACTCAGGTCGGCACTAGTTTCCAACAAAATTATCTCAAATGGTACTTTTCAGTAAAATGTTATCAATTTTGTCAGGACATAACCCAGAGACTTGAAACTTAACTATTGAGGTTGTTCTTTGAATGGACTTCTGACAATTGGTCACTTCAGTCACATTTATCATATATATAATACGATTTTTGAGACAGTAACTTATACGAGGGGTCACTTCGTCAGGAAGGTCAAGAGGTATGCAACTATACCAAGAGATGTACAACAATGACAAAGGTTATGTAACTCAAACAATAGCTTCACAGATATCCATGAACTTCATTGATTTCCCAGTATGATAAAACACATCCGAAACTTTTTTTTCATTGATAACTACAACATTTGAGTCATGCAAAAATAAAACATCTAAGAAGAGAAAACAAATTTTGATTGAGGAATCCTTATCCTTATGTGTCGATTCAAATATTTCTTTGATCCAAACTCACTAATCTATATGCATAGTTGTAAGTTCTCGTATATATTACTTTTACTTACAGAAAACTTAAATAAGTAAGAAAACTTAATTTTTAAAAGATACCAGACCCGAGTCAGTCAATACCAATTGATGATACTGAATTAATCTGTTATTGGTGCTCTCTCAAACTCAACTTCCTCATTCAAGTGAACATCAATATTAGATTACTTCTTATAACTAGTTAAGATCACGAAATCTGTATTGTTTATTTGTTCAAATCTGCAGACTCAAGTATAATTAACGGTATTATATCGTAGACGTAGAAAACTGACTGTGTGGCTTGCTGACTAGCATTCGGGAGGTCCCAGGTTGAAACTCAGGGGTCGACTGGTCAGCCTTGAGTTTCTTTCATTGGTAACTTACACTGGACCAGCAGTCATCCTCTGAACCCCATCGCACATTTTCTTTTATATAAATTATCTGCTCTAACCATTCTTTTATGTACTTCATCCTATGATTGGGCTGAATGAGTTTTTCCCAATAACTCAGCCACAAACATGAGGGAGGAATGAAACATGTGAGCCTTCCTGTTTCTTTTTCATCGTAGACGAAGCTTGTCGTAGATGCAACGGAATGAATTGATTCTTGAACTGCTAGGCCATAGGGTGGTTTGTAAATTTGAAATTCAAAATCGGAGGAATAATACGACTAGCATGAAAAAATCTACTTATATCACACTTTTTTGTTTAAATTCCACGGCTGCGATCACAGTCGAGTGCTGAACTCTAGTGCAGTAATATTTGGGTTCGATTCCCACAAAATTTATCTACATAAATAGTTTCCTCACATTTTAGCCTTCGATATTGGACGAGAGTTCATTCAATACTTCAACTTACGCAGAAGTGGTTCGCAAATAGGCCTAAGAACCGACGATGCACAACGTATGACAATTACTCGATCATTCCAAAGCCAACCCCTTTCGCAACAGGAAATAACTACATCGTCATCCATTGCTACAACAGTCGTCCATTACAAAACACTTTTACATTTGTTCCAATATTCCTGGATTTTGCGATATCTTCAAAAACGCTCTACAACTAAAAGCCAAAAAAAAAATGAAATCGCCAGTTCCAACGATTTGATGTTGCGAAATCTCGGAAACCCTGTCACTATCATTCACGCGTCCCACAATTACATCCTTGCATCGCGATCGATAGCAGATGATGCTCAAGGTTTAGAACCACTGCTAAGGCCGTCAAAGGGATGTCGCGCAATGTTGACGTCTGAAGGACTATGCAATGGAGCATTGGGTAATGTGAAAGATATTGATTACTCACAAAGAGATGTGGTCGACCACCTCAATGACACAACGGCTTGCACCATGGTCAAGTTTAATAACTACGATGGTCAAACAGCATACGGTGGCGTATTACCTGTTCTTCCTCAAAAAGTGTTCAAAAAGTCTGGAGTCTCGTGTAGTTGAAACAGTTTCCCTTACGAGTTGCATATGCTACCACTATTCACAAGTCGCAAGGAATAACACTAAAATAAACAGTTGTAGATGTTGGAAATAGAGAGCTCAGACTAGGTTCCACTTATGTAGCCTTATCTTTATTTGTGAAAACAATCGACGGACTAGCTATTGTACTTTCATTTTCTCGCAGTCGTTTGATAGATATTATCAAGAATATTGGATGATTAACAAAAAGAGCAGCCATGAATCGTCTCGTAAACCTTTCTAACATCTGAGATTTACATTTTAGTTACTACTGTATGTACAATTGAAAGTATTCTTGGATGGAAAATATGACTGAATGTATATAACCCCTTTCGTGTAAAATAAATTGAAATATTAACATGTTCAATACATGTCCACACACATGTTGGCCTATACTCACACGCTTCCTGTTATGTTAGAAACATAGATGGATGTCTTAGACATGACGGCATTCAACTAGGGTGCAGATGCACCTTTTGTGTCACCAAAATTCAAACGGCAATCGCTATCATACATGTTGGTTAGAGATGACATGACTTTTATTTTTGAAACTCTCAAATTCAGTTAAAAAAAATTCTTACATCGTTTAATATTTGCAAACAGCAGCATGCATTGCATACCTAGTTTCAATTAAAATCACTAGGTTTGGTACTTCACTCAACTGAACTAGATGAAAATCTATTCTGAACTGAGCTCGATATTGAAAAATACTGTTACATAAGCTCTACTTGCTTATGGCAAAAAGAAAACTATAGAATCTCTAAATATACAGGTAGTCTTATTTGGATTTTTCCTTGTACTCTGAAGTGTACCTAACTGATATTGAACGATGTGATTCTAAACATTCTTACTACACTCAAAAAAATACTGGTCATAATATTAATGAACAGCCTTCATCATTTTCATTTTCATTGTCCCAATGATTTTTTCATTGATATAATGCACTAAATTATTTGAAGACATTTCAGCATTCATGTAAGTAATGAACGAGGATTCATTAATGTAATGAACGGGCGTTCATCAATTTGTCTTAAATTTTCATTAATAACATGGATACTGTTCGTTATTACAATGCATATCATGCATTAATATTATGAAAACATTCATTGAAAGTGCTTTTCGCCAAAATCGAGTACATATTATTGATGAACTGTTACATTATTCCAATGATCATTTTTAATAGAAAATAATGACTGCGGTTCATTGAATCAATGTACAATACATTGATATAATGAATCAAACGTGAAACAATGATTGAATACATTAATACAATGAACAGGTCATTGGCAAAATGTCGCTAGTCGGTGAAACGCTTGCGCAATATCTTTTCTACCCCAAATTCGGTTCGGTCAATCAAAATACTGGCCACAATTCCATTGCATAGTTTATGTTGATAAGACGGCTTAGTGTTTTGTGATTTTATGAATTCAGCTCTAAGGATAATTGTGATTGCATTGTTTTTGTGCGGTATTTACAGGTAAGTAGGTATATATGACTTCATTTTCATGCCGGTCAACAAAGCGTTTGATTTTAGGTATGAGCAGTATAATCCTGCAGTTTCTTGATTAATAGTAGTTTTTGCATATTTTTTAGTTTAAAACAAAATATTTTGAACAGTATTTAAGTACCTACACAATAATTATAAATCTGCTACTTCTTGCAAATTCATTTAATTGAAAAAAAATCTTTTGAAAAGTATCTACCTACATTATAATTATAAAAATGTTGTGCTTTTCATGTAGAGGTGAATTTAGCACATTAGATACTCTTGTTTCAAATTTAAAACAAACACATAATTTGAGTTCCTCAGATCTAATTATGTAGGTAAATTAGTGTATTTTTTTTTACAAAAATCAAAAAAACCTAGATACCACCAAAATATAGTTAAGGGTCAGTACTTTCTCTAACATTCTTAAAGTTTATCTGATTATAATCATTGTTGCAAAATAGGTATCTAGATTAATAATTATTTTCAAACATTTACTAATTCATTTTGATTCTATCACCAGATTGATATGGCCTTGTGTCCAAATGGGATGAGATAAAGGAAGTCTAAAGACAGTTATCGTCGTTGGGCAGTAACGTGAAAGAAAAATCAGTCAAGGGACTCTTGGATCATGTCGGAAAATATGAAGTAACCGAAAGTAAGTTTTTGTCTAATCGTAATACTACTTTTATTTTTATTGCCTGAGGAAGTGCTTCCAAATGTTAATAACCCATAAAAACTCAAAATCAATTCTAATTTGCACTCCATTTTTTTTTGCACTACTGACATCATGCGGTTTTTGGTAATTATTATAGGATTCATTTCACGTGAGAATGTTGATGAAAAAACATTGCTACTCTATATCACAGTAGTTATTTGGCGAAATACTTACAACATCTAATATTTTTTTTACAGGCAGCAACAATGCTATTATTTTATGGGCTGCGCACGGGTATCCCGTACCCACAATTAGGAGTGTCACTAAAGACTTGACTAGAAGAAAAAAATTACGAAATTCACCATCAAAGATTAACAAGAATCTTTTATGTTTTTGAGAAGAAGTTACCAGAATATAGATCACCTGGAATACTTGAGGAGGAAGAACTCTCATATAAAAACTTTTTTATTGTTAGTTGGTGATGACATGGCCAGAATTACAGATATTTTCGTAGTTTTCGATAATATTATATATCTGTTCAAAAACTGAGCCTAAAGCTATCAAAGCAGTTGCTATTTGCTTTAAAATTTTTTATTTTTTCAATTTAAATTTTCCAGAGCCTTTCCTTGTGTTCTGGACATTTATTGAAAGTTATTTTTATGAAATAAAGCCGAATAAATCATTTTCTAAAATTCATGTGTTGTGTAATTCAATCAAGAAATATTTAAAACACTTACAATGAAAAAAGTTTTAATTAACTGTGCCTACCCAATATTTTTTGAGTGATAAATATTGTCCCTGATTGATTTCATAAGAGAAAAAAACAGGTTTTTTCCTAGTCAAAAGAATTAGATCACCACGAAAACTTAACATGGAGATTTTCGGTGATGATAGTGTATATGAAAAAAATGCTCAGACAGGTCGATTTTGTTTTTTGAACGGCCATTTTCAAATGCTTATATACTTTGGGTACGTTTTGAAAAATGCGACTTTAAAGAACAAAATCGACCAATCCGAACATTTCTTTAGATCTACGCTATTATTACCCAAAACCTCCGTATCAAATTTCGTTGGGCCACCCTGTATACAAATTTTTTAATGAATCTGATTCATTCAACTGAAGAATACGATTCATTCATTCAATGAATTGTATTCATCAACTCAAGAACCTATATTCATCAAAACAATGAATACAGATCATTTATTCAATGAATTGTATGCATCAAATTAAAGAAAGATTTTCATCAACTTATGATTGACATACATTGTCGCAATGTACGAGTTCATTAATATAAGGAAAAAGGTACCAAATCCATTTAATGTACACGTTCATATTATTAATGAAACTGTTCATACATTAATGTAGTCCTGTTCATTAAAACAATGAACTTGTTCATTGGACCAATTTTAATGATTTTGTTCATTGAATCAATGAAACCTTTCTTTGTATTTATGCTACAATTTGGTTGAGTGTAAATATTATTAGAATAAAAGTGAAATATCATAACAACAAGGGTTATTCCACGAAAAACCATTAGAACAATAGTGCCACGGGAACACATCATATCCGAGCTACCTATTTATTATTCAAAGTATGCACTTCAGTGCGTTATTGCGAAGAGCACCATTTTCCATTTATATTGAAAGATATGGGCCAAATGGCTTGCATTTTATTTCGCAGTTTCCAAACGAAATGAAATGACATAACCATCAAATGCAACCATTAAAGTTGCGAAATCGCAGCGACACAACTGGTTACTATCCCTTGGCATTAACATCTAAATATATACATGCTCATCTAGGATAATATCGTTCTATTGAATCAAACAGAATGTTGGATCATTTCAGTAGAGCTTGTTTGGCGTCTGTAATGTTCATCATTATGAAGAACACGTATTGCCCTAATAACAGGATTTCCCGGGATATAACAATCCGATACAAAACTCTCCCTGATGTGCGATGTATTAGTGGTGGATCGATGGACCAGTTTGGCTTTTTACACGCAATAGTTCGGTATGTGACAATATTGTTGAACGTTTAACTTTATGCTTCCAATCATCTATGGATATAATCAATAGTGGACATTATTGTCAACGCAAGTCCTCTTGTACCTATGGCCGACATTACCTTTGCTGATGCTTTAGATATCTTGAAACCATCTTTGATCCTTCTCTAAAGTTTGATCATTATACTGAACATGTTTGCAAGGTGCTAAATAGAGCATATTTTGCGTAACATTTTCTAGCATCTATATTTTTAACGCAGTAGTATATGCGAAAAAAACCTACATAAGTTTGAAATTCTAGGAAGTAAAGGTCATGAAACCAGAAACTCGAATACCATGGTAGTACCAAATCATCGTACATCGTAATTCAGGAGGTCCCCACATTATATTGCGATAATTGTTTACAATAATTTGCCTCTCCACTTGAGGAAATTACCCTTCAAAAACTCCAGGCCGGCTGTGAGAAAGTACCTTGCAAGTATCGCATTCTATTCTTTTTCCGAATTTTTGACTAGGTAGTTTATTATTCTAGTATACTTTTAATTGAAATTTTTTTTGTGAGTATCGATTATATTTGTATAATTTATGTGTTTCATAGAAATTGTATTAACATCATTGTTTATATTGACGAGTACACGCATGTTTGCCTAAGGTACAATAATAGTTATTTATTATACAAGGGAAAAAAGTATTAGATTTTAGCTCGAGGTTGTGTTGTCTCCCGACGCCAAGCGGAGGGAGACAAAAAAGCGAGAGCTAAAATCTAATATTTTTTCCCGTGTATAATACATCATTTTTTTCTGTGACGAGGAAAACGACGATTGAATATTGACAATACATATTGTTATAATATATTAAAGTCAGAAAATTATAGATGCGAAATTTGAATTTTTAAAATGGTAGGCTGTTGTACTTTCAGCGACAATTAGACCTGCGTTTCTAAGGAATCCTTTGAAGTAAACAAACATCTGTCAATTTAATTCTATTGATTTGATTTAAAAATTGCGAACTTAGTAGTTGTTTAATAGTTATTCTGAATAATATGAAGTGAAAAAAATGTCTGATTCCGAGTTATCTCTGACTGCACCGTCATCAAACTAACTACATTTCTGAAACAAAATGGGAAAGGTTACACGACCAAGAAAGCTGCGATTTTTACGAGTATATAAATTCGTGATTTTTTAAATAATGCTCCCGATGAATTTTATTTAATGGCCAAGGTTGTTGTTGTATTTGGAATTGCAGGAGCTTGTCGAATTTATGAAATCAGCCAGGTAACATTAGATGATATTGAAGATTCGAAAACGTTATTAATTGTGAAACTCAAGCAAACAAAGAATGAAGTAAGCAGGAGATTTGTAGTTACCTACTGAAGAATATAATTTCGACACAAGAAAATTCCATTGTTGTACCGAATAGTTCAAGGAACTATTATTACATATAAAGGAAATGTAACTTTTGTATAGTAAAATATTCTAAAATTAAATATCTACCTTTACTTATGTGTATATATATCCGGGAAAAAAGTACTCACTTTTTTCCCGGGGAAAAAAGTACTCACTTTTTTCCCGGGGAAAAAAGTAATTTCAAAAAGTGATATTTCTTTACCTGTCATCAGAGACAAAATGTCAAACTTTTTTCCCGTCACAGAAAAAAGATTATTATTATTATTTTTATTATTACTATTATAATAATAATAATAATAATAATTATTATTATTATTATTAACTAATATTGAAGTTTCGCTTATCACTTGGTGAAACATGATTAAATACTGATATTTAAAATAAAAACACTTGGCTTTAAGTTTCACAAATATATTGAATAAAAATTAACAATTAAATTAGTCAACTAGTTTCGGGTTATGGGCCCATTATCAAGACTGAACAGAAAAATACAATACAACAAGCTCATTTATAATATTGATTGTAGTAGAGGGGAAATTTGGTATTCAACTTGTTCATTTACGATGGGGTAATTCCTCTTAATGGCACTACTAATTTCTAAAATTTCCAACAGGTCAAGACGTTTGCCCTTTTTACCTGGGTGGAGGCATATCTTTTTCTCGAAGTCGATGAAATGGTTACATTTTATACAATGCTCTGAGAAACCAGCGGTGTTTTTGTTAAACAAAATTGACTTTTTATGTTCTTCTACGCGAGTGTTGATTTTTCTGCCTGTTTGTCCGATATAAAAGGATGGGCATTCATTACAAAAGATTTTGTAAACACCAATGTTTTCTCCAATATTGTTTCTATCCTTGTTATTGACTAAGAGTGACTTTAAATTACGTTTATTTGTACATATGCTTTTAATACCGTTTTGTGATAATCTGTTGATGATTTTATTACTAATTCCTGGAATATAGTTTATTAAATGATATTTTTGTTCGCTTTTTATGACTGGTGAGGGATAAATTGAATATAGAATATTCTTATGTCGTTTTTTCTTTATCATTTGATCTATCAATATGTCTTTATAGCCGTTATTTATTGCTTATAATTTTAAAATATTAACTTCCTCAGTGAAATTTTCTTCAGAAAGAGGAATGGCAAAAAGTCTATGTATGAAAGAGTGAAATGCACTGAATTTAATTTTAATTGGTTGACAGCTTTCATTGTGTATTAGCGTTTCTGTGAAAGTAGGTTTTCTGTAGATATTAAATATAAGAGCATGTTCTTTTCTAGTTATTTGGATATCTAATAAGTTAAGGGAATGTTGTTCATTTTCTATTTCTTTTGTGAATTGAATTGAAGGGTGAAAAGAGTTAATGTATTTGAGAAAATTCCGTCCCACACCATATACAAAAAATGTCATCAACATAACGCCGTTGACTAATTTAATTGTTAATTTTTATTCAATATATTTGTGAAACTTAAAGCCAAGTGTTTTCATTTTAAATATCAGTATTATTATTATTATTATTATTGTCCCAGGAATCTGTTGAATCTTTTCTGCTCCTTCAAGTTAAGACAAATAATTACATAAAGTGAACAAGGAACATTCTTCAATAATTTAAAATAATTGAACAATCTTCCAAGGGAGTTGATATTCCGTGACGCTTAATCTCCATTCACAATTAAAAGTGCATACAGCTGTTTCGATCTTATAAGATCTCTTCACTGCAGCTAACTTGAATGGAAGTGAATTGGCATATTTCTTATTGTTCCCCAATATAGATCGCGACCGAACAACTATATGGATAATAACCCCTAGCCCCCTCCGCCAAAGATATTAGGAACAAACAATTCATTGTTTAGATCGAAAATGCAGAATTCCGTCCAGAGAAGAAATAATTCCTGATCTGAAGTAGAAATCTCTTCAGTAGATATGGGATGCTAGAGTACCTACACTAACTCAGTGTTTAAAAATCTGAACATACCTACGAGGGGGCGTTCCGTAAATACTTGTAGCGATATTCGCAATACTCAACAATCAATCTATGTAAAATATACTTGTTTACCATAGTCAATTTCATGTATCACTTGAATCGAAAAAGGAAAATCGAAAAGGGAAAATTTTTCAAACTTATCGAACAATCTTCAAAGAAAGCTATTTATATGTATTCCGATGCAAAATCACAATTGAAAAGTAAATATTTTCTATAATTAACTTTTAAATAGTGAAAGCAGATTTCGCGTAGCAGAATACATATAACTAGCTTTCTTTGAATATTGTTTGATAATTTTAAATTATAGAAGAATTTTTCTTGTTCACTATATACGATATATGAAACTGATTTTGGCCAACAAGTATATTTAACATAGATTGAAGACAGCAAATGTTTGATATGTAAGATATCTGGCATCGGTGGGCTTATATCTATAGGATATACATAATGGCCAATTATGAACATATTTACGTAAAGTTTGATACACCAACTCTTCGTTATTTTTTCATAAATATATGGGAACCAGTCAATCTTTTGAGTTTGTGTGAGTGGTTTTCAAATCTGTTTTATACCTTCTGGATCACAATTTTCGAGTTTCTTTTGATGTCTGATATTATGTCAATATATATATATATATATATATATATATATATATATATATATATATATATATATATATATATATATATATATATATATATATATATATATATATATATATATATATATATATATATATATATATATATAATATATATATATATATATATATATATATATATATATATATATATATATATATATATATATATATATATATATATACATATATATAACCAAGCTAGTTAGTTGAGTACGTTAGGTACGCTGGCTAGTATTTGGGAGGTCTCGGGTTCAAACCCCGGGGCCGACTGGTCTGCCATGAGTTTTTTTCAGAGGTTTCCTCATGGTAATGTTAGTCACTGCATGCAAACTTATAAGGCGAATGCTGGGCCAGTACTAATCCTCTGAACCCTACCCACACTTCCTATGTTCCATAAATATCCCGTCTCACCTATCCTTAATGCACTTGTACATACAACTGTATCCTCTGATCTGGCTGAAGGAGTTAATCCCAAACTCAAGCTGCCCGCCTCCCTGACACATACAACAGGGAGGAATGAAACACGTGTGTTTCCTTTTTTATATATATATATATATATATATATATATATATATATATATATATATATATATATATATATATATATATATATATATAATTTAGTGTCTAAGGTTGGTATTGAGGCAGTACATTACAATCAAGATTTGAATTAAGTCCTAACTTTAGGGAAGCGAGTGTCACATGTAAAGTGGTTTCCAAACTAGTGGCAAAATATGTAGAAATTGATTTTGAACAACTAATCCGCAATTTACTCTTCTAGTGCTTTCTGAAGGGTGTATGAAGCTAAAAACTCTCCCAATTTGGATAGGGATATCGGTGTGCAACACCGGTTTTTCATTTACATACTTCCTCTGAAAAGATCTAGGAGGTTAATATTTGGATATGCTCTTTTTAATTGATTTGAGCACTTTCAAAACAGTTTTTGCTCATGCAGGTCTACCCAACTACATCTTCCAATTTTAGAGACGATATAATTTTTATTGAATTTATTCAAATTTTGATAGCTTTTTTCAACATCATGAAAACCTCTAGATATAAAATTTCAGCTGATAGGAGCTGCTGGAGATGCCAGAATATACAGGGGTTTCATAATATATATTTATATATATATATATATATATATATATGTATATATATACATATTATATTTGTATATATATACATATATATATATATATATATATATATATATATATATATATATATATATATATATATATATATATATATATAATATATATATTATATGTATATATATACAAATACATATATATATATATATATATGTATATATATACAAATACATACATATATATATATATATATATATATATATATATATATATATATATATATATATATATATATATATATATATATATGAAAATTGTTCTTCACGAGATATGGGGTAGATTTAAAAACCACTCCCGCACTTCATTGTTGACTTTCGATACAATAGATTAGTTAATAATATTCGGAGAAGATAAGACTTAAAACATTCTGAACAGTAAAAGGAGTTTCATTATAGTGAAATAATCTGTGCCCAGAAATAATGAGATTGTAATGATGAAAATTGAAACTGTTAGAATAAAAAAAATATTTCAAGTTTCATATTTAATGTACTGCGAAATGCAAATATTTTCGCAATGCCATTAAAATCAATCTGAATAAATGCTGAATCCGACTAAAGCGAATTTTTTTCATGTACCTATATAATAATTAATAAGATGAATAACTTATAAGTCTGGAAACGGACTACCAAGCGACGGTGTAAATTGGCGAAGTATACATTTTAGTTAGAAAATGCTAATTTTTCGCCCCGGCTCTCACTGATTTACTTTTCTTGTTCACAGTATAGGCTCATCAATTCGAAGTAGCTCACTTTAATCCTGTTGCGATTATCTACATCCGTTGATTCAGTACAGACTCCCAACTGAAGGAAATTCGGTGAAATAACGCTTCTTTCCCTATCTATTTTCTACGATGAATTTCATTTCCTCATTTGTTTTTTCGGGAAATTGAATGTCTATGGTATTTTCAACGAAATTGACGTTGTTATAACGATGTCGTATTTGAATCTAGGACCTACACCAGCGCTTCTCAACGTTTCATAAATACCATAAAATGTAAATACAAAAAACTCTATTGCAGCGAGCTTCATTAGAAAAGGAGGTTTTCATAATGTATCCAGTTTGAAACATCTATTCATTCATTCATGATTTTGGTACCAAATCCAAAAAAAATGCCCTCTAATGTGTAAACAATACTTACTTCCTCCCCGAGGGGTAAACCCCCCAACCAATTCGTCCCATTACCAATCGCATCACTATGTACTCACAAACTTTCAACCCTATTGCTACAAAATTACACCCTTCATCACCTGAACAATATTTATTTCCTCCTCCGGGGGGTCAACCCCCCCAACCAATTCATATAGAAATGAATACCATCCAAGGTATCGTACAAAACTATCTACAAAGTTTCAACCCTATGGTCCCAAAGTTGCGCATTCTATCGTGTAAACAAGATTTATTTCCTCCCCTGGGGCGAGGATACAAACTTTCAAAGAAGATACAAACTTTCAACACTATTGCTACAAAATTACGCCTTCTGTCGTGGAAACAGGATTTATTTCTCCCCTAAGGGGTCAACCCCTCAACCAATTCGATCCGAAGACATTATATGAAACGACCTATTTACAACCCCATTTCTTCAAAATTGCGTCCTATAGTGTAAACAAGATATATTTACCCCCAACCAGTTCGAACCATAACCAATCCCATCCAAGATATCATACGAAACTACCTACTTACAAAATTTCAACCCTTTTGCTTCAAAATTGCGCCCTTTATCCTGTAAACAAGATTTATTTCACCCCCAGGGGGGTGAACCCCCCAACCAATTCGAACCAAAAAAATCCTATTCAAGATATCATACGA
>JARQZK010001750.1:0-29871 GCA_030704885.1 Cynegetis impunctata | reverse complement strand
TTCATACAAAGTTATGGGTTATAATTTATAATCTAAGTTGAATTAAAATTACATAATACTTAACTTCCTATCAATTTATTTATATAATGTTGATCGTATTAGTATTCATAATTTTTAAACACTAGGAGGTTTTGTCTAAAAAAGAAAATATGAGATCTATAATAAAAAAATTTCGCATTCTGCCCAATCAAAAAAATAAAATCTGATGGACCTGATGAATTTCATGCATTTTATAGGAAAATAGTTACTTTATAATTATTTGTTCTTCCATGAAAAAATTTGTGAATCTTATATGACAAAAGTTCAATAAATTATTCAATCTCACCAAATTAATATACAAATCATTAGTAAAAGGTAACCAGGAATCATAATATTCAATTAATTATTTATATTCATATAATTACCTAATAGGTTTTATGAAATTTCAGATTTTTGTTCGTAAATTACATCTTAAAAGATTTGATTGAATAACAGTTTTTGATTGATAAGTTTATGAGTTTGGCCAATATAAATGATTAAAGCAATATGAAATGCACAATTTCATTTGGAGGACTAGGTACTATTATATGTTATAATTACCGGATATCTTTATTTCTAATATTTTAGACGCTTTTATTCACAACAATCGTGGACAGGAGTTCGGGTTTCTTCGGTAATTTCGGAGATTGCACAATAACAGGTAAAGCATGGAGGAATGGTGGGGGTCGTGGAAAGTAAAGTAATGTGGGTTTCTTACCTATATGAAAAAGTTTAACATTTATGTTCGTTCGATATTTTATATAGCGTTTTTCATTTCATAGTTTTAAAGTCGGAATACTGTTAATTTATATTTGAAAAGCAATCTCTTATTCCATATTTTCAAACCAATATGCAATTTCAAGACAGTGTTTATTATTATTTCTTTCTATTTCTACAGTGAAACATTCTAAAGTATCGTATTAGCATTCATAATTTTTAAACACTAGGAGATTTTTTGTCTATATTTTATTTGAAAAGTTTTCTTATTCAAAAAAGCTGGCCCGTCGTTCATCGTAATAATATACGATATTCACATCAATGATGGGAGCGTAAAGGGGGTGTATAGGGATACCGTTAACATATATATATATATATATATATATATATATATATATATATATAATATATATATATAATATATATATATATATATATTATACCTCCCGATTAACTTGAAATTTGGCTACGTAGACACCCACAAGAGAGGTAGGATTGCAAATCCTATTCAAAACGTATTGTACGAACGTGTTTTTTACAAAAAAAATTAAATATTCCAGATGATATTCATGAAAAAAATTTCATAAATCTTATAAAAATTGCATAAGTTATTTAATTTCGATGTTCACCAAATTGAACGCATGGATAAATCATTTATACAATGAATGCATGAATCATATATTCAATTTTATCCGTTTAGTATAGATATGTGTGGGCTTTTTTTGGCATGGCAAGGTATGTGATTGTTTAAAAGTATGTACACAATTATAAAATTATTAAATTTTCAATGTAGAATAATAGAATGAATTAATAGAATGAATTAATAATTTAACTTTATTACTACTTCATACAAAGTATGGGTTATAATTTATAATCTAAGTTGAATAAAATACATAATACTTAACTTCCTATCAATTTATTTATAAAATATTGATCGTATTAGTATCATAATTTTTAAACACTAGGAGGTTTTTGTCTATATTTTATATGAAAAGATTTTCTTATTCAAAAAGCTGTCCGTCATTGATCGTAATAATATACGATATTTACACCTGATCATTTGCATAGTTCTAAAGTCGAATACTATTATTTATATTTGAAAAGTAATCTCTTATTCCATATTTCAAACCAATGTGCAATTTCGAGACAGTGTTATTATTATTTCTTTCTATTTCTACAGTGAAACATTCTAAAGTATCGTATTAGCATCATAATTTTTAAACACTAGGAGATTTTGTCTATATTTTATATGAAAAATTTTTCTTATTCAGAAAGCTGGCCGTCGTTCATCGTAATAATATACGATATTTACATCAATGATGGGGAGCGTAAAGGGGTGTATAGGGATACCGTTAACATATATATATTTATATAATATATATAAATATATATATATATATATATATATATATATATAATTATATATATATATATATATATATATATATATATATATTATACACCCGATTAACTTGAAATTTGGCTACGTAGACACCCACAAGAGAGGTAGGATATGCAAATCCTATTCAAAACGTATTGTACGAACGTGTTTTTACAAAAAAAATTAAATATTCCAGATGAAAAAATTTCATGAATCTTATAAAAATTGCATAAGTTATTTAATTTCGATATTCACCAAATTGAACATGCATTTATACAATGAATGCATGAATCATATATTCAATAATAATTTTATCTGTTTAGTATAGATATGTGTGGGCTTTTTTTTTGGCATGGCAAGGTATGTGATTGTTTAAAAGTGTTCATACAATTATAAAATTATTAAATTTTCAATGTAGAATAATAGAATGAATTAATAATTTAACTTCATTACTAATTCATACAAAGTATGTGTTATAATTTATAATCTAAGTTGAATTAAATACATAATACTTAACTTCCTATCAATTTATTTATATAATATTGATCGTATTAGTATCATAATTTTTAAACACTAGGAGGTTTTGTCTATATTTCATATGAAAAGTTTTTTATTCAAAAAGCAGTCCGTCATTCATCGTAATAATATACGATATTCACAACTGATTTATCACACATGGGATTTAGGTTTTCTAAAAATTTATATGTGTACTCTTTTTTCCTCTAGTATGAGAGACCTGTTATAATGCATGTAAACGAATGGTTCAAATTACATTTTTTTAATAATTTAGTGTTTCAAATAAAAAGGTTTGTAATTAGATAAATAAATTTTCTGATTAAGTTTATTTTTATATAATACATTTAATCATATGTATATACAATAACATATCTACCAGCTTACACTATCCAATACAATATTCTCAATATTATAATAATATTTTACAAGCAATTCATAACATATGGGGTGAGTCATTGTAACTCAATTTTATTGAATTCAGCACAAGTTTGCTATATCGATTACACGTAAATGTTGCTTTACGCATTTCAGTGAGAATGAGATCTGCGAAATAATCAATTGTGCAATACCGGTAATAGCATCGTCACTTTCAATTTTTTCATCCATCTTCCGTACAAAGAGATTCATGCCTGCTGCAAGAGTTTTTAAAGAATCAACAGCCAGAAAAAGTTTTGGGAAGTTACTTTCCTTGAATATCAACACGTTGTTACATGTAGAATACAGTGAATATAATCCAATTGTATCCAGTTATACTTCAATTTCGCTGTTTTTCGCTAACACCTTCAGTAAACCAGGCATTTTTACATTAAGTTCATCATCTACTTCTTTTTTCGTGAATGAAATGAAATCAAGATAACCATGTCGACATATTCTAAGTAAACATTGAAAATCATTGAAAGGATCCAGACCAATGCTTACATATTTACTGCCTGAGAGATTCAAATTGTATATGTCTTCACTCACGAGCCGATGCATCTCACGCTCCATCCTACGATTTACGGTGTTGTGGTACACATCTTCAGGATAAGGAACCATGTTTGTTGAACTGTAATTACCATCTATTGATGACGTTTGCGGCGTGTAGTGGTAGCCGGTGGTGTATTTCTTCTGAGTTCTCGTTTCTTGCACTGCTTTCCTTGATTTCTCCGATTTCGACGGCCATCTTTGCGATCGAACAGTCTCGTTTTTACTGTACATGGTATTTAACTGCTGGTAGATATTGAAGAATAACTGCCTATTTGTTTGCAGTGAGCTGTTTTTAAGCCCTTACCCCCTCCAAGTTTTGTGGTATTATTCCACCGTTTGTGTGTGTGTTTTCTTAGAAATACCTGCACCCTTTGAATAACTTACCTAATGTTAGGGGTGGATTTCATACGATTTACGAATTTTGGTCTAAATTTGTGAAAAAAAATTCAATTCTCACGACCATCAATCATTAGTTAATACGGTCCTGTCTAACACTTGCCCAAACAATAGGACCACCTGCCCAAACAAAAGAAACAATAGGAACAAAAGAACTGCTACCCGCTTTTGTGCAGAGATATTCGCTTCAACCTTTTGTGTGTGTGTGTGTTTTCTTAGAAATACCTGGCCATGTCGAATAACTAATGTCAGGGGTGGATTTCATACGATTTACGAATTTTGGTCTAAATTTGAAGAAAAATTCAATTCTCACGATCCTCATTAATCATTAGTTAATACGGTCCTGTCTAAGAATAGACCGCACACCTGGTCTAACAAAAGACTGCACCGCACAATAGGAACAATAGACCGGCTCGAACAATAGGAACAATAGACCGGCCCTAACAAAAGAAACACCTGGCATAACAATTGGCTGCACACCTGCACCCAAACAATAGGAACAATAGACCGGCCCATGATTTATGACCTTGAGCTGTCACCATCAATCATTTTTAATGGCTTTGGTTCAATGATTTCTACTAACACTCTATAGAAAACCAATTTGTTCATTTTTTTACTTGCTACAATTTTGTTCAATAACATTATCGCTAAATTGCAAATTTTTGGAGATATTTGCAAAAAACCGTTGAAAATCGTGGGAAAATTCCGAATTTTCAATTGCCAATAACTTGAAAAGTATTGAGATTCTGAAAAAATTTTTTGAAACATTATTTTGAACAAAGTTTCCACCACCGAAAAGGGGTGGCAACCACCCCCAGGGTGAAAACGGAGTTCGGGTCGATATCACTTTTGAAGTTAAGGGTAAGATAAGCCTAATTCCAAAATTTCATGTAAATCGGTTTATAGTAAAAAATTTCTAAGCTAAAAAGCTTCAATGACTGCACTAAATAACTAGTTCAAAATTATATATGATAATATATTTATGTTTTAAAATTAGAAAAATCATTTTTATGAGCTCAGTGATTTTTTTTCTTTCTGATGAGTTGCTTTTTAAATAATATACATGTACATCGTATTCATTAGGTACGGATTGTTGTGAGAAAACATCGGATTTGGATTTTTATGCAAGAGTAGAATTGCGAACTCAAAGTCTCGCAAAAAAGTATTGTAATGCTTTTATAATTTAACCCAAATTATAATACTAACAAATAATTAAGAAAAGATATATTTATTGTATTGTTTTCAAACTGTGAGTGTAATTATAAATATTTCGCCAAATGTATATTTTGTATGTAAGCTTTATTCATATTATGTAAGTATTGTATAGTTTAAAAACATGCCTTACCTTAATTTAAGAGTGGTACATGATTGAGATATGTTTTACTTGAAACAATGTTTTTTGTTAATTCTTTACTGTAAAATAATCAAGGATCTAACACGGTACAACTTAGTTCTCAATGATACTAACCATACGAGAAAAGTTGATGATGGAGCACAAATCATAAAGTTGGAATTTTATCGATAGAAAATTGATATGATTGTGGACTAAGATATAAAAATTTAGAGGCGGCAAAAATTGAATAGGCTACGGGCGGCAAATCTGTAAATCCTCCAGTGTATATATATATATATATATATATATACTGAATAATGAAATTATTATATAATATATAAGTCACTCACTTGCTATGCAAAACTTTCAGGCAAAAAATTACCTGTTGTAATATCAAAAATTTTCCAAGTACCTTCTAATTGATAGAAAAATTCAATACTAGGATAATATAATTTTATTAAAATAAAACAGACATAAAAATCTATTTATATATATATATATATATATATATATATATATATATATATATATATATATATATATATATATATATATATATATATATATATATATATATATATATATATATATATATATATATATATATATATATATATATATATATATATATATATATATATATATATATATATATATATATATATATATATATATATATATATATATATATAAATATTTTTATGATTTGAAATCAACGAATTTAAGTCTTACGAGCTTCTTCGGAGATCCGCGTGAGAGGAAGCCATGAATATTGTTTCGTGAAATTAAATATTACATAACAATAAATACGGTAAGGTAGATGTTTCAGTTCAGCGACAGCGTTTCATGAATAATGTTGTATTTACCGCTTCTTCTTGTGTTATTCACGCTCCTAGTTTTGATATTACTAATGCTGCGGAATATTTGAGAAATTATGGATTTATCACTGAAAATTTCGATTTATATACATCAAGAGCGAGTTCAGGCATCAATAATACGTTTATTCAGAGTTTACTTCTATTTCAAGAATTTTTTATATTGATGGAAATGGTACGTTCCATAATAACACCGTGTCATTTATGAAACAAGAACGTAGGTGTAATTTGTCTGATATGCACCCGAATTTCCGTACATTCGGTAAGAAATGGAATAAAACTAGTATAGGTTGGAAATTCAATCTAGGAAGTTACTCACAAAAATATGCAGCCGCAAGATCCTTTGAAGCATGGTCTGAATACTCAAATTTGGAATTTCACGAAGACTATAACACCCCTGATATTTCAATCAGCCGATATAGAAAAATTCTTATAATGTTAAATGTATGGGTAATGGCCCATGCAACCAATATTTTGGCGGTAAAGGAAACACTTTGGGGCATGCTATATAACCTGATCCCCAAGCCTTTAAGTGCGTTGAAATTCATTTAGATTCTGATGAACACTGGATTTCAGACTATTCACCGAAAGATATACCTTGGAGGTCTAATTCGTTATATTTTACTTTAGTTCATGAAATTGGCCATTCTTTAGGGATTTTACACTCTGGTGATAGGGGTGCAATAATGTTTCCTTGTGGCTCCGTAGTTCAGTGGTCAATGCGTTGGGCTACTGAACAGAAGGTCGGTGGATCGAATCCCAGCCGAACCAACGAATTTATGCGGAGCCACCTCTCGGAAGGCCATGGCAAACCACCGAGCAGTATTCTGCCTAGTAAAGCCTCTCTGTAAAGACGTTCGGAACCGTCGTAAAACTGTAGGTCCCTTCTATTCGTGTATCGCTGTATCACGCACAGCACGAGTAGTTGTAGAGAGGTCGCCACCTCTAAACCGGGTACGGCACCACAAGAAGAAGAATGTTTCCTTATTATAATTATCGAAGATCTTTAGACTTAGGGCAAGATGATATGAATGACGTTCAATCGCTCTATGGTGCTAGAATACCAACAACAACAACAACAACGACGAAAGTACCACTACCACCGCCATCACAATCTCGAAGAACAGATGAGAAGGCTCCGAATTTATGTGAAATTAAAAGAAGAATAAATAATAGTAATAATAAACAATCACTTGTATCTGTTCTACAAAAATTGGGTTTGGTTGGTTTCTTTGAATATAATAAAGTGAAATATCCTATAAAAATGAATAGTTATATCAGGGAACTACCTAATTTGGATTTTTTAAAACAGAATGTTCATCTTCACCAGAGAACAACCAACGATATTTTTCTAGTTCAAAATGACAGCATTCATATTATTGATTCAAATAATTTTCACCTACACAGTAGTTATAATGAACATGCTTTGAATTTACCGATGAATTCAAAAATTCATGGGGTAGTGAAATAGGGGTAAGACATATCTTATTTATAATGAGGATCTTATCGCTGAATTGAAAGAGCCAGATTTACGTGCAAAAACTTACACATTTATCGATCAAGAATTTCCAATTTCCTCAAATAATTATGTTTTCAGATACCATGATGGGGTTCTCTATTTAGTAAAGGGAAAAATGGTGTAAAAGTTTTGTGAATTCACTAATAAATTATTAGGATCAGAACTCTTTGATACAGAAACTGTTTTAAATATTCCATGTCAGAATATATCCTTACTAACTCAGTTACGTGAATTATTAACAATGATTTTAACTAAAAACATTGTAGTTGACAATCTTGAAAGTAATGATGATGATGATGATGATGCTTCATAAAGATAAATCTTAAACTTTATTTTCATTTACTCAAACCCTTGTTATACAAAACTTTCAACTAACCGAGGTGAAGTATCGAAGCGTTTGACTTATATGAAAGTTTAGAAAAAAAAAATTTAACTGTCACAAAAATAACAGAGTGAAATATCGACATCTATATATATATATATATATATATATATATATAGATATATATATATATATATATATATATATATATATATATATATATATATATATATATATATATATAAATATATATATATATATATATATATATATATATATATATATATATATATATATATATATATATATATATATATATATATATATATATACTAGCTGTCCCGGCAAACGTTTTTCTGCCATATAAATTATTTCTATCTATCTATCTTTCTATCTATTCATCTATCTGCCGATGTATATCTACCTATCTATCTATCTATCTTTTTATCTATTCATCTATCTGCCGATGTATATCTACCTATCTATCTATCTATCTATCTATCTATCTATCTATCTATCTATCTATCTATCTATCTAGGTAGTTATCTATATTTCTATCTATCCAACTATCTATCTATCATTATATCTATCTATCAATCTATCCGACCCGGCAAACGTTGTTTAAATCATTAAAATGGCTATTAAAAAATATGGGTTGTTGATAGAAGGAAGAAAATTTAGAGTTGTATGTATTTTTCATTACAAAATCATAAAAATGTTTGGAGTGGACCACTTAGGGGTATGAAAAATATATTACGACCTATTCTCCGATCGACTATTGTTATTTTCGACTGCCATCTTGCAACCCTATTACGGATCTGTGGATGAAATGAAAAAAAAAATTAAAATCGCAATGGAAAAATAGGGGATGATCGTAGAAGCGTAAAAACTTGAGAGTAATATGAATTTTTCCATTTTAAGTCATGAAAAATAAAATTAAAAATCTTGCCAAAAAAATTGATGGTTATCACTAACAAATAAAAAATAGGGATTGATTTTTTGGAAAATAAAAAAAATTCAGGGGGATGAAAAATAGATGTTGTCCGATTCTCAGACCTAACCGATATGCACACAAAATTTCATGAGAATCGGTCTAGCCATTCCGGAAGAGTTTAGCAAATAAAAAATAGGGGTTGATCGTAGAGCGGTAAAAATTCAGGGTTGTATGTATTTTTGAATGTTGTGTCATAAAAGAAAATGAACAGAAAATTTTGTCTGAAAAATGAAAAATTGAGGGGTGGACCACCCTTAACATCTAGGAGGATGAAATATTATATTACATACCGAGGTGGGAAGTGTTACATTACTGTCGAGAGAGTTAGTTCACTGAGGCGCGTAGCGCCGAAGTGAACTAATATCTCGAGACAGTGATGTAACTTTCCACCGAGGTTTGTATGCTATTTTATTTACAACTATTTTCATTATTGTTTCTCAAACGTCAACAATAAAATTACAAAGACAACCATAGAATGATGATGACAACTAACAACAAATAACTTATTTTCCCAATAGTGAGTAGGCGGGTGTTTAATGAACACTTCAAATTTGTCAGCTCTTGTCAGTGTCCGGACCGTGTAATTTAATTTTTTTATAAAATGTCGGATATAGAGCTGGAGGAGACACACCGCCAGACATAAAAGAAGCAGCGGAGAAAGCTGAAGAAAATCTTATGCCCCAAAAAAGTAGACCGAGGTATGATAAAGCATATAATACGTACAGAGATTGGTGCGCCAAAAAAGGTGTCACAAAAGCTGCATCGGAAAACATCGTTCTTGCCTACTTCAGTGAAATGGCTAAGACTAAGAAATCGTCAACCTTATGGTCTACGTATTCCATGATAAAAACAACCTTAATTATCAGAGACAAGGTTGACATATCAATGTATGGAAAATTAATGGCTTTTTTAAAAAGGCAAAATTCCAGTTATAAACCGAAGAAATCAAATACCTTTACCCAAGAAAATGTTGATATTTTCTTAGATGAAGCACCAGAAGAATTTCTTGTTCTGAAGGTTATTATTCTAACACTAATAAAAAAGTTATTTTTATTAATATTTTTCAACATTTTAGGTTGGTTTGGTAATTGGCCTTTCGGGAGCCTGCAGAAGTGATGAACTTTTTAAGATGAAAGTCCAAGATATTGATATTTTGGAAAAAAAGATCAGCATCATCATTCCTCACACAAAAACATATCAAGCACGATCGTTTCTGATATTAAACACTAAATGGGTTGAAATTGTAAAGAAATATATGGAACTCCGTTCACGAATTCAAAATGAGAGGTTTTTCATGCAAATGAGATTTGGAAAAATTACCAATCAAGTCATTGGACACAATTCCATATCGCAATTTCCGAAAAGAATAGCATCGTTCTTGAAACTAAATAACGTCGGCGAGTATACCGGGCATTTTTTTCGGCGTAGAGCAGCAACTTTGTTCACAAACAATGGAGGAGATGTTCTACAATTAAAGAGATTGGGAGGATGGAAATCGAGTACCGTGGCGGAAGGCTATGTAGATACTTCGTTCTCCAATCAAACGGAGACTGCTAATCTGCTCTCTGGCGAAACTACTTCCTCCAATCCTTCATCAGTCACCATGAAGAGTTCATCATCTGTACCACAAGAACTGAACTTTTCAAGCAAAGAAATTACGCATGGGTTAATGGTTTCTGTAGCATCTCACAATAGTTCGACCATAACGATCAATTTCAATAATGTCAATAATCCCTAAATATATGTACATACAGAAATTATTAATCCTTTGTTTGAAAAGTTCAGTTCTTGTCAATTTTGTGTTTACTAATCCTAAAGAACTTGTGCTAATGTTGTCAAGTGTGCTTATAAGTCTCAATAAAATCAAATAGGTAAATGAACTTTTTATTTAAAAAACTTAAAAAAGACATCTTCTCTCAAAATAAACTGAAAAAAATCCTATGACGGGTGGAAAATTTCCCACCCGTGGGTGGGAAGTGAAAGTAGGTAATATGTCAGTTTCAGACTTTTTAAACGTAAGTAATGATGACATTACGTATATAGTTGTAAATAAAATAGATTTTGGCCGATTCTCAGACCTACCCGATATGCACACAAAATTTCATGAGAATCGGTTGAGCTATTTCGGAGGAGTTTTACTTCTAACACCGTGACACGAGAATTTTATATATTAGATATATATATATATATATATATATATATATATATATATATATATATATATATATATAATATATATTATATATAATATATATATATATATATATATATATATATATATATATATATATATATATATATATATATATATATATATATAATTATTTATTCGAATTGTTGTTGCCTGTGATTTATTTTTAATCTCTTGATAATTATTAGCAATAACAGGCTGGTTGAATCTTAAAAAACTCGATTTAATTAATAAGTTGACGTTTCACTATGACATTCATAGTTATTCAAAACTTTTGAAAAAAATTGAAAATTCTTTGACATTTATTGACTTGAAAAAATTGAATAGATAAGATTGATCTGTCTTGTTAAAAAATTCTTTCAGTCTAATATTAACATTCAAAATTGTTATTATTAGAAGGCAAGCGAAACTACAGAAACCTTTACCTATGTAATGTTCGAAAATAATAATAATAGGGTACTATTTATTTAACAGAAAGAAATTAGTCACGGGAAAATATTAAAACAGTAGAGTAGAATTATCGGTATAGAACGTTTATATGGAAGCAGCCGTTGACACGTGTTTCGGACTCTTTGGTCCTCATCAGAACGGCGTAGCTAAGTATTGGATTGAAAATTTGGAGATGAAAATAGTTTAATAAATAAAATCCTCTGTTATGGAAGAAAATCACTCATTTGTGGTTTATTGTTTGAACTCTCCGGTATGGGAGATTTGGTCAAACTTTGCCACGGAGGCGATTAATTCCATCCGAGAGATCTCAGAAAGAGTAAATTAATATTAAAAGAGAAAATTAGTTTTGGGAAAATATTAAACAAGTAAAGCAAAAATTATCGGTATAGTTCGTTTATATGGAAGTAGCTGTTTTTAATGAAATTTTTATAATAAAATCCTCTGTTATGGAAGAAAATCACTTATTTGTGGTTTATTGTTTGAACTCTCCGGTATGGGAGATTTGGTCAAACTTTGCCACGGAGGCGATTAATTCCATCCGAGAGATCTCAGAAAGAGTAAATTAACATTAAAAAAGCAAATTAGTTTTGGGAAATATCAAACAAGTAAATCAAAAATTATCCTCCGTGGCAAAGTTTGACCAAATCTCCCATACCGGAGAGTTCAAACAATAAACCACAAATAAGTGATTTTCTTCCATAACAGAGGATTTTATTATAAAAATTTCATTAAAAACAGCTACTTCCATATAAACGAACTATACCGATGATTTTTGCTTTACTTGTTTAATATTTTCCCAAAACTAATTTTCTTTTTTAATATTAATTTACTCTTTCTGAGATCTCTTGGATGGAATTAATCGCCTCCGTGGCAAAGTTTGACCAAATCTCTCATACCGGAGAGTTCAAACAATAAACCACAAATAAGTGATTTTCTTCCATAACAGAGGATTTTATTTATTAAACTATTTTCATCTCCAAATTTTCAATCCAATACTTAGCTACGCCGTTCTGATGAGGACCAAAGAGTCCGAAACACGTGTCAACGGCTGCTTCCATATAAACGTTCTATACCGATAATTCTACTCTACTGTTTTAATATTTTCCCGTGACTAATTTCTTTCTGTTAAATAAATAGTACCCTATTATTATTATTTTCGAACATTACATAGGTAAAGGTTTCTGTAGTTTCCCTTGCCTTCTAATAATAACAATTTTGAATGTTAATATTAGACTGAAAGAATTTTTTAATAAGACAGATCAATCTTATCTATTCAATTTTTTCAAGTCAATAAATGTCAAAGAATTTTCAATTTTTTTCAAAAGTTTTGAATAACTATGAATGTCATAGTGAAACGTCAACTTATTAATTAAATCGAGTTTTTTAAGATTCAACCAGCCTGTTATTGCTAATAATTATCAAGAGATTATATATATATATATATATATATATATATATATATATATAGATATATATAATATATATATATATATAATATATAATATAAATATATATATATATATATATATATATATATATATATATATATATATATATATATATATATATATATATATATATATGATGTTGTTGGTGACAGGCAGGCTTTCTACTGCATGGGACGCCACAGAGCAGTTGATGTTGCTTTCTTTACTCAATCATACATTATGGCAATCAAGCATGGATGTCGAGATAATTTGAATATCTGTATTTGTGGAATTCTGGACTTCCATTGTCTATAAAAATATATCTGAAACAAAGTTTACTCAGTTTACACTTGAGAACGGTTAGAGATACCCAACTAACCGAAACGACGTGTATATTAATTGTATAATTTTATTCTTTCACCATTTTCCAACTTATTATTTAATAATCACATTTAATTTTTTTTTTCAGATACTACTAATTCATTGAATTTAATTTTTCAGCTATTTTCTTTTTTTGCCATTTACTAATCAAATTTTCTTTTCTTTTATTTTTGTTTCAGATATATTTTTATAGACAATGGCAGTCCACAATTCCACAAATACAGAAGAAACATTGTCGAAACCATTCAAATTTGAATATCATTGTCTAATTCAAGCAGGATGATGTTAATCTTAGACATGCTTTCGATGAACATGTAAATCCAGACATGGACAGCTAATAGCTGATATTCATTTAAAAAAAAAAGCTATGCGCACACTGTTGGAATTCTAATAAGTATAGCTTCATAGTAATTGTTAAAGACTTTGATATCAATAATGGACGTTACCGTCAAGGTTTTGATGAATACATTAGAATACCTGAACTATCCTCAGTGCTTGATAATCATTTTTAAAATGAAGATTAATTCAGACCGACAACGAAACGTTAAAACTCAACAAATTGTCAGAGATATAAGAAAAAAATATCTCTCATTCAAACGCGGTAAAAACGAAAATGATCAATCAATTAGTAGGCTATTCAAACCTATAACTACAAGACTTGATATAATTGAAGATAAACAACTTCAAGCCCTCTCACATATACTCCTAAAACAAAACTTAGAAAATGGGATCCTAGTTCAACGTTTCATTCAACAACAGCTTTAGATGATAGATTAAATGAGTCCACCCCTTTCTCAGATACAAAGTTATTAACAGAAACTGAGCGTGAAAGATGAAGAGATGAAAAAGGTTAGTCTTAGCATTAAAGACCCCATTGTCATGGATAAATACTTAGAGTCGAACTCATATGTAATACGAGACTACGTTTCTAACATTTGGAGGCCTGAAATAGGAATTCCAATTGATCCTGCATACGGTCCTACGTATGACTTCAGATTATCTAAATGGTTTTTAGGGAAAACACCTCTAAACTTTAATATTAATACATATGAAATAATACTGAAAGAAAAAAATCGTTTTCCTGGAACAAAAGGTTAGAGACCTTTGTGAGTTAATATTCGTTAGTAACCCTTCACGTTACACAAACAAAGACAACAAATTCTCCAAATAAACAAATTCTCCAAATTACAAATGTTCATAGAAGAGTTTACGATCCTTCAAAACAAAGAAAAGGAAATTCAGGTATTAAATACACTCAAATAATCGGCCCTCTAACAGTATTTAGAGGAGAAAGCATTTGATGACTTACAATGAAAAACCTGTCGAGTATGTCTTTTGGGATTACGTGAATGAATTAGTTGATAGACTGCAATTAATCTATGCTTCCAAATATGCGGGAAATACATCAATGGATAATGAAATTCAGTCTATAATTGAAGAATTAACGGAAGCTCAAATCATATATTAAAAATTGTAACTAGTTGAAAGTAACATTTGCCTGATGCCTCTCAGCAAGTTTGGGAGTACGTCTCATGGAAGAGATAACCAATACAGACGTAAAATAAATGGAGTTCAACGATTTCCTCTAACAGCAGAAGGTAAATATGATATCAAAAATCATAAATTATGGAACATAAAAATACCAACATCTGATAATGATTGTGCAACTGAAGCCTACGTTGACTCTTCCATAAATAATCAACAAGTGAATATGTTAAGTAGATTTCATCGACTCAGTGATAATAATGTTAAAATGCTAATGGATTTTCGAGCTTCCAAAAAAGTCAATCAGCAAGATAGGCGAAAAATGAGGAAATATATTGATAAAGGGATTCAATTTAATGAGAACATCGACAAATATATGAAGATTCTCAACAATCACATAAATCAAGGATTTATTTCATCTGACAGAAATTTAGAGTCTTTCAAGACTTTTGTGAACGTAGAACTAAAGGAAATTGAAAAAAGCCTTAAACATTTGAGTGACACTTTGAGTAAACTACAAGCATTATATAATTCAACATCTATTGAACCTAGCAACATAAACAGTCCAACCATAAATGAATGAACATAATGGAACACTCTAAAGAAAAGCTTCAAGTCATCAAGGAAATTCATCGTCCAGCTAGAAGAAATTTCAAACGTCGTCGTACTATCATTAAAGGTTTATCAGATGTATGGCAGGCGGATCTCGCACAAATGGATTCATATGCTCAAAACAATAGAGGATTTAGATTCATTCTTGTTGTGATCGATTGTTTCTCTAAGTTTATGTGGGCGAAACCTTTGAAATCCAAAACAGGTAAAGAGGTAACTGAAGCATTTGCAGACATTTTGAAAGGAAGCCATTCTCATCCTAAAAATTTACAAACTGACTCTGGAAAGGAATTTTTTAATGAACGTTTTTAATCTTTGATGAAAGAAAATGAAATCAATCATTATAATAGCTTTTCTATCATGAAAGCTTCTATAGCAGAACGGGCTATTAGGACTTTGAAAGAAAAATTGTATAAGTACTTCAGTTTAAATGGGAAATATCGTTGGATTTATGCTCTTCAGGAGATTGTGAGGGAGTACAATACAACTAAACATAGAACTATAGGAATGAAACCATCTGACGTCAATTATAAAAACGAAAAAGCTATTCTCAAAACTCGATTTTCTCACATTGAAATTGTGGGACATGGAAAATTCAAAAGAGGTGATTTTGTTCGTATTAGTAAATTTAAACACATGCTTCTGAAATGATATTTACCTAACTGCACTACTGAAATATTAAAAGTAGAAAAAATTCAAATTAAAAATCCAGTTACTTACCTTCTCGAAGATTTGCAAGGAAATCCCATCAGAGGAGCATTTTATGAACATGAATTACAGGAAGCGAAATATTCGGATGTATATTTAGCGGAAAAAAATTTACGTAGGAGGGGAAACAAAGTATTTGTGCGATGGCTTGGATTTGATAAGTCACATGATTCTTGGATTAATAACAAGAATCAACTATAGATTTTTCAGTTCAACAGAACTTTCAGAGAAGCAAGATGTATACCCCAGATTCTGAATTCAACTCAAAATCATTAAATTATAATATGAAATTAATTGAGAATGAAAAACAATTTGTATTGAATACAACTTTCTCGTTAGGTGAATATGTAGTTCATTGTGGGTTGAGTGCAGCAAGAAAATTTTCACCAGCAGTTAAAATATCAACAGATAAACTTTCCATCTACTTCGATAAAAAAATTAGCATTTCCTTCGATTACTTGCAATGGCTGTTGTTTATCGAAATACTTCTCCTTCATGAGGAAAATGATATTAGATGTATTGGTGATATAACAATTACAACTACAAATATCATGGTTTCAAGATATTACATTTGTCAAGAAATGGGAGTGATCTACACATGATTAAAGAAGACATCTCTGAAATACTTGATTATCATAACAACTTTTTGAAAAATAGATTAGAATTGTTGATTATTTTTAAATTTGATGGCTATTATAAGAAATTTGTACGAATTATAAGTGATATCATCGCTGATAGTTCTAGATCAATGATAGAATTAATCAATCTGTTCTGTGAAGCAAATCCCTCAATTTATAGCTGTATATTAAACGAGGCTTTGCTTTTTGTTAAGGATAAAATTTTGTATGATATAGAGGAAATAAAATATTTTCATAGAAATACCTTGCATTATTCATATAAAAAATTAAAAACTTGTTGATACAGGAAACATCGTTTATTAGCATCAAGGTGAAGGTAACATAAATTTATAACATATTAAACAAGCAGTTTGTAGTGAAATAACAGCTTATGTTGTTAAAGTACATCAGAATGTATATCTGTAATTGTCTCCAAGAATGAAAGTAATTCTAGAGACATTGGATTACATTTACGAGAAATAATTCTTTTTTCATACTTAAGTTTTCTTTCAATATTATCAAAGTTCAAACAAAAAATCTATATTTATCAAACGAGAAGAAGTAAAATGTAAAGATTTCTTTAATATAGCTGAATCAAATACTTCATTGATATAAAAAAATATATAATTCAAAAAGTTACCAGTTTTAAAGTAAATTGCGTTTACAATTATTGCTTGACATTTAGATTTCTTGCTTCTGAAACAAGTAAATTTTCTGTTAGAAGAATTAAAAATGTAATCATTTTCAATTCTACAATTATCGAGAAAGTAGTTGTGAACCTCTGGATTTTCATTGAAAACGAAAACGTCAATGTCTCCAAACGAACTAGTAATCCCCAACAAATATGATACATATCCTCCAGCAATAACCCATTCGTTGGAGAGTATCTCCATCACCTCTTGATATTCCACTGGAAAATATTCTCTGAAATTCTTCACAAGATGGGGTTGAAATGAGATGTATTTGCTTATGGCTCCTTCACCTAATCGTACTAACGTCGATATCATCTGCAGAAAAATTAATTGAGTAATGCCCCCACAGAATGGTGAGTGTGAAGTTGGTGGTAAGTAACGTTTATCATCATTTGAACTCAAAGCTAATTTTAATTGTTCAACAGAAAATACTTGATGTTTCTGAGAAATTATATGTCTTTGAGTACCTAATAGATTTTTTTATACCCTCCAGGTAGCATTTCTTATAATTATTGAAAGTTATATTTTTTTCAAACAACTAGTTCTTTCACCTTTTGACTTCTTGAAGCATTTTCTATTTTCAAGCAAAAAAGCATACATTCTAGATCTCAAACCCACAAACTCAGTCATAATAATCCCATTATTCTCATCTTCATTAATCCTGGGACTTTCTTGTTAACTTGCGGAATTTCAAAAATATTATCTGACGCATAATCACTACTGTCAAACCTTTCATAGCAATCACGTTTAATTATTTCATATGGATTCTGATTTGAAATCTCAACAATAATTCCATCTGTATCAATATAATTAAGCTTACATTGATATAATCATAATAAAAATCACACACACATGTTTTAGAAACATCAAGAATAGTCATTCCTATATATAAAGGTTTATTAAATTAAATAATATTCTTTTTCATTTCAATTGCTATCAAATTCTAATCAAAAATTTTTCGGCTATGGAAAACAGGACTAGAAATATAATTTTTAGCTCTATATCTACCAAACCATTTGTTTACAAGTTTCACTGTTCTATGCTTTCTAACTTTCTGCATAGTTTTCCCAAAAACTGCATTTATCATTAATTTGAATAAATTTTTATCAAAATCATTTGTGGCCTCCGCTCGAAGCTTCGTGTTTAGGTCTATGTAAGATTTCAACCAATCAGATAGTTTGAATTTCAATACACGGTGAACTTTTTTCAAAACTAAACCATACTTTAGAGCTTGTTTCAAAGCTCGATAATTAATTACATATTCCTCTTTATCGAGTAAAGTAGTTAATAATTTAGGTAATTCAGATTCAGGAGGAATTTTGCTTTTAGCACAAAAAGGTAGAGAACTATGCTGGTCATGTAATCCCTTCGGATAGTGCAAATCAACTTCCAAAATATATCCTTCTGGAGCATCGTCCGGGACTGATATTTATATTGTTATTACCCCATTCGAAACACCCATACGGAAGATATTTGGAAATCGCCCATCCGTATAAATTTTTTACATTTAGATACATGAGATAAATATCATTCGTCTTCAGGAGTAAGAGGTTTTTCACAAATGTGACAAATGGATTTATTAGAAGTAGAATTTGATTAATAATTTATTGAGGTAACATGTTTTATTTTCTCTGATAAATCAAGAGCAAGTGACTCTAGTCTGTGAGAAAACCATCCCACACAATTCAATCCTGTGTAACTTTCATAAAAAGATAAAGAAGGATCAAATTCACATTTTGAATATAATCCAGCTGAAATTGAAATATGTTCTTGGTACTTGACAGTTCTTTGCGAACATTTATTTTCATTAATGGGATTTAAAAATGATTTAAAATCAGCATAAATCACGAAAGGCACTCTCTGTTTATGTACATGATTTTCAAACGAAATAGATGTGTTTTCTGGAAAGGAAATTCTGCATGAATTTTCATTGCACAGTATGTTCATTTAATTTAATTTCAGAGGGGAAGTAATTCAAGCATCTATCACATATAAATTTTTTATTTTTATTTTTATTCAAATGTGCTGAAAGTAAGCGACTTAAATTTTTAATGAGAAGAAAATGATATTTAATTTCAGTGTGATCATCTTCTTTACTGTTTTTATTATCGTCATCACACATCCCTTCGTTTTTTTCATAGACATATTTATCTTGTATGAGGAGGAGATTGAAGTGTCTGTTAGGTATTTTATTTTTATATAATTTCACTGGAACTACAGTAAAAATTTTTCGTTCATCTATTCCTACACCAAAAATATTTAATGATAAGTTATTTTGCTTCTCGAATTTATCTACATTTTTTAAACTTATAGGAAATTCTATTCCATCTGAATTTAGAACTGTTGAATAGTGAGGATAAAATTTAATACTATTAGAATGTATTTCAGTAGGATATAACCAAGCAAAACAAGCATCATCCTCATAATTTTGAATGTTTAGGTAAACGAATGTAGATAAAGTAAACAAGGAAAATTCTTTAATAATTTAAAAAATTATCAAACAACTTTCCAAGGAAGCTGATTATACGTATTCAGCAACGCAGAATCTGCATTCACAATCGAACGGTGAATTATAGAAATTGTCAAGTCACCCGGACTCAAAATCTGCATACAGCTGTTTCGATCTTATTAGATCTCATCAGTGCAGCTTATTTGACTCGGAGTGAATTAACAAATTTCTAATTGTTCCCCAATACAAATCGTGGTCAGTAACACTGGCTGGATAACAATCCAGAGCGCCATTCCACCAAAGATATTGGGAAACAACAATTCACCGCTCAGACTGAAAATGTAGAAATTCGTCGCTTAAACACGTACCTCCTGATATGAAGATATCTACTCTGCAACAGTGGTGTATATGATTCCAAGGCACACTAACATATCTTTGGTGGGATGGCGCTCTGGATTGTTATCCAGCCAGTGTTACTGACCACGATTTGTATTGGGGAACAATTAGAAATTTGTTAATTCACTCCGAGTCAAATAAGCTGCACTGATGAGATCTAATAAGATCGAAACAGCTGTATGCAGATTTTGAGTCGGGGTGACTTGACAATTTCTATAATTCACCGTTCGATTGTGAATGCAGATTTTGCGTTGCTGAATACGTATAACCAGCTTCCTTGGAAAGTTGTTTGATAATTTATTAAATTATTAAAGAATTTTCCTTGTTCACTTTATGTAATGTATGTAATTGACCATGGTCGACTAGTATGTTTTTCATGATTTGAAACGCATGTAGGAAGATCCATTCCCTATTTAAAATTTATTAAAATTCACTTCTAAACAAATGATTGAGTTGAGAGCGAAACCACTATCTTTTTCATGAAATTCTTGAAGCTTCTGAAGAATTTTATCTGATATATAATTTTCAAAGTAAGTTTTCAAATCAGTACCATCCTCAATGCGTACATTTTTTGTATGAAAATATTTATAGTCATATATTTCCTTTTCTGCAGTTTTTTTAGTAAATTCACCACAAAATACTGTATTTACTTTGATGATATGAAATTTTTTAAATAAATTCTTTACCCTAGATTTAAATAAATGATATGCGTCAGATAAAAATTCATTAATGCCAGTATGTTTTAAATTTAAAACAACCCCTGTGCGTATTCTGCTATTGAAGGCGCTTTCTACGTCTTCCCATCTAACTCTGCTACTTCGCATTACTTTAGAACCATCAGACGTATTAGATTTTACTGAACCCCCTTTCTTTGAATCAATTTTATGTAATAGTTTAAGTTTGAATTTTTTAAGGTGAGCAATAGAGGTTTGAGTTTTAATACGGTTACCATGGTTGAGATGTTTGTGTCTAAGTAATCTGTTAAATTGAGATATCTGTTTTTTGATATAACCTAACCATTTTATGCATTCACTATCATTATTTTTTGTTTTAAGTAAAAGCCTAACCGCTCTTTCGAATAATGATAAAACGTTACATACCTCCTTATCCATGTTTTCTACAGCTCAATGAATTTAAAAATCGGCGAGGGGGCAAGTTCGGATATTCTTTGACCCCAGTTACTTTCAGTCCATAAATATTGTCCTTGAGGTAATTAAGCTTTTCCTTAAGCACATCTGTGCTCCGATGAGGTAAATAGACGTATTCGTTTTCTAACTCCAGAAGAACTGCTGCCCCAAACTTGACCTTTTTAATGCTGGCATTAGTTATGGGAAATACAGTGTTCTGCGGTAATTCTTTCAATTTGAGAGTAGGCTTTGCTAGACTGCAAATAGAATTTATTTTCTTTAAATCCATCTATGAAAACATGATTTCATTGTGAATATCTAATAAAAGTGATCTAAACAAATGAGAAACATGTTCATGTATATATATATATATATATATATATATATATATATATATATATATATATATATATATATATTTATATATTTATATATATATATATATATATATATATATATATATATATATATAATTATATATGTTAACAAAGACATTGATTTTTATAACTAATATTTACTCAGTTCTCGCAGAATCTGTCTTAAGATATCAAATAAAGAAAAATTTAATCATCATAAAATGCTAAAAAGACGCCATTACACCTGTATTTATTCTAATTTATTTGTCTTTTTAAAAAAATCAATGATGAAATATCATAATTTTATGATTCTTAAATAACAAATAGTATTCTTAGTTCAAAACATTTTTAAAAAACATGTAGGAGCATAGTGAGCAATGAAAATAATATGCAAGTGCAAGGTAGTCAGAATATGAAGAGGCATAGAAACAAAAGCCTAAAATCAACATGTCAACAAGTATTAAACTGACAGTGTAAAGAGTTTTTGTGGCACATGGAAGTAAGGACTGAAAATTATTAAAATGCCTTTTCCAAACGAGAAAGCTGTTGAAATGATTGCGGTATATTTTGAATGTCCTCAAAATGCGGCATTGACACAAAGAGTATACAGAGCTCGATATTCAAATCGGCGTGTACACCATGCAAGAATTTTTTCGCGTTTCGTGCGAAATTTGCCTAATACTGGCAGCTTTCGACCAAAGTTGCGAAGACACGCAGCTAGAATATCGGAAGACGATATTGTTAATGTTTTAGCATACGTAGAATTGAAACCCCACGTTAGAACGAGAGCAATGTCAGTAGCTTTGGGTATATCACGTTCTACTATTCTAAACATTTCAAGCGATCATAGGCAAGTTTAAATTTCACTAAAAATACTATTTTATAATATGTTTCACAATTTTTAGACTACACCCATATCAAATGGTTTTACCTCAGGCCTCAAATAACGAACGCTGTAACCGACGGATGGATTATTGTCATTGGATGTCAAGCATGATTACCGAAAATAGAGAAGTTTTATCCGAAATTCTTTGGACAGATGAGGCCATTTTTAGAAGTGATGGAAAGGTTAATTTACATAATATGTATTATACGTCTGACAAAAATCCTCAATGGTTGCGCGTGGTCCAATATCAAGGCCATTGGAGTCTGTGAATGGTACCGTGTTTCTCGATTTTCTGATGAACCATTTACCTATTTTGTTAGATTGCAAGTACCCTTGCAATTACGGCAAAATATGTTTCCTAAACTTGATGGCTGCCCAGCACATTTTTCAAGAAATGTGCTAGAACATTTAGATTATGTATATCACCAGAGGTGGATTGGGCGACGAAGCCTGTTTCCTTGGTCACCCAGATCCCCTGACTTAACCTGTTTAGACTTTTATCTATGGGGTTGGATAAAAGACATTGTGCACCAAATTCCTCCAACAACGATGGATGACATGAAAATACGAATAATAAAAATACTATTCGTAGCCTGTCAGTAGCAGAAATTCAAGCTGCTGTGATGTCCACGAATGAGCGGCTACAAAAAAGCATGTAGTGTGATGGAAGACAAATCGAGCATTTGAGGAGGCATTAGATTAAGTTTTATTATATTGCTTAGTATGCCCCTATACATTTTTTCAAAAACTTTTTAAATAAAGAATACTTTTATTTGAAAATCATGAAATTATGACATTCCATCATTGAGTTTTGAAAAAAGACAAATGAATTAGAATAAATACAGGTGTAATGGCGTCTTTTTAGAATTTTGTGATGACTAAATATTCTTTCTTCGATATCTTAGTCTTGGAATATGATACCGAGATGCGGTTTTCACTTGCCTATTTTGGTATCATTACACTTCATTTTTATTGGAAAAAATTCATATTATTGCATTTAATTTTTCAAAGAAATTAGCAATTTTCTATTATTATATCAAAAAAAGCGTTCAAGCGCCATCACTAAAAATTTGACATATGACAGATAAGATGGATTTGATGATCCAATAAATGCTCTTCCAAACGAGACCAAATCCGTTCAGTAGTTTAGAAGTTACAGCTGTTTTTTTCAAAAAAACATTGAATCTTCCCCCACCACTTCATTTCGATAGATACGTCAAAACGTGTGAAACAAAAATTACTCAATTAGAGCTTACTTTGAAAAAGTTGATATTTTTGTGATACACTTACTAGGTGAATTTCAGAGGAAAATCACTTTAAAAGTTTTGGATGGCATTTAAGCCCCCTGGCGGCTATCTTGGAAACATAAAAATAATCTCCAGGATTTTGTTTTGGACATTTTAGTCATAAAATTGATTAACGTAAGTCTCTACGACGAATAGTTTACGAGATACAGCACTTTACATTCTTATCCGGCCACCCGGTACAATTAATCGTGATTCACAGATTTTAGAAGTATTCAAAAAAGTTACTTTTTTCTTAGGTGTGCTATTCATCTTTTCAGAAATTCTATCAAGAACTGAGAATGATTTGAACTACATACATATATATATATATATATATATATATATATATATATATATATATATATATATATATATATATATATATATATATATATATATATATATATATATATATATATATATATATATATATATATATATATATATATATATATATTTATATTTATATATATATATATCTATATTTATATTATATAAAATATTTTTTCAGAGATATATATATATATATATATATATATATATATATATATAAATATATATAGATATATATATATATATATATATATATATATATATGTACATTTATAAATTCATGTATACTCATTTAAGTAAAGTATGAATGGTTTCACTCACCTAGCATGTAATTCAACGAGCTCTGCTGTCTGAACACTGAGCTTCCAGCATGTTCTACCCCCTTAAATATATTAGAACTCTAACAAACAAATGCATAACAATCAACCACATTCAATAACAAGAATGCCATAAATGGTGATATTGAATATCGCATGGTAGAACAGAAAATTCCTAGTATAAATAAAATTCAAAAATCACTTTTCGTTTAGATTATAAGTGCTAATATCAATTTGTTATCTAGCTATGTACTTGTTATGTGCTAGTAAAGAACATTTATTCATTTACTTCGTGATAAGAATATTTTACATAAATGATATATTTCATCAATTTCATCATAAAAATTTCTCATGTTCTTATCTGATTTAAGAAACCTTCCATAAAGGGATGGTATTTCAGTCAGTCGAGAGTAGATGGCGCAAGTATGTTGATTAAAATATTAAGAGGATAAATTGTTTTTAATCAGTTCAATGTGAAGGAAGGGACTTCCTTATTAACTTAAATATTAAAAATAGAATAGAATGATAATAATTCAATGTTCTTTCTAGTTTCAGTAATCAGTTTCATTCATTAATGATTTTGGAACTCGGAAAATTGTTACAAAAGGAAATATGTTAATTGTAATGATTCAAATGTTTTATGTTTTCAATGGAATTTCAAATCTTCTTCAACACAGCAAATTCTCATTCATCTTCAGAATTAGTGATAATAATAATAATAATAATATAAAAAGTTTTCTTTTGAGAATGTCCAAATGTCAGTGCTGCAGGAAAGAGTTTTGCATATTTAATTTAGGAATAAAACTTGTTGGTGAGTTGAGAATATTTATTAAAAAATATAAACAAATGCCATAGGGCATATATTATCTGAAATTAAGATTATAATGTTTTTATTCAGGAGTCTCCCCCTAAATACTTTTTCAACCCCCAGGTCGGGGAGATGCGGTCTGGCGGCTTGTTTTTATTCATAGTGATAATGAACTGTTGAAGAAAAAATTATTTTAAAATTGATACTTCATTTTACATTAATATGTATGTGTTTATATATATATATATATATATATATATATATATATATACATATATATATATATATATATATATATATATAATATATATATATATATATATATATATATATATATATATATATATATATATATATATATATATATATATATATATGTATATGTGAATGCATTTCTTTGAAGCGTTTGAGTGTAATGACTTTTAATACAAATTAATGAAATCTTAGATGAAAAATGTAGGTAAATGTAAAGTACTCGCTTCCGCATCCGACCCATAGATTGATCTAATTATCTCCTCCACCTTGCAGTACGCCGAGTGCCAAACGTTATCCTGAGACATCTTGTGTGTGATTTTCTGAATGATTTCAGTCAAGCTGAATTCATTTATATATTCGTATGTATGTATGTACATATACATATATTGAAGCATATACTAGCACATAACAAGTACATAGGTAGATAACAAATTGATATTAGCACTTATAATCTCCTATGTATTTTCCCATAAGAAGCAGGTCGTGATATCCTCCAATCAACGTATGATATGAATGTTTTTGAGGTTAACCGGTCACTATCATGAAATGCAGAAGAAAGACCCTGATAACTTCACCTGTTTTTCAATCCCCGCGAAAAAATACGTCTCCAACCCGCCCGAAATTTCTTAAACAACGCAGGGGTGACCTCGGTGGGTGAATATTAATACAAAGATATACTTATGTCCTCGTATATTTTCCCAGGCTGGCCTAGGCATCCTACTAATCAACGTTCGATAAATATATTATTGAGGTTAACCTCAGTATATAGAAAACAATATGAGTACGTGAGAATTATACGAAAATTTCAAACCTGGAGATTTCAACCCTTCGAATATTCGTATAACCACGGGGGGATGACATCGGGGGTTCATTTAGAGGTTAGGTCTTTTTGACATCCTGTCTAGTAGGTATACGTTCTCGTTTCACTACAAATCCATTTCCGATGTAGAACCCGCTTTGCTCTTCTAATATCTATTATATTGTATTTTAACGTTCAAGTATTTCACCAACTCCTTCGGAGGCTTCAAATGATCAAAGTATTCTGCAACATTTTCGTTTTTCGTGTAAGCTATCCAATGACTACCAGGTCTCTGTGAATAATCTAGGTTGATTTTTGGACACATCCTGTACATTATAAAAATTATTCCATATTAACATGAATAAATCATTCATTTGAAAAATAATTTCATTTCACACATTTGAAATTTTATACGTTGGATACCCCTGGACATAAAGTAAATGAATTATTAATAAAATCATGAATGCAATAATTTCGTTATTCAGCTTCGTGAACGTGAAACAGGAAGTACGCTTATCACACCGATAAAACCCCGAGTTGGATGATATTATATTGTTTTCGCTCTAGCCTAAATATATGTAATTTTAATAGTTTCTTATTTGAAATTACTATTTTTTTACATAACTATGTATGTAATTTGCTATCCAAATCTACGAAGACAGCCTCCATTCCTAACAATTTCAGTTCCCTGGTGCCCTATTCCTATATTTCAATAAATTTCAGTCGCTTGGGGCTCTCCATGAATAAGAGCTAGAACGATCCCTGTCTAAAATAGTTTAATTAAGTGTACAAATTCCTATATCTAACAGAGGAATGGTGATTTACAGGAAATAAAATATATCGGTGAGTTATGTTATATAAAACTACAGTTTTGTCTTGATACATCAACGTGCATCCAAGAATGTACAATCAATAACGTTGAATAGCATCCACACGTTCACAGTATAGGTGTTCGTTAGAATGCGTATCCAGAAATTCAAGCGATTCAGAAAACATCGACGCGGCGTTCATCCAAAAATGTAGGTATCTTTGCATCCACATTAACGTTATTGGTGGCACGTTCTTGGATGCACGTTGATGTGTAAAGACATCAACGTCTGTGTGTAGGGGCCTTACGTTCGAATTGGTGTCTTTGAACTTTAAACATTTTGCGCATCTGAGCCGTAATTGTTCATGGATGGCTCTTTTTATTGACAGGTGGTATTCAAATGCTGTACATACTTGCCCCTTGCAGTATTCCATGGTGGTCACTGTGGTGTTATACACGTTATTTTCACTGCTCCCCATGAATAAAAATCTAGTACTGATAGGTCTGGGGTGCGAGGTGGCCAAGAATTTGGTCCATTGTTGGCTATCCATTGATCATAAAATAAGTTTTCCAGATAATTATTTACTAAATGGGCATTATGTGGAGGTGCCCCCCATAATGTAGATAGAAAAGGTTTCGAAGATCAGCAATGGGCAAGTTGTCTAAATAGTCAACTTCAAGTGATTTTGTTTTTGAGGATATGTCACAAATGTATCACATATCCTTGATATAACTTTATCACATTGTTCAAGTTTAAATAATCTTCGTTTGTATAATTTAACCAAGGTGTCATTACGATGATTTGAAATGTCAAATACCATCGTGGCTATCCTTGATCTAATTGTTTATTGTTGATAAAATGCAAAATCGCCATATAAAAATATAAACTTGGCAATATTTCGAATACTAGAAGGTTTAGGTATGAATAACTTTTTACAAAGTTACCTTGATTTTTGATTCTTGATACTACAAAATAAGAAAGTTGGGGGGGGGTTTCCATTTGAAAACATTGATTTTTAGTAGTTTTCTCAATGCCATTTTAAATCTAATTTTTAGAACACCCTGTATGATTAGTTGTTCGAATATTATACTTACAAAATCTATTAAAGTAAATCCTTTTCAGCGAGTACAACTTTTTGAAAAGGTTTGAAAAAGCCACGAATGTCGTGGCGAAACGTAAACTTTTTAATAAAATTAAGTGTTTTTGAGATTCACCAATCATGTTATTGCTAATAATTATCAAAAAGTTGAAAATAGCTCACAGGCAACAACAATTCAAATAAATAATTATATATTATACTACTATATATATTATATATACATATATATATATATATATATATATATATATATATATATATATATATATATATATATATATACATACATATATAATTGAATAATTGAAATTAATCAGAACAAATACATACATATGGACTTGGTGATTTATCAGATTTTAGGTGTTTACTATGGGGAAAAATACTACTAGTACTAGTAGGTGTTTATTAGTTACAGAAATTTAGTCGTTTTATCGGGTCTTAACAAAATAGTAACATACAAGCTGTGAGGGAGCTAACCTCAATAATAAACAATGACAAATTCATTGTAAAAATAACCTATGAAAGTAAAATAAACTCGCATGAGTTCAAAATGGGTTTGATTAAATCTAAATTGATTGTATCTAGGGTAAAGATAAATACAAAATTCACTTACAAAGGAAGTTCTCGCGTTTCTAAACTCAGACGAGCAAAATTCATTTGTTGCGAGGAAATCGCCCAACATTAATACATCAATGCTGGGCAAATTTGACCTATTTGCCTAACCAAATCTTGGTTCCATTGTTATAGTAGAGTGTAGTCGATAAACCACACGTAAAATAATAAAAAATCAATCCAAATGCGTAATCATATTCACAACAATAAAATACAGGGATAATGAGAGTATTGACAGCGGAGTTTACCCAAGCGTGAAATCATGCGCTGTGATTGGTGTTTCAGTTAAAATGGCTCATTGCAGTATTTTAATGTTTTATTTTATTGAAAATCTTAATAATCTGAATTTTTTGAATAAAACTGAAGCAGCGTTTTAATTTTTTTTTAATAGGTATGAATTCTCCCCTAAAACCATTAAATCGACGATTTTTGATAATGTCGTCATGCCTATTCCAACAGATTTATAAGCAAAGGTCCAATGTACCATAAATCGTGTTTCACAAATGTCAGTATCGCTTTGAAAAGTTACTTTATTCTTAATTGAATTATTCATTTTATACTGAAATCATCTCATGAACTACTAGACTTTACCGAATATATTATGTTGTATATATATATATATATATATATATATATATATATATACATATATCTATATATATATATATATAATATATATATATATATATATATATATATATATATATATATATATATATATATATATATATATATATAT
>JARQZK010001749.1:0-30100 GCA_030704885.1 Cynegetis impunctata | reverse complement strand
AAAAATATGAACAAGGTGTCATTCGATTCGAAATAGAATGAAGATGTTATTTGAAAAAATACAGTTCCGCTTGCAAAAATTGTAATAGTTATAAACAATTTACTGAAAGAAAAAAGAGAGGTTCGGTTTTCTGCGAATAACTCAAAAACAAATTGAGATTTTTGATATCTAAAAAAATATTCGAAAAACGAAGAAAATTTCCTATAATAAAGTCTGGACTCCCGAAACTGTAGGATAAAAATTTATAATTTTCTCAGAGGGGTAAAAATACTACCGAAAAAGGATAATCTAGCTTGTGCAAGTCAAGCCCATTTCGGACAATTTAACAATAAATATTATTCAACCATATTAAATACGAAAATTTATGTACGAAAAAATTACGGCGCTTACTAGATACGTAGATAAACAATTTTTTGGTAGCAAAAGCTTTTTATCATGATTTTTCAATCAGTTATGCAACTGTTAATTATTAATTTTTGTGGACTTGAACATGAAAATAGTAAGTGTTATTACTATTCAACTGTAGCTCTGAGATTTCTTTCCTTTCTTGGAGCTATATTTGAAAGGCTCCAGAATAGATCCCCGTTGAAGAAATTCAAAAAGTTCAATTTGTCAGTTTTTTATTAACAATTCACATAGTTACAAAATAAACTAAAAAAATTTTTATATAATTTCAAAGAACCTTTTTTTATAATCTGAAGCTGCATGAAAAACGTTTTCTTAAATTTTCATCTCCTATTGTATAAAAAATTGTTATAAACAAATGCGTTGTTCATAGGAGAATTCAAAAACAAATTTATAATTAATTGATTTTTTTCATTTTGCAACTACGTAAATTATTAATAAAACACTGAAAACTAAAATTTTTTGAATTTTTCTTACGCGGATCTATTCAGAAGTCTCTCAAAACTAGGTCCAAGAAAGAAAAAATATCTCAGATTTACAGTTCAACAGTTATCACACTTGGAATGTTCTTGTTCAAGCAGCAAAAAATTATTAATTAACTATTGTATAACTAATTGAAGAACCCTGATAAAAATTTGTTGCCACCGAATTATTGTTCATTCAACTATCCAGTTAGTGCCTCAATTTTTGCATTTCTTGATTTTCGTATTTAATATAGTTAAATAATGTTTATTGTTAAAGTATCCTATAATTGCGTGTTTTGCGCAAGCTAGATTAGCCGTTTTCTCCTTATTTTGAATCTGTTTTTGGATATCAAAAATCTCGATTGGTTTTTGAAATATATGCAAAAAACCAAACCCTTCTTTCTTATTTCAGTATATTGTTTATAACTTCAACAATTTTTGCAAGCGGAACTTTATTTTTTTCAAAAAATATCTACATTTTATTCCGAATCGAACGACACCTTGCTCATATTTTTCCGAGACAGATGAAAAAAGTTGAACAAAAAAGCACTTGTTGACTAGACAACAGTACCCCTACCATTCACATATATTGACACTATTATATAGTTAAGTTAATTAATCATTCCTATATTCCTCCCAGGATAGGAGCTAATGAGCATAGTAGAAGGAATTCGTACAATTTTGAAAAGAATTCAATTCTTTGACTATACTCTATTATAAATTGATATTTAGGCGGGCTGCGTGGGCCATTCACGTAGCGCAAATCGTGTCGAACGCTTACTGATTAGTGAAGTGACGATACCTGAGTAACGGTAAGTTTACATTTGTATTGAGTAATCAAGCAACTTAGACATCCACTATTGAATATAATCAGTGTATTAGTTTATTTATCGTAATAAACAATTCGTTGAATTGTCACCTTATATATATATATATATATATATACACAGCAACAAGAAAAATTCTTCAATAATTCAAAAAGTATCAAAAATTTTCCAAGATGTTTCGATCTGATTAGATCTCTCCAGTGCAGCTTATTTCACTCGCAGTGAATTAACATATTGAATGAAGTTTAAACTTTAAAATAAAACACACTTGGCTTAAGTTTCACTATATAAAAATATTTAGATACTGTATTTAGCAGTAAAGGATGGTCGACATGTTTCGAGTTATGAACTCATTATCAAGACTGACTACAGGAGAGTATTACATCTTATTTTATAAAACAGACAAAAGCAAAGGTGATACCTGAAATTCAATTTGTTCGTTTACATGGGGTAATTTACCATTATGGGCGGAACTCATTTCAAGGAGGTCAAGGCGCTTTCCTTTGTTGCCTGAATTCAAGAATTGGGTTTTGTTGAAATCCAGGAATTGATTAGATTTTATACAATGTTCAGAGGAGCCAGTGGTATTTTTATTCTGTAAAATTGACTTCTAAAAAGTTCTTCAACAAGAATGTTTATATTTTTTCCTGTTTGTCCAATATAGAAAGCAGGTCATTCGTCGCAAAATATTCTGTAAACACCACTGTTTTCTCCGATGTCAGATTTTTCTCTATCATTGAACAAGAATGACTTCAAGTTTCTTCTATTTTTACAAATTGTTTTAACGTTATTTTTCGATAGTCTGTTACAAATTTTGCTACTCAAATTCGGCACATAATTTATTGGGAAGTATTGTTGTTCTTCATTAATAGTTTGCGTGGGGTATATTGAATGCAACAGATTCTATATTCGTTTTCTCCCAATGAGTTTTATTCCAAAATTTTGTGAATTTAACTGAGATATTTAAAAAAACTTCCTCATATATATGGTATATGAAATGTCAGATTACAATGGAAAGCTGGCTGCTTGGAGAAAACAAAATTCTCCAGATTTCGCTTTACGGTGTGCATACACGTTTCTAATTTTAATCAGTTGACAGTATTTATCTGTTTTTAAGACAACGACAACATTATCAAAGAATTATTGCTCTGGCTATAACTTGAAACTACGTCGAAAGATATCAAGGTCATGAATATAATAGCAGACAATTTTGAGAAGAACATAACATCAGCTGAAGAAAGTTCGACGATTTATTTATGGAGAACCCCCAGTTGATTAAGCAACACAATCCGGTCTAACAGCAAAGAATCCCTCAGAAATGAAAACTGGTTTTATCAAAAATAGTCCAGCGCAAGCTTCCGAAAATCTTTTTAAAAAAATGATTGGCATTTTGGAAAGGGCCATAAATGTAGTTAATGTAATCGAAAACAGCGCCATGAATAATAAGCCTTTTTACAATATTGTGCACTGAAATGAACTCTAGTCACGGGACTTTTTTTCCACATTCAATTTTGTTGCTGTTATCAACACAGCAAAAACATCTTATAAATATTTATATCTTTCAGCTATCCTCCAAACTGTTCTTAACATATTTTTGACTATTTGAATAACATCGGAATTCAACTCGTGATGGCTACTTCGAAACAATTAAGGTGTCTGTGATAAAATTCAAGTTGATATTTTCTGGAATTCTGGTTTCATGTTGGTAAATCATTGATATCGTTACATTGATATCACAAAAACATTATTTATATCTTATGTAAAAATGTACATATTTAAAATTGGTATATAAATTTGCTATATCAAAGATGGAATTCGAAATCAAAGTAGGACCTTTTTTTTTTAACTCTAGGGACCTACAGTTTAACGCCGGTTCCGAACGGCCAAAGGGCTTGTAAACTATGTACATTACCCAACAATTTTTAATCATAAATAACCACTAAATTCTGGACATACACACAACACCCAAGAGCGAGGTGGGACTCGAACCCACAATCCTTGGTTTACAAACGGTATAAGGCGGTTCACCTTACCGCTGGTCTACCGAGGCCTCAAAGTAGGACTTCTAAAAACTGTGAGACACACAAACTGTTAGAAAAAAAAAGTTTAAGCAAGAGAGCTCCATCATTAAGATCTTACTTCCTCTCATTCTTGTTTTCAGTCGTATACCATAAAATACAAACTATTGCAGTGTATCGAAAGAAAGCAGTCAGGTTTTGGACCTCCTAGACCACGATTTTCAAAATATTTTTCATGTCTGATATATATATATATATATATATATATATATATATATATATATATATATAATATATATATATATATATATATATATATATATATATAATATATATATATATATATATATATTATATATATATATATATATATATACCTATATATTCGAATTGTTGTTGCCTGTGAACTATTTTGAAATTTTTGATAATTATTAGCAATAACAGGCTTGGTGAATCTCAAAAAAACTAGATTTGATTAAAAAGTTCACGTTTCGCCACGACATTCGTGGCTTTTTCAAAGCTTTTAAAATATTGAAATTTCTTTGACATTTATTGATTTGAAAAACTTTGAATAGTTAAAAAAGTCTACTATGTTTCATCAAAATTTTTCGGCTGTGGCCGTTCTCTGTTATTAATTACGTGCTATTCAGTCCAATATTAACATTCAAACCTGTTATTATTAGATGGTAAGGGAAACCACAGAAACCCACGTAAAAATCAAAATAATTTGAACCTATTTCGAACATTACGTGGGTAAAGGTTTCCAAAAAAATTGCGGCGGTTGGAGGAAGAAGTTTGTACCTCCAAGATATTTCCTTAGCATTTGAGACAATGCTTGAAAAGTTGTACTCACATTGACTTTTCCATTTTCAAGCCTCTAACTCAGTTTGATGGGAGATGAAAAATTTTTTTCGTGGGTTTTAAGATTCTGCTTAGGAGGGGTTATTAATTTTGTAGTAGAAAATACAAAATGAGGAGAAAGTACGACCATATATTCGAGAAAAATTGATATGTAGATGGCCTAACAAATTTCTACCTAACCTCAAAACAATTTTTTTTAGAAAAATCATACTGAAATTTGAATTCGAATAAATTGCACTCTGCAATGCACGAAAGCTTCAAGATCTTTTGTTTTTTTTTCAGTAATTAAAGTCTAGTCAACAAGTGCTCTTTTGTTCAACTTTTTTCAACAATCTCGGAAAATTATGAGGTGTCATTCGATTCGGAATAGAAAGTTAATATTTTCTGAAAAAAATACAGTTCGCCTCGCGAAAATTGTAAAAGTTATAAACACTATACTGAAAGATAAAAAGAGGGGTTTGGTTTTCTGCAAATAACTCAAAAACCAATTGAGATTTTTGATATTTAAAAAAATATTCAAAAAGAAGAGGAAATTTCCTATAATATAGTTTCGACTTTCGAACCTGTAGGATCAATATTTATAATTTTCTCAGAGGGGTAAAAATACGACCGAAAACGAATAATCTGGCTTGCGCAAGTCAAGCCCATTTTAAGTACTTCAACAATAAAAATCATTCAACCATATTAAATACAAAAATTTATATACGAAAAAACTGAGGCGCTTACTGGATAGATGAGAGAAATATAATTCGGTGTCAAAACGATTCTTCAGTTAGTTATGGAATTGTTAACTATTAATTTATTGGGATTTGAACATGAAAATTATAAGTGTTATAACTATAGGTCAGAAATTTTGTTTCTTTTTTGAAGCTATTTTTGAAAGGATTCAGAATAGATCCCCGTTGAAAAAATTGAAAATTTTCAATTTGTTTGTTTTTTATTAGCAATTCACTTAGTTACAAAGTAAAAAAAAATTTGTTTTTATTACTTTTCAAAAACCGTTTTTTATAATCGGAAGTTGCATAAAAATCATTTTTTTAAATTATCGTGTCCTATTGTATGAAACACTCTGATGAACAAATGCTTTGTTTATAGGGGAATTGAAAAAAAATGTTATGATAAATAAATTTTTTTATTTTGCAACTACGTAAATTATTAATAAAATACTAGAAAATTAAATTTTTCTAATTTTTTTGATTGTACTCTATTCAGAAGCCTTTCAAAACTAGCTCCAAGAAAGAAAAGAAATCTCAGTTTCACAGTTCAACAGTTATCACACTTGCAATGTTCTTGTTCAAGCAACAAAAAATTATTAAATAACTATTGTATAACTGATTGAAACATCGCGATAAAAAAATTTTGGCACCGAAATATTGTTCATTCAGCTATCCAGTTAGTGTCTAAATTTTTTCATTCCTTAATTTTCGTATTTAATATGGTTAAATAATCTTTATTGTTGAACTGTCCTGAATGGGCTTGTTTTGCGCAAGCCAGATTAGCCGTTTTCGACCATATTTTCAACCCTCTGAAAAAATTTTTATTATTGATCCTACAGTTCCGGCAGTTGAATTTTTCTTTTACGAAATTTCCTTTTCTTTCCGAATCTTCTTGTGTATATCAAAAATGTCAATTGGTTTCTGAGATATTTGCAAAAAACCGAAATCCTCTTTTTTTTTCAGTCAGTTGTTTATAACTTTTACAATTTTTGCGAGCGAAACTTCATTTTTTTCAAAAAATATCTTACTTCTATTTCGAATCGAATGACACCTTGTTCATATTTTTCCGAGACTGTTGAAAAAAGTTGAACAAAAAAGCACTTGTTGACTAGACTAATTAACGACTAGCTTATAGCAAGACACCTAATCATTGAAATCAGGTTAATAGTAGCTGAAAGATTTATTGATATTTTTGTTATTGTGAATAGGGAACAATAGAATAAGGTCATTGCTGACGATTATTAAGGTGATATGAATCTTCACGTTGCTCCTCCTATATAACTTATAAAGCATGTGTTTCATCGATATCATGACCGGTTAGGAACTTGTTTTGTTGCTTATATAAAGTGGCTCTTTCAAAATTATATGCATCTCGGAATCAGTCCAATAATATTTTTTTCCTTCTCAAGCTTATACAGAAGATGCTGTTTTCGTGGGTTTGAAGTATAACGGAGAAACATTTTTCATTTCGTCAGTCCCAAGAACAAGATGCTTCAGAATATCAGAATTCTGTAATTATTTGATTCGAAAAATGAATACTACAGATCTTATTGTTCATACTTCGTACAGCAAATGGTGCTATTATTATATTCAATAATTTCAATAGTCAAAATATAATTGATAATAAGCGAAATATTTCCACAGATATTGTTCAAAGTATACTGAGGTCTGAATGTTTACTGCAAATAATCAAAAATTGGTCTTCAGTGAATCGTCATCTACTCAACAATTAAAACAAAAATATTACCATTGTACAAAAATATGGAAAAATATTTAATTTGTGAATGAATATCACATATCAATATAACCATAGTTAGTTGATAATAAAAATTGGGTTTCAAAATAAATGATCAAAGAGATTGATACAGAAAATAATAACAGAAGAAGATCGGTACTTACACTTTTTCCAGTTTCAAAAGAACCGCACCAAGTAATTATCAATATAATTAAATAGAATGACCCAAACATTCTTGTTATTCCATAAGTTAAATAGAAACCTAAATGAACACTTCACAGAAACTATGAAGAATAACGGATATCAAGAACCGACCTCATCCGAAATATACACGTCTGTCATTAACAAGGTTCACTTCTTCATCGATACTTCTTCTTGGTCGCGGAGTTCACTTCGGCAAGTGGGGATAGCACAATGAAATGTAATTTTGCTTCTCCTACGAGGAATATCACCAAATACTTCCAACAAAAAAACAGAAACAAACCGACTGTTATCAAAATAGGACATTCATATATATATATATATATATATATATATATATATATATATATATATATATATATATATATATATATATATATATATATATATATATATATATATATATATATATATATATATATATATATATATATATATATATATATATATATATATATATATATATATATATATATATATATATATATATAGGGTGGAGCACGACGAACTGCATCGATCGATATCTCAGAAACTGAATGTAGGAAAAATTTGAAATTTTGGGAACTTGCTAGATGTCTTGGGGCCTATACAGCTAAAATATTTTCATCTATTGGGCACTTCCGGTTGTACCGGAAATAGACCCTAAGTCGCTTATTTTAAATGGGATACTGTATATACCTATATATATATATATATATATATATATATATATATATATATATATATATATATATATATATATATATATATATATATATATATATATATATATATATATTATTACATTTTTGGATTCTACTTAAGATTCTAGGCAGATTCTATGTATCATGTCCTAGTCTAAGCGTTTTCGACATATTTAGGTTTTTATGTCAAAGTGAGTAAAAAAGGAAGCCTCTTTTACTTACTTTGGGTTAGATTCCTTGTTGAAAAGGACCTACTTTAATAGATTTTATATAATATTTGGATAACTAATCATACAGAGTGTTCAAAAAATAAGATCTAAAATGAGATTGAGAAAACTGACAAAAATCAATTTTTTCAAATGGAAACCCCCCATTTTTCTTATTTTGTAGTATTTAACATTCAAAAAGAAGGTAAATTTGTATGAGGTTATCTCATCGATAATTTTCTAAAATTTGCCAATTTAATATTTTCATATGGCGATTTTGCATTTAATCGTTAAACAATTAGATCTAGGATAGCCACGATCGTATTTGACATTTCAAATCATCGTAATGGCACCCCGGTTAAATTATACGAACGAAAATTATTTGAATATATTTATTATTTATGGATAATGTGATTAAGTTATTCCAAGAACATGTGATACATTTGAGACCCGATATTCTCATAAACAAAGACCATCACCTAATACTGTTAAACGAATTATAGAAAACTTCAAGAACTTTTGATCCGTAAAGGCGAAAGTGTACAAAGTGAAATAGCAATTTTGGGATATTTTGAACAATATACAACATAATCTTCAAGGCATGAAGCATTAGAATCAGGCTTATCTAAATCGTCAGTTCTAAGAATTTTACGGAAACACAAATATCATCCCTATGCTATCCATATTTTCATTAGTGCAGCATTTAAATGAAACTGATTTTCCAAGAAGAATGGAATTCTTTGAATTCATACTACTTCGGTCACAAGAAAATTTTTCTATTTTGAACATGTGATACATTTGCGACACGATATCCTCAAAAACAAAAACCATCACAAAATACTATTAGAAGAATTATAGAAAGCTTGAATAACTTTGGATCCGCAAATGTATACAAAAATAAAATAATTATTGAAAATGAAAATATTGATATCGAAATTGGAAATAGAAATGTTAAAAATTATTTAGGTAAATGTTCGAATTGGTGTCCTTGAACTTCTAAACATTTTTCGCATCTAAGCAGCAATTGTTCATGGGTGGCTCTTCTTATTGACTGGGGGTCCAAGTCTTCAAATGCTGTTCTAACACGTCTCATGCAGTCTTCCATGGTAGTCACTGATGTTTTATACACGTTATTATTCACTGTTCCCCATAAATAAAAATAGAGTACTGATAGGTCCAGGGAGCGAGGTGGCCAAAGATTTGGTCCATTGTTGGCTATCCATCGATCGTAAAATAATTTTTCCAGATAATTATTGACCAAATGGGCATTATGTGGAGGTGCCCATCATGTTGGTAAAAAAGGTTTCGAAGTTCAACCAGGGGCAAGTTGTCTAAATAGTCAACTTCAAAATTCCGCAAGATGTTGAGTTATCAAAATTCATGTGTTTCTGTTTTTGAGGATATGGTGTCACCAATGTATCACATGTTCTTGAAATAACTTTATCACATTGTCCATAAATAATGAATAAGTTTAAATAATCTTCGTTTGTATAATTTAACAGGGGTACCATTACGATGATTTGAAATGTCAAATACGATCGTGGCTATCCTAGATTTAATTGATTAACGATTAAATGCAAAATCGCCATATAAAAATATAAAACTTTAGGTATATATAAAGTTACCTTCTTTTTAAATGCTAAATACTACAAAATAAGAAAAAAGGGGGTTTCCATTTGAAAAAATTGATTATTGTCCGTTTTCTCAATCTCATTACAGATATTATTTTTAGAACACTCTGTATGATTAGTTATCCAAAAATTATACAAAATCTATTAAAGTAGGTCCTTTTTAACAAGGAATCTTACCTAAAGTAAGTAAAAAGGGCTTCCTTATAGGAACAATTGATAATTATATTAGGGCTTGCAATCGTCATTTTTGACATAAAAACCTAAATACGTCGGAAACGCTTATACTTAGGTGAAGATCATGATGCAAAGAATCTGCCTAGAATCTTAAGAAGAATCCAAAAATGTAATAATATATAGGGTATTTTATTTAGAATAAGCAACTTAGGGTCTATTTCCGGTACAACCAGAAGTGCCAATAGATAAAAATATTTCAGCTGTATAGGCCCTAAAACTTCTAGCAAGTTTCCAAAATTTCAAATCTTTCGTACATTCAGTTTCTGAGATATCTAACTATGCATTTCATCATGGTCCACCCTATATATATATATATATATATATATATATATTTATATATTATATATCTATATGTATATGTATATGTCAATATATATATATATATATATATATATATATATATATATATATATATATATATATATATATATATATATATATATATATATATATATATATATATATATATATATATATATATATATATATATATATATACACACACACATGGTGTTCCAGAATAACGTCAGAACATTTCAAGAGGTTATTCCTGAAGACATTTCAAGAAAAAAAAATCTTATGAACGTAGGTCCGCAAATGCTTCCTAACCGAAATACCGAAGTACAGTATGTTGAAGTTGGAAGGAAAAAATAATTTTTTTAAACATCTTCGAAACCGCGAAATCTATCGAAATAAATTTTGGAACATTTTTATAGCTTTCCAAGGTCCAAACTGTTCAGGAGAATACAGTGGTACCGTGGGCTTCATTAACCCATAGTTTTGAGGGAGGGCATTATTGGTAAATAGAAAAGAGATAAGCAATGAATTTAAAGTCTTTTGAATAAATTTTGTCTCTTGCTTCGATTTGATACTCTCAAGCATTTTCTTTTTTACGAAATAGAATAAAGCGAACACTTTTTTTGTAACTCAAAATACTAAATCTAATCATGAAAAACATACTTGTCGACCATGGTCAATTTCATACATTACATAAAGTGAACAAGAAAACGTCTTTAATAATTTAAAAAATTATCAAACAACTTTCCAAGGAAGCTGGTTATACGTCCTATTCCGCAACTCAAAATCTGCATTCACAATCTAACGGTGAATTATAGAAATTGTCAAGTCACCCTGACTCAAAATCTGCATATCGATCTCATTAGATCTCATCAGTGCAGCTTATTTGTCTCGGAATTAATTAACAAATTTCTAATTGTTCCCCAATACAAATCGTGGTCAGTAACACTGGCTGGATAACAATCCAGAGCGCCATCTGAGACTGAAAATGCAGAAAATAGTCGCTTAAAAACCTCCATGATATAAAGATATCTACTCTACAACAGTGGTGTATATGGTTCCAAGGCACAATAACATAGTGATTTGAAACCTTTGGATATACTCACGAGAGCGCGCTCCGAAGATGCTAGCAGCGTAATACGCAAAACACAACAATCAAATCATGAAAAACATACTTGTCGACCATGGTCAATTTCATATTCGTATTACGTTGCTAGAATATTCGGAGGGCGCTCTCGTGAGAATATCCAAAGGTTTTAAATCACTATGTTAGTGTGCCTTGGAATCATATACACCACTATTGTAGAGTAGATATCGTGTTTAAGCGACGAATTTCTGCATTTTCAGTTTAAGCGGTGAATTGTTGTTTCCGAATACCTTTGGTGGGATGGCGCTCTGGATTGTTATCCAGACAGTATTACTGACCACGGGGAACAATTGGGGAACAATTGAAAATTTGTTAATTCACTCCGAATCAAATAAGCTGCACTGATGAGATCTAATGAGATCGAAACAGCTGTATGCAGATTTTGAGTCGGGGTGACTTGACAATTTCTATAATTCACCGTACGATTGTGAATGCAGATTTTGCGTTGCGGAATACGTATAACCAGCTTCCTTGGAAAGTTGTTTGATAATTTTTTAAATTATTAAAGAATTTTTCTTGTTCACTTTATGTAAAATACTAAATCTAATTTTGAGTTCGGCATTGCGATTGCGAGTGGTCAAGGCAACCACATTTTTTATTTTTGAATATTTTTTCCAGAAAAATGTTTTGAAGGAATTATGCTTAATTATGTTGAAAACGAATAGAAGCAAGAGACAAAATTAATTCAAAAAATTCCAAATTCATTGCTTATCCCATTTTTATTTACCAATAATGACCTCACTCAAAAATGTGTTTATATGAAACCGACGGTACCCTACTATTTTCCGTTTATTAAGAGATTTGGAAAAACTTCCAATTGTAGGTTATAGAGTTTAAGGAGCTATAAAGTTCTGCAGTTCATTTTGATAGCTTTCATAGTTTAGAAGATATTAAAAAAAAGACTTTTTTTTCTAACTTCAACACCCTGTATTTCGGTGACGAAGTATTTGCGGACCTACGTTCATTGGAATTTGTTCTCTCAAAATGTCTTAAAGAATAACACCTCGAAATTTTCTGACGTTATTCTGCAACACCCTGTATATATATATTTATATCTATATATGTATATATATATATATATATATATATATATATATATATATATATATATATATATATATATATATATATATATAAATATATATTATTTAAAATGATTGGGCTTCTAGGTTAGAGTATTGAAATAATTTTTCTATATAAATAAACGTTTCGGCGTATTTGCCTTCTTTAGTATATAACAAGTCAATTATTGACATTAAGCATCTGTGTAGTTTCCTTGATGTGGTCCAGTCAGTAGACATGTAGAAGACTATACAATATAATTCAAATTCATGTATATACATATATATATATATATATATATATATATATATATATATATATAAATATATATATATATATTTATATTTATATATCTATATATATATAAATATATATATATAAATATATATATATATATATATATATATATATATATAATCTTTATATATATCTTTATATATAAAAATGAATCCTTTCACTAATTCTTTTTTTGTTGTGTTTTTTATTGTCAGAAGAAGGTTCTTATGAGAAAAAAAATTGCGCGGGAAATCAGAAAATCTCTATATATAAAAATGAATCCTTATTTCCCTTGGTCCCGTCATCACGCTTGAACGGCTGGACATATTTCAATAGTTCTGCTTTTGTTGTGTTTTTTATTGTCAGAAGAAGGTTCTTATGAAAGAAAAAATTAAGGAAATTGCGCGGGAAATTAGAAAATTCGAGAATAATTAAAAACAATATAACATTATTTCTGAAATTCTTTTTTTGTTGTGTTTTTATTGTCAGAAGAAGTTTCTTATGAAAGAAAAAATTAAAAAAATTGCGCGGGAAATTAGAAAATTTGAGAATACTTAACCACCATATAAAATTATTTCTAATCTATGTCATTTTTATTTGTCATAACTCAGAATAGAAAAATTGATATTACTCTCAATTGTTTACCCTTCTACGATCAACCCCTATTTTTGCATCGCGATTTTCATTTTTTTTAATTTTATCCACAGATCTGCAATAGAGCTGCAAGATGGCAATCGAAAATAACAATAGTCGGTTTGAGAATAGGTCGTAATATATTTTTCATACTCCCAATGATTAACATTTTTGCCGGGTCAGATAGATTGATAGATAGGTAGTTAGATAGATAGATAGAAAGATAGATAACTAGATAGATAGATAGATAGATAGATAGGTAGATATACATCGGCAGATAGATGAATAGATAGAAAGATAGATAGATAAAAATAATTTATATGGCAGAACGTTTGCCCGGTCAGATAAATTGATAGATAGATATGCAGATAGATAGACAGACAGATAGATAGATAGATAGAATGATAGATAGATAGATAGTTAGATAGATATATAGTTAGGTAGATATATATCGGCAGATAGATGAATAGATAAAAATAATTTATATGGCAGAACAACGTTTTCCGGGTCAGCTAGTATATATATATATATATATATATATATATATATATATATATATATATATATAAATATATATATATATATATATATATATATATATATATATATATATATATATATATATATATATATATTTATTTATTTATTTATTTATTAAGATAGCATCGTACTAAACACGCATGGAGATATAATTATAAATTTGTCTAGAACAATAATTATCTGAAAAACAGAAATCGTTCAGATTGCTAAGCCTTCTGACATTAATTTTTGTGATATTTTGATATGTTTGTTACAAAATGAGAAATATTTCATTAGTTTATTGTTGAGATTAGACAAAATAATTTATTTTGCATTACCAACTTGCTTCTACGATTTTTATAATGTATGAACTACTTGTAGTGTGTATTATCTGAGTGTTGCTGAGTGAGTTATCATATTTTTCTATCGTGAAAAATTATTGTCATATTCAAAATATAAACTACTTATGAAAAATTTATTTATTATGTCTTATTGTGATAATTTCGATGTTGTTACATATGAGAGAAAAATCAAGCTTAATTAATGTGTTATTTATATCTCTATCTTAAATTGTAATTTTCCATAGAAACTAATGAAAGTTCATAAAATTAGACCACTTTGATTCTGAGAAGTCATTATTAAGTAATCATCAACATATCTTATGAATGTCAGTGGAGTTACCTATTCATTTCCTTCCAAACACTCCTAAACTAATGTAGCTATATCGCTGTAAAATCTATTGAGTGAAGATTATTTTCATATTGAGAATAATTAAGTAAATAGTTTTAGTCCAGTCAATGACCATTTTCCCATGTATTTGTCCCATACAGCACCGATTTTCATAAAAAATTGGATTTAGGTTCTACTTACCATCTATCTCAAAGTCTACCCTGGCAGGGGTTGCTTTTTCTCTGGGGGTGGATGCCACCCCTTCTTGGGGATGAAACATTTTTTATTCAAAATAAGTACGGAAACCGATAAATTGACTAATTTTAAGCAACTATTGTTTCACGAAGTTTTTTCTGAAAGTCAATTCGTGGATGAAATTGTCGGTTTTCAGGCAAAATAACCACGTTTTCAGATTCTTTTTCGCGAATAACTGGAAAAATAAACATTCTATCGAAAAAAATGTGGAAAGCAAATTTATAGCTTATAAAAAAACAAAGGAAATTGTGTATTTGTGATGTATGCAGATCCAATACAAACGGAATTATTGCTTGTTGAAAGTTGACAGATATTTTCATTCGCCAAAATGGAAAGTTTCTACGTACAATAACCAAAAACAAACGCATTTTTCGAAAACTCATGAAACTGTTTTTAAAGTCCTTTGAAAAACCTTTATTTTCATTCTTTATAAAAGTTCCTAGCATCAAAACTGAGCGTGCTATGAAAAGAATAATGTCGATTCCTATTTTTTCGTTGGACAAAAATAGTGAAAATCTCACCCTCTCTTCCACCCTATTTGAAAAAAATCGTTGCCACTTTACAATTCACTTCATTTATGTTTTTATAATACGTTCTGAGTGTTTGACCAGTTCAAAGTACTTCTTTTTGAAAAAAATTGAGTTAGAAGAGAGAAAATCATTTTCGTAATTTAGCGAAAAATCGCCTTTTCTTCAAAATAACTCAAAAACTATTAATGATATGCAAAATTCTATGAAGTACGAAATTGTATGTTTTTCTTATTTGAAAATGCAGGTGTTTCATTTTTTTTATAGGATAGAAATTAAGTAAGATATGGCCATTTAAAGCTTGCGTGTGTTCGCGCAAAGTACCTTTTTTAGCCCTTTTAGCATTAACCTTTTTAAAAATAAGATCTGAAAAAACAATTTATTTAAATGAGCTTATAGCTCCTAAAAACACCTACAAAACGCTTTTATGAAGAACTTGATTGCTTGAAAACTAAGCGAGTTATGGGGAAAAACCAAAAGCACATTTTTGTAGAAATTAGAATGTGTATTAGTATATTGATGAGTACACATAGTGGTAAATACCAATCAACTTTCGACAATCAATAATTCCGTTTGTGTTGGGTCAGAATACATTATAAATACACGAGTTTCTTTGTTTTTTTATAAGCTATAATTTTGCTCCCTGCAGGTTTTTCGACAGAATGCATATTTTTCCAGTTATTCGCGAAAAATAATCTGAAAACGTGTTCTTTTGCCTGCAAACCGACAATTTCAGTCGCGAATAAGTCGAAAAGTATTGACTTTCAGAAAAAACTTCAAAGAACAAAAGTAGCTTAGAATTAGTCAATTCATTGATTTCCGTACTTATTTTTAATGGAAATTTTTTCATGCCCAATAAGAGGTGGCATCCACCCCCAGAGAAAAAGCAACCCCCGCCACAGGGTAGACTTTGAATAAGATGGTAAGTAGAACCTTAATCCAAATTTTCATACAAATCGGTGCTGTATGGGATAAATACACAGTTTATACTTTTTTTACCGTCATTGACTGGAGTATTTTAGTAAAATCGTTTTTTGAAATGGTTGAAAACTTTTTGATGAAACTCTTCTAGTGTAAAATATTAGTGATTTTCAGAATGTGTTGAATTTTCGAGGTGATGATGAAGATCAAATCATTGTTCTGTGCAGTATTCGTTTTTATTTATAATTTTTCCAGATATTCAAACAAGAAATCTAGAAAGAATATAAAGTGGTAATTGGATATAAGAGACAATAGGTCTTCATGTAATATTCTCTTCATATATTTTTCGAAGAAAATTGCATTGAGTTGATAGTTTGTTTTATCGAATAAATTTTCTTAATATTTCTGGAAAAATTACGCTGCTTTATTTAAATCTACTAAGTAATTTGTGATATTGTGATTTCGTGAAGAGTTAGCTCAATTCTTTTCAATATTTTCATGTGTAGTTTACTTCACCTCATTTATTTATTATGAGCTGTATTTTAGATTATTTGCTCTTCATTCTGGGTATAAGTTTCAATAATTTTTTTTTCAAATTTTTTTCTGAATAATGGAATTTTGATTTTTAGGAAATGAATTTGAAATATTTTCTACTTTATGAAATATAATGTATTTTATTTACTTTTTCAATTTCTACTGAGTGTTTGGAATCCAAATTTACTGTTCGTTCAATAGTGTTGGGTGAAACTATGATCATTCAATATTTACTCAGAATTTAAGTTCAAATTTTCCATCCTAGCGAAGAAAAATCCTTACATTAATACATAGTATTATATAGTAGCCAATCCGGTCCCTGAAAGTATTGAGAAGAATATAATTTTAAAGTCAATAAAACATATTTTGATATGATTTGATTGAGTATTTCTACCAGCGTTGTTTGCATGTGTGGTGGAATATCGAACGATGTAAGATGTTACAGAACTTCGTCTATGGATGTTAAGTGACATGAGTTTTCGGCGTTTAGCGTTTTTGTATGACATAAAGTGACATACCTATCTGTTTCTGATGCATGGCGCTGTGATGTGTTTGCACGTCATTAGTGCTTTTCGTAGAAACTATGAGTTGGTTATGTGGATTCATGTGCGAAACAGACTATCTAGTGTTTCCGTCGTGTGTGGCACGGATGTCGAATTTTTTAACATTTTCTGTTGAAAGATGAATGGAAATTTCATGTCGTCGGGTCTCATGAAACAAGCTCCTTTGTAGGATTGATAATTGATTAATAATTAATTTTTCCAATGTATTTATGTATATATATATATATATATATATATATATATATATATATATATATATATATATATATATAAATAATTTTTATTTTTTTTTCAAAAAATATTTATTTATTCGTCAATTTCTATTTTGTTTCCTTCAAAGTAGTCTCCCTCAGATATAATACACTTGTGCCAGCGTTTTTTCCAATCTTCGAAGCAGTTCTGATATGCACTTTTTGGTATGCTCTTGAGCTCTCTCAGCGATTCGGTTTGTATCTCCTTAATCGTCTCAAAACGCCGTCCTTTCATGGTTCTCTTCAATCTTGGGAACAGGAAAAATTTGCTGGGGGCCAAATCTGGTGAATACGGTGGCTGAGGCATGATTACGGTGTTGTTTTTGGCCAAAAAATTACGAACAAGCAATAACGAGTGAGCAGGTGCATTATCGTGATGCAAAAACCATGAATTGTTTTTCCACGATTCCGGACTTTTTATTCGTATTGCTTCTCGCAAGCGGCACATAATTTCAAGATAATACTCCTTATTGACCGTACGACCAGGTGGTAAGAACTCCTGATGCTCTACGCCACGGTAATCGAAAAAAACAGTCAGCAAAACCTTCATATTTGATCGAACTTGGCGTGCTTTTTTGGCCTTGGCACTCCTGGGCTCTTCCATTGGGACGATTGGACTTTGGTTTCGATGTCATAATCATATACCCATGATTCGTCACCTGCTTATGACCCTTTCAGGAAAATCTGTATCGCCGTTGACGTCATTCAACAATTCCTGAGCGATGCTGATGCGACGATTTTTTTGTCCAAAATTCAGCAATTTTGGAAAAAAACTTCGCTACCACACGCTTCATGCCCAAAATTTCCGAAAAAATTGCATCGCATAAGCCAACCGATATGCCGACATCCTCAGCAACTTCTCTAATAGCGATTCGACGATTCTCCATAACAATTGTTTTCACTTCCTCGACATTTTCTTCGGTTGTTGATGTGCTGGGCAGTCCAGGGCAAGCGTCGTCATTCACATCTTCTCGACCTTCTGTGAAAAGCTTGTACCACTTGTAAACATTTTTTTGGCTTAAAGTAGACTCACCGTACGCCACTTTCAACGTTGCAAGTGTTTTGGAGCCCTTGATTTCATTTTTCATACAAAATTCAATGCAAACTCTTTGATCCATGTTTTTCGACAGCAGAAAATCGCTGAACACGCAAAACACTTCTAACTTTTATGCCTCTCACAAACAAACAAAATGTGCTATATGGCCTAAACTGTGAACATTATGTTCAAGACGAGTGTACCAACATAACAAAATAAAAATCGATAATCGAATGTACGTAGCCCGCGAAATTTGAAAATTCACCTTATTTTTTTAACAGACCTCGTATATATATATATATATATATATATATATATATATATATATATATATATATATATATATATATATATATATATATATACCGGGTATCCGGTAGATACGTGTATAACGTTTGACGATAGACTTCTGACGTCAAAATAGATGGATCTAAGCCTACTCAGTTATATCCGAAACTGTCGGTAGAGGGCGTCAAAATTTTTTTAACAAATATTGATTTTTCTCAAATTACATGAAAACTTGCTAATTGATTTTGAAGATTTTTGTTGTATAGGCTAGTTCTATTGAATTACGTTTCGTTGTAGTACAAACACCTGATATGTCTGAATAAGTGACAGTGTTATAAAATTAACATGATACGTCAACATTTATTCTTATTTTTCATATCAGTGGTATTTTGATTTTGATAACCAAGATAGTTTTGTCGAGAAAAAATTGCAATTACCTGCATACATAAATTATATTATTAACAGTACTTAACAATAAAACGAAGTTAGAAGTATGTATTGAAACTAAATATAACGAAAACATTACTCAAGAAGGTTTTCACGTGATTTAGAAAAAAACCAATATTTTTTAAAATTTTAGACGCCTTATACCTAAAATCAACCGTTTTCCAAATAAAATAATTTTTATAGAAAAAATAGCTTTCATCCATTAATTCAATAACAGTAAAATTTAAAAACAATTGCTGCATAATGATTGCTTCTCTTTATTCAAATAGAGATTTCTGAATTTTTCATGCACGCTGATCTTAAAATTATTCTATAGGGTGATTGAAAAACGAATATAATTTTTTTATAGTTGAAACACTCAAAACTAGTAATTTTCAAATGGAATATCTTATATATTGATCCTTTATTTTATACCTTAGGAAATTTAATTATCATTCCATAAACCGCATCCCAAAGTGGTAGTGCCGTTTATTGCAAAAAAAATTACAAGCAGTGAAAGAAGAGATATGACGTCGCTAGTTCTAGATAAAGACTTCGGGTGTTCAAGCGTACAATGCTCGATTGGACTTTTAGGATTGGAATTGTGTGCCTTTATACAGCACCAATATCTGACATCATTGAGAAACTCTATCATCCTGGAACTATTTCTGAGAGAAAATTCTGGACTAATTGTAGCTGGAGACTTCAATATAAAATCCTGGATGATGGCAAAAACGCAGTATATTAATTTCTCTAATAGAATCGTTTGATATCACAGTCACAGTTAGAGTCATTCAACATACATGTATCGATGATATTCCCACGACGCACTTCACCAGTCTAGTAAGGTGGTGGTGAATCATCTTACCTCTGACCACAAGGCTCAAAAACTTATATTCTTTAGTATATAGGTATATAGTATTTAGGTAATCAAGATAAAATGTAGAGCAATGTTTAACAATGACTTCATGTTATCTTTCCCTATGATGAAGTGGGGTTCGATATACATCTATGATCAAGATATTTGATATTTCACTTTTTCGGGGATATTTAGTATTGTCTTTGATCTCCAATTCCCTTTAGTATCAGAACTTCTACCCACCGTCGCTAGGTCATCATAGATCACATTACTGAAAGAAAAGTTGGATAAGTTGTACATTATGTCAAAATTTAGACATATATATAAGGTCCAATATAAAGTAGTGAAGAAATAATATGACATACAAATAACTGTAGTCAGAAAGTCATTCTTTAAAAACTTTATTATGTGAGTCACACAACAAATATGAATCAGTTTGGGACAACGAAAAGAAACAATAAACATACATCTCATACTCGACTAGATGATGATGATATAGAACACATAGTTAATAATCAAATCATGAAAAAAATTCTTATTGACCATGGTCAATTTCATACACTACATAAAGTGAACAAAGAAAAGTCTTCAATAATTTACAAATTATCAAACAATCAAATCATGAAAAACATACTAGTTGACCATGGTCAATTTCATACATTACATAAAGTGAACAAGGAAAGTTCTTTAATAGTTTAAAAAATTATCAAACAACTTTCCAAGGAAGCTGGTTATACGTATTATAGAAATTGTCAAGTCACCCCGACTCAAAATCTGCATACAGCTGTTTCGATCTTATTAGATCTGATCAGTGCAGCTTATTTGACTCGGAGTGAATTAACAAATTTCTAATTGTTCCCCAATACAAATCGTGGTCAGCTGGATAACAATCCAGAGCGCCATCCCACCAAAGATATTGGGAAACAACAATTCACCGCTTAGACTGAAAGTGCAGAAATTCGTCGCTTAAACACGTACCTCCTGATATGAAGATATCTACTCTACAACAGTGGTGTATATGATTCCAAGGCACACTAACATACTGATGTTAAACCTTTGGATATACTCACGAGAGCGCGCTCCGAATATTCTTCGCGCTTAATACGCAAAATACAACAATCAAATCATGAAAAACATACTAGTCGACCATGGTCAATTTCATACATTACATAAAGTGAACAAGGAAAATTCTTTAATTATTAAAAAAATTATCAAACAACTTTCCAAGGAAGCTGGTTATACGTATACGATTGTGAATGCAGATTTTGCGTTGCTGAATACGTATAACCATCTTCCTTGGAAAGTTGTTTGATAATTTTTTAAATTACTGAAGAATTTTCCTTGTTCACTTTATGTAATGTATGAAATTGACCATGGTCGACTAGTATGTTTTTCATGATTTGATTGTTGTATTTTGCGTATTAAGCGACTAGAATATTCGGAGCGCGCTCTCGTGAGTATATCCAAAAGTTTTACATCACTATGTTAGTGTGCCTTGGAATCATATACACCACTGTTGTAGAGTAGATATCTTCATATCAGGAGGTACGAGTTTAAGCGACGAATTTCTGCATTTTCAGTCTAAGCGGTGAATTGTTGTTTCCCAATATCTTTGGTGAGATGGCGCTCTGGTTTGTTATCCAGCCAGTGTTACTGACCACGATTTGTATTGGGGAACAATTAAAAATTTGTTAATTCACTCCGAGTCAAATAAGCTGCACTGATGAGATCTAATAAGATCGAAACAGCTGTATGCAGATTTTGAGTCGGGGTGACTTGACAATTTCTATAATTCACCGTACGATTGTGAATGCAGATTTTGCGTTGCTGAATACGTATAACCAGCTTCCTTGGAAAGTTGTTTGATAATTTTTTAAATTATTAAAGAATTGTCCTTGTTCACTTTATGTAATTATCAAACAACTTTCCAATGGAGCTGGTTGTACGTATTCCGCAAAGCAAAATCTGCATTCACAATCGAACGGTGAATTATAGAAATTGTCAAGTCACCCCGATTCAAAATCTGCATACAGCTGTTTCTATCTCATTAGAGATAAGTGCAGCTTATTCGACTCAGAGTGAATTAATAAATTTCTAATTGTTTCCCAATACAAATCGTGGTCGGTTACACTATCTGGATAACAACCCAGAGCGCCCTCTCACCAAAGATATTGGGAACCAAAAGTTCACCGCTTAGATCGCAAATGCAGAAATTCGTCGCTTAAACATGTACCTCCTGACATGAAGATATCTACTCTACAATAGTGGCGTATATGATTCTAAGGCACACTAACATAGTGATTTAAAACCTTCGGATATACTCACGAGAGCGCGCTCCGAAGATGCTAGCAGCGTTATACGCAAAATACAACAATCAAATCATGAAAATAGTATATTGTTTTATTAGGAGTGAAAGTGATACTTTTTGTGGCGAGACTAAATGTCGACTGAACGCAGTGAGGCCGACAATTTTAGTCGAGCCACAAAAAGTGCTTTTCTCCGAATAAAACATGCGGTTTTTCCGCAAACAGTGTTCAAACAATAGAATTTAGGTGATATTTTTAGAAAGGATTAGATCTGAAGAAACGTAAAACTAGATTGCTTTGCTTACTGGTTTTTTTTAGATGTCAAGGCAACGCAAACTTGACAATTCAACAAAATAATTGTCAGAAACATTCAAAGTCACTTATCTACGCATTATAGGACTGTGCGTTTTTGGTAAGTACCCGAGTATTAAGAAATAACTTGTTGTATTAAAATATATGAAATTTTTCTTACAGATTACATTATGTCGGATTCGGAACCCAACTGTACGCCGCCCGACGTTCTTGATATTGACGTCAGAGTACAAAAAAGTGTACTTTTTTGTACGCTCACGGCCGGACAAAAAAGTAAAAACAAAAGGACGTCTATGAAATCAAACTTCAACATTGAGAACTGAGGTTAAAAAAGTCATCATTTTTTGACGTTTGCGGAAAAACATACTTGTTGACCATGGTCAATTTCATACATAACATAAAGTGAACAAGGAAAATTCTTTAATAACTTAAGAATTATCAAACAACTTCCCAAGGGAGCTGGTTGTACATATTACGGCTTGGAATCATATACGCCACTGTTGTAGAGTAGATATCTTCATGTCAGGAAGTACGTGTTTGCGCGACGAATTTCTGCATTTGCGAACTAAGCGGTGAGTTGTTGGTTCCCAATATCTTTGGTGGGAGGGCGCTCTGGGTTGTTATCCAGACAGTGTTACCGACCACGGTTTGTATTGGGGAACAATTAGAAATTTTTAATTCACTCTGAGTCGAATAAGCTGCACTGATGAGATCTAATGAGATCGAAATAGCTGTATGCAGATTTTGATTCGGGGTGACTTGACAATTTCTATAATTCACCGTTGGATTGTGAATGCAGATTTTGTGTTACGAAATACGTACAACCAGCTCCCTTGGAAAGTTGTTTGATTTATTTATTTATTTATTTCCAAATTAGGGGCTTACAGAGATACAAACAGCCAAACAAAACCCTCCCAATACTAATATACATTAAGCGGGTTAAAATTAACCTTTACAAAAAAAGAAATCAAAGAAAGTACCAATTACAAATTGACAAAGGTCTAAATAGAATTTAGATTTATCGAAAATGTAGGCGTTTTTATAATGTAACTATATGTTTCTTAAGGGTAAACGTTTAATCGACATCTTGAAGCTATTCAAAGCCATTTCGAAGTGTTGTATGTTATTTGAATGTAAATTGAAGCGGTGAATTTTGTCCTAAATTGGACCTTCTAAATGGTAATTGAAAAAGTTCTTGATGCCTGGAATTCCTGGCTAGTATATTGAATTGTATCTTACTGTGCACTTCTGGGAAAATGCTAGTCCCTTAAAAATTTTGAAAATCATTAACACTTGAGACATATCTTTTCGCTATTCCAGGGAGACTTTACTGTGCTGGCGCATTATTAGGCTATAATCGTGATTTAAAATTGGAGTCTGTTCTTTGACTGATAGGTATCTTAAAAATTTATGTTGGATTGACTCAAGTCGACTAATATATATACTGTACCGCGGGACCCAAACAACAGTCTACTGTAAACGTAAGCATAGTACAATTTTTTCAATGCTGTCAAATTTCGAAATTCCCTGGTAATTCTCTTAAAAAAACCCAACAACTTATTTGAGCTGTTAATGACTGATTCTAAGTATGTGAGATCTAAAAAGCATCTTGGAGTCTAATATCACACCCAGATCTCTGACCTCGGAGACCACCCTTGAATTTGTGTTGTTAATTTTATAAGTATGGTTAAAAACATTTTTGTTTCTGGTTTAAAAAATAGAGACACATTTATCTAAATTGAGTTTCAAGTTTTTTACTTGGCAATATACCGCCAGGCGGTCCAGATCCTCCTACCCAGGCAGTCACTTGGACCATGAATAGTACAGTATATCTTCAAGTCATCTGCGTAGATCAAAAATTTACTCTCGCTGAAGCATCCGCTGATATCATTTACGTATAGCAGAAAAAACGGCCCCAAGTGGCTGCCTTGAGGCACACCAGAAGTAACCTGAAATGAGTCAGACTCGAACCCGTTAACCACCACTAACTGCTCCTTGTTCGTAAGGTACGACCATATCCATCTTGAAAGAAACCTGGAAATTTTACTAAGAACACAAAGTTTGCTGACCGGTCTGTAATTTCGAGCATTATTTATATCACCACCCTAAAAACTTGGCGCAATATGTGACTTTTTCCATTTTCTTGGAAAGTTAACGCACTGGAGAGACACGTTAAATATTTTGCAAAGAGGAAACAATAAATTCAACTTACACTTCTCAATGAAAATAACCGGAATTTCATCGGGGCCACAACATTTTCGTTCATCAAGAATATTTATAATATCAGAAATATCCCCTTCATGGACCGTAAACTCTACCTCCTCGTCCATAAAAGATGGATCAGCGAGGTGATTTTGAGGAGCCTTATAGTATCCCTTAAAACAATTCGAAAATAAATTGCATATCTCTTCACCGCTACTTGCGTGCTCATTTTCAAAATATACAGAACCAGGAATTCTGTCAGTACATTTTTTCTTCTGACTAATATATTGCCAAAAAGATTTACTATTCAGAGAAATATTCAACTCCATGCCACGAATGTAGTCAGTATAATCTCTTCGCATAAGCTGCTTGGAAAGACGCCGCAATGCAACAAAACGCGAATAGTCATCTTGATTTTTGTAAATTTTGAATTTCTTGTGCGTCTTAATTTTTTGTGTTATTGTCAGCACAGTATCTCTCCGAAAATAAACAGGAAATCTATTTCTTGTTTTGAATTTAGGAACATTTTTCTCAATAGTGTTATACAAATTATCATGTAAAATATCAATCATACAATCCACAGTTTTCTCCTCAACTAAAGTTGAAATGCCAACCAGCTTTCCTAGGCATGTCTTTAAGTACAGTTTTGCTGAATTTAATATCTAGTATTGGATGGTGCAAATCCTCAATTTTTCTCCATTTTCACATTCGATTGAGACCCAAATATCTTCTGCATCTGATTGCAGAGACGGCTGGTGAACCTCCCTCAACTTTTTTGTAGACCCAGTAGTTTCTCTATCTCACCTAAACACTTGAAATTCGTCGGTGAACAGTTCGCTACTACCAATCGCACTACACAGCCATGTTTCTGTGAAACACATACAAGTACTTATCTTCACTATCGTGCAAAGAAATATTATTAAAGAATTCATTTGTTTTTGTTCTCAAACCCTTACAGTTTTGCAGATGAACATTAAGATGCAGAGCCATCTTTAAAAGGAAAAACATATTTATAACAATAAAACCTTGAAGTTTCTTTACCATATCAGAGTTTTAATTTGTAAAACTGATGACGTTTCGTTTTACGTGCAAATATTTTACCATTCTTTATCCATGCAAACTTGTAACACCTTTTCCGTGCAGTTTCTCGAACCTCCTTGTAGAGAATTTTATTGCCAAGTGTAACGTGTTCGTTGATGTATATTTGCTCCGAGATGTTCTCCACAGACAAAGGTGAGCCACTAGAACCCTGTTGATTGCGCCTTTGTTTCATCGCAGACAAGACATCATCTTTAATTCGACGGTTGGAACACCGAACGATAATATTCTTGATTTTATTCTTCGAATGCACCGGATTGTTTTGAACGCGATGAACACATTCGATGTTTTTATCTACTATTTGTACCTCTAGCTCAGTGCATATTTTTTCGAAGACTTCCAACAGATTTTCATTACTTTTTTCTGGTATCCCGCAGATCTCAAGATTATTTGATCGATAATTCTGCTCCAAATCGTTTAGCTTTGCTTGCAAGGTATTCACCGACGAACGTAGTTGAGACTGTTCTACGGCGAGTTTATCAATCTTCTTCATAGAATTTCTTATCTCGCTCAAATTTACTTCAATCTCGGTGACTTTTTCACTGCAAAAACATACAGACTCCTGCAGACCCTTAATTTATCTACTCAACTCCCTCATGTCACCTCTAAGTGCTGTGAGCATTGCAACAATATCGCCAGATAATTCAACCATTTATATGAAAAAATTATATGAATAAAACATAATTTGAAGAAGAACATATTCAGTATTCTATACCAGTGATGATTAAGCTGTCAATCTTAAAGAAACTACTGAATTTGTAACAAAATTGTCTTTAGAGCTCAGTTGTTTGAATTGACTTCTCTTAGTTTCCTATCAACAATAAAACACTTTGGATAAAATAATAAATATATTTAACCATCAGCTTACAGTTGGAATTTTGATTAAATTTACGTGACCTTATAAATTTTAATGCGGTGTCCCTCGTACGGTAGATCGGCTTGGGATTTTCTTATCTTCTACCAGATGCAAATAATGACGCTAGGGGTGATGATCCCTACTACGCCAAACGGCTGCTTAATCAAAGCTCTTGAATGTGGGTTGGGCTCCCTCTCAAATCTTAACAACGTGAACTGGGTGTTCCCCAAAAATCTGACGTAGATCGTCGGCTCCAAAATAGGATTCGGAAATTAGTCTCAAACTAAGGTGCAGAAATTGACTCCAAAATATGATACTTATCCAAAACTCGGCCGAAAATAAGGCCCCCAAAATAAGGAGGGCTGAAAGAGGTTCAATAGTGTAAGCCCTGTGCTCGAACAAACGCAATTCTCAACTCATGGGTTTCTGTCTGGGTCACGTAATTATAAAGTTAATAATATGGATTTTTTCTTGAAGAGAGATTGGAAAAAATCTGAATTTACATAAAATTCGCCACAAAATAACTTCTCGTTGAACGTCTCAAAATTTCATTCTGCTATTAATCCAAAACATAAAATGCTGAAGTTAAAAATCCATTAAATTATCCCAGAAATCCCCGAGTCGAGAATTCGTTGTAAATGAAATATTCAGAAAATCAAGCACCCGAAAGCATATCAAGAAATAAATTTGAACATAAAAATCACCTGCACTATGGAACAAAAAATATGCGAAAGAAAATCATAAAAACTATAAAATAATTTCAAGTTGTAGTGAAGCATTAAAGACTGAATAATGACAGCTTCTGAAATCATGAAATGATTACTTACCGTGATTAGTCCTCCTTTTGCACAATAACTTTACAAAAAGTTAAAATTAACACTACCCGAGTGTACTGGCAAATCAAAAATCTCTAAAGAAACTCTATTAACTTCAAAAATATATTTCAAAAATTTATAGCACAATGTGTCCTAATGATCACATCTTAATTTATATAGTCTCTTGTCAAGAAGTAATTAATTGGGAGGGTTGCGGAGTCTGCGCTTCTAAGTCGGTATTTGCGAAATCTATAATATCGGTTGATTTTAGATCTGAACAAATATGTGAATCTTGAAATGAAACTAGTTGGATACGTTGATGTATAATTCACTCGATTTTTTTTTAGATTTTCAATTCAGAGCGTGTTTTTCCGTAACACATTAAAATTCAAAGGGTTTTGATTTTACTAATAATCTTTCACTAAATGCTTAGAGCAGGGGTTCCCAGACTTTCAAGTCGTGACTCCCTTTTCTAATAGAAATGATTCCACGGCGCCCTACCCTGATATAAATAGGTAGCAGTATGACAAATCGTGAGAGATATTGAAGAAACTAAAACTTGTTTATTTTGTTCATTTAATATATTTATTTTAACTTTACTAATATGAAACTAATTAATAATCAATGTGACGGATGAGCCTTCAAACCATTGCGTATTTTGTTAGAACGTGAAATTGAAGTGATGGAGACTCATTTGCCTTCTCAAGTTGATTTTCACTATGTACTTGCTATTCATTAACGCGACCGTCGAAAAATCCAGTTTTCATAAATAGGTACGTCGTCAAAATTTAATAAAAATCCACTGGGTTTTATCACTTCAACGGGCACTAAAATCGAAAATTATGTCAATCCCATGCAGTTGAATTTGATTTTCAAACTTTTGTCGCCAAATAACTCGATGAGAGTCTCTTCTTCAGCAGAGGTAAATTCCGATGGAGCACTACTGTTGTATGGATCTTAAATCCGAGCAAATTCTTCGATCTTTTCATTTCTAGAGTATTTCTCAAACCAAAAAATGAGTTGCGATATATGCCTTTGAAATATGGTTTTCATATCTTGAGGGAGATTTAGTGCATTTGACGTCAAATATTCATAAAGTATCTTTGTATCATATTTTTCATAACTTGAGCTTATCACGAAAGTTACATTGTGTCCGTTGATTTCAAATAGTGACTGTTCTCTCTTTTCAGAAAAAGGAAATTCAGCTTTTGCTTGTATGCTTTCCGGAAGTTCTTCTAGATTCCAGATCTATCGCCAAAGGCACATCGACATAATATTTATCCCGATAATACTTTACAATCCAGAAGGCCTGACAACTTTGCAAGAATATTCTCCGATTACGAGCTAATTTTACACAGGATCAAGTGAAAATAGACCACCCCAAAAATTCCGATATTTGTAGGTTTTTACTTCATTTTATTTTTCACTTGTATATTATTTGTTAATTTTACCTTAGATACGGTTGCTATAAATACCCTCATTATGCCCTAGGGCGTTATGAGCGGGCATAATGAATCATAACGCCCGCTAATTATACGAGAAGAAATGAAGCAACTTCCATTGATTAAATACTTCACAATCCTTGTCGTATACGACTCTGGATTTCTCCGGCAATGAATTATTCGCAGCTTTGGCTGCATTTTCTATGATATTCTTGGGTAAATTCATTTGATAATAATAATAATAATACTAATAGACTTTATTGATACCCTTTCAAACAGATGATAAATATAGTAACAAATATTGGATATACATATATAATACAAACTTATCAATATCACTATAATGTGTCATCTGTAAACTTAGGCACCAAAAGGTGGGATACAGCATTGCTGTTTAATCCTACCGAGAAGCATACTTGATTTTGCTATAGAGCCACAAATTAAAGAAAAACAAAACAATGAGAGAAAATAACAAAACTAAAAAAACAGTAAAAAAAACTCCAGAACCATACAGAATGAAGGAAATATACAAAACATACTAGTCACCAAGAACCGGATGCTGATATAATATAATAATGTAAAAATACAGAATATAGGTCATTGCTACTGCTGGTCTAAAAGTAACTGTTTCATCCTTTTCTTAATAGAAACGAATTTACAACAAAAAAAGTTCTCTGGTATACTATTCATTGAAGCTACTGAAATGTATGAGAAGGAACGCTTAAAAAGAGAAGTGTTGAAACGAGGAATAGCTAAATCTTATATTTAAATTGTGAATATAAGATCTGAATCTTATTTTTCTATGGAGGTGCACTGGCTTTTTTT
>JARQZK010001748.1:0-30373 GCA_030704885.1 Cynegetis impunctata | reverse complement strand
TGTATGATTTGAGAAAATAAATTACTTGAACCATAGAATTCTACGTATAAAAGTGCTTCAAAAATGTTTTCATAGAACCAGAGAATTTTTGACAGAAAAAAAGTTACAGCTACTTTTTGAAAATGCACATTTTCGAAAAACATCCTGTAACTCAGAAACCATGATAGATAGATATCGATATGCGGTTTTCAACATTAAGTTTGACATAAAAATTTAGCCTCAGACACCGCCATCAATTTTCATCTATCTAGTTCAAAAACAGGACTTTCCCTTTAAAATTGTCCAATTTTGCCATCCTGTACCTGTTTTCATAGCCGCTAATTTGATGCCGATTGATTGATAAAAATTTCAAGCGTTTTGAAGGTTTTCAAACCGCCATTTTAATGTATAGATTTCTAATTTACTTACAACAAAAAGGCAAAAAGCGTGTTCAATTACGAGGCACTGCTGCTCACTGTCTTTTATTTCGTATTCAACCAATTGCGTTCAAACGCACATAATTCAATTCTGGACTAAAAGGAAACATATTACAGTATGTCGCACATAAATAAACTACTAATCGCAAAATTTGGAATGTTCTCTTATAAATTAAGTGATAAATTATGTTTCTAGGTGAATAACACTGTTAAATGTATTGTTACCAACAATGAATTCGATATTAAACCATTAAAATATATTTCAAAAATTTAATATTGTTGAAACTATTCTAACTTCCAGATACTTGTAACAAATAGGATCGGAATATATGAACGAATTCAATAATTTTACCGAATCAACTTCTACAGAATACATAAGTTAAAAGATTTAAAATAATTTTGTATTCTTTAATCCACATACTCCGTATAGTTCATAAGAAATAGTCTCTAAAATAATAATTTCTGACGCCAAACCCACAATTGAAAAGTATGTATAAACTCACACACACTCACATACACACTCTCGCAAATACTTACACCCACACCCACACACACACACACAAAGTACAATTTGACTATAATTCAACAACTATATCCTATTCTGGTGGAAGAACGTTCAAATTTTAGTGAAACATAGTAGTATGTTTCTATTCAAATTTTTCAAATCAATAAATGTCAAAGAAATTTCAATTTTTTCAAAAGTTTTGATAAAGCCACGAATGTCGTGGCGAAACGTCAACTTTTTAATAAAATCGAGTTTTTTGAGATTCAACAAGCCTGTTATTGCTAATAATTATCAAGAGATTATATATATATATATATATATATATATATATATATATATATATATATATATATATATATATATATATATATATATATATATATATATATATATATATAGATATATATATATATATATATATATATATATATATATATATATATATATATATATATATATATATTATACAGATATATTCCTTCAAACCTCGAGTCACTCTAATACAAAACTGGTGTCCAGACCCGAAAACATATTTTCATTTACATTTATGATAAAAGTTTAATATTTAGAACAATGATTTTAAATTTTTCGTCGTACATATAAAATGATAATTTCACCTGAATATTGTATGTTGCTGAACGTATGTAACAGACAAAAGTCCAGTACGTAAAAGTATGTGGCATAAAATTTCAATAATAAATAATTGATAGTTGAGATTCAATTTTTTTAAAATATTTCCATATCGAAATCTATTAAAAGTTGGAATACCTATTACAAAGTATTACTTATACGTTTCTAATAAAGTTCATATGTCCACTAGTAACAATTTCTAAAAACTCCTGCGACTTTCCATTTCGGCAGATTGCCATTTGACGCGAGGTCGTCCCTCCCGTGGTGGCGAACTGGCCAACTAGACATTGATTAATCGAGATACATTCCAATTCTGAACATCCGAAACCAAATTATAAAACAAACGTACCAGAAAGATAGAAAAGGTTGACTATGCACCTTTATATTCATTCCAGAACGTCTGGCATCTTTGTATGATGGAATATTTCAGAAAAAAGGTTGTCCACGTTAATTGACATATTCAGCATCGCTGAAAGAGACTATTTGGGCGTTCATACCACGCGACATGCGTCATAAGAATATGTTGCTATTGGTACTATGGCACTTTTGGATCAATTTAAAACAATGATAGTCGCCAAAATTGGTATTTGAAATGCAGTGTTATGATAATCTGAAAGATGTTCATTACGTAAATGAATGGTATTTAATATTGAAATAAATTTATTTCAAATATACTCATCACTTCATTTCGAATGATCAATTTTATATTTGAGTGGGAACAAGAATGGTATCTGGTTGATCCCTGAAATAACTCCGGTTCATAAGTTTATTATTATAGAACTTTGCAGAGTTTGAAATATATAAACCATTTATAAAACATAATTAATTTAAATTGAATGATTTTGAACTGATCCCTTGTTTGACAAAAAGCATTTAGTTTAATTAACATGCTGAACTGAATCCTCCAAATCATTTTCATCAATATCTGAATGAAATTAGATATCTATCTCCATAAAAGATTCGAAACTGAGATTTGTTAAATACAATTTCAATCTCCAATTTTCTAATAGGTTATTCTGTTTTCATGAATATAATGAAACATAAAAGTTTTAATATGGTTTTCGGTGGGGTAGGGGCTGTTGTCACATCAACATAGATTATGGGATTTATTACTGATATGAAAAAATATTGAAAAGAGGTAGGTAAACGAATCAACATAAGGAGAATTTATCTATTCAGAATATATCGTTGTTCACGATGAAACTTTTTTATTGTCAACTCTTGATGCATTCTGTCAAAAAATCTAAGCAAATAAAAAATTAATTTAAATGAAAAACATCATATTTCGAAGCTTAACTTAGGTACTATAAAACCATAAAAATAAATATAACCAAATTATTTCTAGAGGAAGAGAATATTGTGCAGAATGTTAATAAGTGATCAAAATAATCTTAATTTGCAGTTGTATAAAAGGAATATGTTATAAGGAGACATTTTCTGTAGTATTATTCTAGAATACTGAATATTAAATTATTTTTCGAGAAGGTGTTAGATATTCCGAATTTTTGAAAAGCGATGTACCATATACGAATGCTTTGTATTTCTAGAAAGTTACCATCGCATGAAAATGTAATCAAATTTAACTGAATTGAAATGAATAGGATTTTTCTAATAATTTACAGTTGTAACAGATGGTTTTATTTATTAGATATCTGTTGTTTGAAAAAAGGGGGTCAGAAGTGCTTTCTTCATTTAAATAATTATTTTTCACTTGATTTGATGAAGTGATTATAAGACCTTTGTTTCATCCAAAAAGTTCAAATAATCAAGAAGTTTATCCTCACTTAAAGTAACAAAAACATTCTGACAGACATAAACTTTTTTGGTATGATCTCCAATAACCCTATGAGAGTTTCATTAAATCAAATAAAGGTTACTAGAAATGAACAGTATCGATATAAGATCTATAACAGAACTGTTAAGGAAGTCTTAAAGAGCTCAATCAATTACCTGGTTAACTCACATTGATCCCTAATGGTAGATTTTTGAAGAAAAACAACAATGTTGGATTTTTGACGTCCGATAAATTACATAACTTTTTTTAAATAAAATTTATTCACTTTATTTGCATTATCGTACATATAATTCCATATTTCTGGTCTTGTTCATTGAACGATATTTACGATTACCTAGTGAACATGAATAAAGTAACACAGACAAATTTCTATTCAAAAAGTAAAGAAGCCAGTTCATTAATAAACCGCCTCAGAAAGAAAACTTCTAGCATTAATAATTATCACTCAATCAATGGTACATTCTCGCGTCCTCACTCAAAATCGTTGCATTACTAAATAACCACTATTGCTTATCTATATCTTATAAAGTGTAGTTAGAAACTAATTCCTATTTGCTTTTGAGATCTGAGGAAAGCACCTATCTGCAACCTTGTTTGTGTACCAATAGCTAATGAACCTTTCTTCTACAATATAGGTACACCACCTGAACCAAAAAAATTTTTGACAGAAGGTTAATTTAATACTTCTAGGAAAATAATCCTTATCCTATTCTACTGTTGGTACTAGTAGGTAACTAAGTTAATATGAATGTTACCTAGAAAATTGTCTTATGTTCTAATATCTACTTATTTAGTTCAAACACATTCCATTTCTTCAAATGTATTCTAGTGTGCCCCACAAATAATTTCTACTTATATTAGTCAATAACGAAACAGAAAACAAACACGGACTTCCAACAGCCAGAAACTTAACTGAAAGACTGATAACCATTAACAGGTATCAGTTGTGGATATGGACAGCACGCTGCGCCTCTAATTGCAAGCTAGCCCCTAGGGGGCGCCTCAACGGTCAGGTGTAATGGATTTTGTATAAAACACTTTGCTGGAGGAAGAAAAATGGTCCTAGGAAATATCTCTCAAAACCCGTTGACAAGTGCAATTAATTAATCGTAATAAGGTGTCCGTATGGGAAAAATAATTCCAAAAGAAATCAAACTATAATTCCCGTATCGACTGTATACAAATAGAATTTCAGCGATGAAAAATTGGTTTGAAGATATTAAAGTGAATCAAAATTAATTAAGATGACGTAAATCTTCAAATCATCACAGATATTTAAAAAAAATGTTGTTGAGTTTAATTCACGTTATTCCTTAATTTCTTTGCAGTGAATATTATTACTTATTTGCAAACAAATGTGAAAGATTGTTTAATACTCATCACTTTCCATAAATTCATGTTTCCGGACTTCATATAATAATGCCCTTCAGCTTCATTACTAAGGATGTATTTTACATTAAAATTGCAGCAGTGAGAGCAAAAATTTGAAACCACTGAGTAGCATCTTCCTAATCTCTACCGAATCACTTACAAATTTTCGACCTTTTAACTGAGTGTAGTGGCATGCATATTACACAAAAATTTTCTAAATCGCTTGAAATTTTAACATAAAATTTCGGCAATAAAATAAATAAATTGGAATGGGCACTTTCCTTATCATGTTTTGACTGTCTTGATAATGAGTTCATAACTCGAAACATGTCGACTTTTCGTTACTGCTAAATACAGTATATAAATATTTTTTATATTGTGAAACATAAGCCAAGTGTTTTTATTTTAAAGTTTATACTTTATTATATATATAATATAGTATATATAATATAGTATATATTATAGGGCGGTATATATAAATAATTATATATAATACTATATATATACATATACCCTAATACTATATTGAAATTAGGTTATATATATATATATTGTTATATATCAAAATAATAAAACTCTCGAAAATCGTCAATAAAATCCACTCCCGCGCCTCACTTTTAACTTCCGATATTATCATTTTTGGGAAAAATACGACTAAAAACCTAACTTCACATATCTAATCTATTAATAGTTGTTGTGACGTTACATTCAATGTTAAATGAAATATTCAAGAACACCTAACAAGTCTCAAATTCTTTTTTATGATATCCCATTTCGTAAAACTTCAATATCTTATAAAATATAAAATGAAAGGTTGAAGCGAAGTTCCCACATATGACACATTAAATTTTGTTTTTAAAATTATACTCTCTTCATCATCTTTCCTGAAGCGAATTTCGGATTGAAGAGGTAAACTCCAGCGCCTAAAGATTTTTGCAACATTGAAATGTTTTGCCACTATCCTTTCCCTAACGGAACAATCAAACGAATAGTTAGATAATGAAAAATTCGATATTCTTATTCAAGGAAAAATATTTATTTACCACGCATAAGTGAAACTTATAAATGCAAAACTAAAACCACAGAGATTCATATAGTCCAGCGACAGGATGACCCGCACCTGGATATTTAAATATTTATCTGTTTTGCGTGGGTCAGAAGTGACGACAATTAATAAGGGTTCTTAGAAATTTGAAATGCAAATGACAGTCAAACGGTAGTTGTTTAACATTTCGACACATTTTATTATTCGAGCACATCATTTATTATTACGGTAGGTACCAAATATTTTTGTTCAGTTTATGAATCCAGAAAATATAGGGATATTTTTATATTCTGACATAAACAAACCTTTTCGGTCTGGAACGTGGAAATAAGTGGTATTTAGCATATTGTTAAATATTTATATAAAAAAGGCTCCAAGTAACGTAGCAATGTTTTAAATATATTTAAATATTCAAGATTGGTTGTTGAACGCACACATTTTTTTATGTGATCCACTTTGATCCTCGGTTAATTCTTATCACCTAATACAATTTTGGGGATGAATATATTTCAACTCTAATTCCAGAATATCTACCATTGCCGTTTTTGACTGTATAAATATTTTACTTTTTTGACAGGATGATAGATATGTTACATTAGCAAGTAGACGAAGTATAGGTACTCAATGTTTCACTGCTGTCTGTGGCCGAATATTATTTCTCGATTCGATATTCTATGTACTTTAAGTACCTATTCTATATTATCTATTTTAATTCCATTTTTCAAAGTACCTACAGTCATTTGAATGAGATATTTACTGCAATTAATTCAATTTAGAAAACTCTAAATGATTTGAATATAAGTTAGTACATTGAATCTTGAAGAACCAGAACACTCAAGGAGTGGAAATAATTATCCGATTATCGGCCAATCATTGTTATATAGTTATGTTCAGGTTACTACTAGAAAAATTTCAGGTCCATAAGAAAGAAATATTTAGGGAAACAACCTCAAAAATTTTGTTTTAACGAATCCGTTCTATACTTTTCTTAAATTACGTGACATAGGTAAAGCCAAAATAACAATAATCTTTTTTGAAAAATCTTTGAATAATGAATGGAATAATAATGACCTCCAAATTCCAGTATGAATTTCAGTAAGAAATCAGTTCATCACAAGAACATTGATTACACAAGAATTACACAATAAACAATATGACGCTCAACATTTTCTTGAATCATTCTAGTAATTGCAATTTAACTCGTGAGCGTCTCTCTTCAATATCTTACTTACAACAGAATTCACAAAATTATTTTTCCCATTTGGCCCTATATACTAGTATGAAGCTCTTGATCAACTTCATCTATTAGTCAATACATAATTCTTTTAGTTGTGGTATTCAGGAATAATTGTATAGAATCAGACATGTTCCCAATGTAACCATCAAATTAAGTATCAAAAGAATTACTGCAAGTTAATTTGTGGCAAGTAAATACTTAGGGTGTTTATGAGTTTCCATTGAAAGACGGACATTTTTAATCCAATATAGTGTCACATAGAGTTACGCGATTCAATGCGGTCTAATTCTATTAGCTTTCCACTGGACACTTTCGTAATGAGAAGTGCTGTAGTTTTCAGGAACATCTGAAGTAACCAAAATGTTTCCACTAATCCGAGTGGATAAGTTCTCTACTGTGATATATATATATATATATATATATATATATATATATATATATATATATATATATATATATATATATATATATATATATATATATATATATATATATATATATATATATATATATATATATATATATATATATATATATATATATATATATATATATATATATATATATATATATATATATATATATAGACCATCATCGGGCAGATTGAGTTAAGAACTTCTTAACTCAATCTGCCCGATGATGGTCTAGTGACCGAAATTGCAATCGCAGTGTTATATTTTTCAAAATATTTTCGTTGATAATAACGTAGTAAAAATCAAAGGTTTAGTTTCGTTTAATCATCGTTAAATATCAACGTAGATAATCGACGGGATTTCCATCAAACCTATATATATTAATATTATATATATATTATATATATATATACCTATATATATATACTATATATATATTATATATATTATTATAATATATTAATATTATTAATATATTATATATATATATATATATTTATAATTTATATATATATATATATATAATGTATATATATATATATATATGTATAATAATTATATATTAATATATATATCTAATAAACCATTATAGGACTTGGCGACTGGTAAAAGAAGTAATGAATAATTAACCGTTTAATTGAACGTCTAATGAAAAATAACCAATATAAAGTAACCTAAAAATATTAATAGATACATATTGCATATAAATCATTAAAAACTAAAATTATTCAGTTATGATGAAGACAACTGCCATAGACTATCTACAAAATGTACACATTTTGAACTATTCAGAAGCATATTGGGGGAGCATTGTTAGATAGATTGTTTGATGTTCACTGGAATATTCTTTAGAAATTGTCCAGCAAAAGCGGAGGACTTCCCAAGTTAATATAATGGAAACATTGTTCTATAGCTTTTTGCAGCCCTCTAAGCCCGAATCTCATGAAAAGCACTCTACAATACATTCATGTGATTCTCGTCGTATGGTAATAAGAGAGATGCAGTTCACTCAATTAGTTAATTGGTATATTTGTTTGATTGAGAAATTTTCAATACAAACTGAAGAAGTTCTTCGATTGCTTTTGAACGACCAGAATTATTTATATCACTATGTGCCTAATCCTCAGGGCAGAAAACGTATTTCGAACAAAGTTGATATTATGAAACATTCACCTTATTAATATAATTTATTTTTTCACAGAAAAATAAGGATACAGTCGATCTCTAACTGAGAAATATACATTTTTGTCATGAATTAATTCATACTTCTCATTTAACATATATCTGCTTTGTAATAAATACAGACCAGTATTAAACATTTTACTGAAATCCATTATATAGGTATATAATATATAAAATTCTCGTGTCATAGTGTATGGGGACACACTCCTCCGAAATGGCTTGATCGATTCATATGATTTTTTTTGCATATTCGGTAGGTCTGAGAATTGGTCGTACTCTAATGGTAACCCATCCTTGAATATATTTTTATATTTTTCCGAAAAAAATTTTTATTTTCATTTTCATATGATGTGGCATTAAAAAAAACATACAACCCTTCAATTTTCACCTTTTGACTATCAGCTCCTATTTTTTAATAGCGATTCTAATCTTTTAATTTCAATTTTTTTGGAAAATTTTTTTATTTTCATTTTATCATAATTGGGCATTGAAAAATACATACAAACCTAAATTTTCACACCCTTCTACCATCAACTCCTATTATATAGTTGTTGCCAGGGGATTTGGTGTCAAACAAATCTGTCGATACAGTTTCCGATGCCAACGAAGCTTTGCCAGGCATGCCAAGCACCATCTAAAATAATTGAAGGTTGGATCTCCGGTGACTATGCTTCGTAATTTGAACTCACAACGGCTGGTGCAATGGCATACGATTAGTGTTAAAAAAATTGATGAGAAACGTCATGCTGCCACGAATTCCTATCATTCCCACAGATGTGTCAATTGAATTCAAACGAATTCAATTTCCAATAAGATTGGTATTTGTAATGACAATCAATAAGTCGTAAGGCCAAACGATGTTGTGGCTTAGGTTTGGGCACACCATGCTTTTTCCACGGACCTGGCATGTTCTCGAGTGGTTAACCATCTAGTTTGTATTGGCAAAAGACGGACTAACCAAAAATATTGTACACTCCATTGCACTTAATTATTACTAATAATAAATTATACATTATTTTTCAATTGTATATTATTTGTTGATTTTACCTTAGATACGGTTGCTATAAATACACTCATTATGCCCTAGGGCGTTATGAGCGGGCATTATGGATCATAACGCCCGCTCATTGTACGAGGAGAAATGAAGCAACTTCATAATCCTTGTCGTTTACGACTCTGGATTTCTCCGGCAATGAGTTATTCCCAGCTTTGGCTGCATTTTCTATGATATTCTTGGGTGAATTCATTTTCATTTCCATTATTTCTATAAGACTACAAAAAAAAGCAGTAATGACATTCACTAAATATGATAAAATAATCATAAACGTCAAAATATCAACAAATGACATGCCTACTATGAGAAGGAAAATGGAAAGTATAGGAGCAATGAACCCATTTTAAAATCGATTTTTCATTATAATAAAATAATTTTTTCGTGAAAAATAAAATCTTGTATGCACCACGTGCGTTACTAGATCTTAACGCAGTATCTATTCAACGCACTTGGAACATAAATAACTATTAATTGTCAAAATTAGTAGTAGAAATATGGATTTATGATGTATATATAGCTATCAATAATGTAATTTACAATAGTTAGTGTAATGTCATTTTATATGCCGATATTGTCAAGAATGGTCCATCAATCTTTCAAAAATAACCACACATTCACAGTAAGTTAATTATTTTCTATATATATATATATATATATATATATATATATATATATATATATATATATATATATATATATCTTTATTTATATATATATAGTATATATCTATATTATATTATTATATATTATATATATATATATATAAATATAATTATAATATATATATATATATAATTATATATATAATTATATATATACTATATATATATATATATATATATATATATATATATCTATATTTGTAGATAATGAAACTTATTCTTTCAATTAATATTCTATAACTACTGATATTCTCACGACTTCAGGAAATATCTTCATATTTTCAATCGTTGCTAATGAATGTAATAAGGAATCTATTCTATACCTTTTGCCTTATTTATTGTTTTTTTGTTTAATTTTTTATTGCATTATTCTAGTTTTTATACTAACGCACTATTTCAAATGATTACACAACATATTTTTATTGTTTTAAAATATAATTTTAGTTTCTTACCCATGTATTTGTTTTCTTCACAAACTGTTGATTAACATTGCAAAATATTTCAGTGATTCTTTCAACTTGAAATCCTTTAATTTTAGACGTTTCAAGGAATGTTTAGTTTGTAATAAACCTATTTTGTCTTCCTCTCAAAGCATAACGTATATATAAATTAAAAATATAGTCAAGTGTGACTTCTGAGCTTCTAGGTAAAAAAATTTGAATCTCGATAAGCTACCTACATATCAGATTATACCGATATGTCAAAACTGCTTTAATATTAATTTCGCGGAGACAAAAATATATGAGGTTTCTCGAATTTCAGAAGATGTATATCTTGAATAATTGCAACCCCTTTCAAATTTTCATCCTTCGAAAATAAAAGGGCTCAGCGATGACAGCTACTTTTCAGAAGCGTTATCGGATGACATCTGAGGGACAAAATGTCAACACTACGCTGTCCATACAGAACGGAACTTATGTTGACTAAACGTTTAACATATGTTTACAAGATTCTAAATAATTGTTTCTGTCGTTTCCGAGTTTAAACTATGCAATTATAAGTTATGTTGGTCGTTAAGAAGGTTTGGGTCAAGGAGGCTCTTTGGTTCTCCGAAAAAATCTACCGTTACCGGAGAATTTATAATATGTACAGGTGGGTTCTATGCTGAAGTGTAGGTAGCTAAACATGTAAAAAGGAGAACGCGATGCATTTGAATTCCTGTAAACCTCAAAACATGGATTGCGTTAACCATATTGGTACGTATCAAATTTGAAATGTCATCGTGAAAGACTAAAATCATTATTTTCAAATTTCAACATTTAATTTAGGTGTTTATAAGATTTATTTTTCATAAAAACTTCGCAGAAGATTTTTTTTATGGAAAAAAATGAGCTGTATACAATTACCTATAACTGTGTATCATGTGATGAACATGTTGTTGTTTTATATACGAAAGAGAAAATTAATTTAGGTGATGTTTTATTGAATATAAATTACAGTTCATTGATCACACAGAAATGTTCGAAAGTTTTTTTTATAATTGATGTTTTCATACGTATTTTTCATTCTCAAAAGCTCAAAATGATTATAGTAGTCCTAGAAATGATTTGAAAAAGATTTTTCATTGAGGCACCAACAAAAGAGCGAGAGAGTGATTTAATATTGATATCAGACGAGAAACTGAAAAATTTTATTTTGAAAATAGAACAGCCTCTATATAATATTAGTTTCAGAATCTCCAACAATTTCCCAACAACTTTTCATTATATATCCCTATTTCTATCTGTTACCGTTTTCGGAATAAAAATTATTTTCATTTTTTTTCTTTGGAAATCAAGACCTCTAAAAACTCTGATATCTTTGAGTTAGGATATACTATGATATCGAAATTTCGGTTGAAGTTTGGTGATACTTGGGGGCTTCCTACACTTCAGCCTAATCTCTGTTACTTCGATAAAGGCTGGTAAAAAAATACAGTTATTTCGTTTGCTTGGAAAAAGTGACTGAAAGTTGATTATTTCAAATGGAATACACTATATATTATTGAAAATTCGAAAAGCTGCTAGAATTTCCTTTTTATCTATGTATCATACCTATAACTAACTAGTCAAGTTTCGGACTTATGAGCACTTATTTGTGAAAATGTTCCTTGAACATGGTATCCCCATTCGGTATTTGCTAAGCATACTATTTGACAGTAACGTTGTGACAATCTACTAATAATATTGACATTTTCGTCACTTCAGAAGCTGCAAATACCTTCAAAAACGATGGAACAAATCTATTCAAATCAATTTCTTATGAACTTGTTTATTATTTTTGGACATTGTGATAAAATTATTAGCAGGACATGTAGAAAGTTCAATTAAATGTATCCGAATCTACCGCCAATGAACCTCAAGAAATGTGATCTGATTCAGAACAATTTCAATATGTTTGGATAAACTTTAAAAAAGTACCAAGTAACTTGATAGTGGAAATATTGATAACAGGGAATTATAAAAAACAATTATATGGAATATTTCAAAATACCTACATTAGATACGCTGGCCATTCGCTTCCAAGCACTTCAAAATGCGGGTGTTAATGGATTTTGTCGTGGCAGATCTGATTTCATTCGGATCCAAAGCTTCAAAATGTTTGGGTAATCCTCTGTAACAATATTGGTCTCTCGAACGCACGGGTGTTTTGTAAACATTTTCTTTAAACATTCCCTAAAAATAAAAATTTAATTAATTAAGATCGGGTGATCTCGCTGGCTAATTCCACGGTCCCAAGCGCCTTATCTACCGATTGTCAGAAGATCTTTCCAGTTCTGCGCTCAATTCTCTTGAACAATGTGCAGGATTCCCGTATAGTATAGCTTCTGGATGTTAATGACTCCGCGTATATCACGTACCTCAATTTGTTGTACATTAACATGCAAAAAACATTATAACTGAATATTTCTTGAAATCCGGCTTCTTTTGTGAAATCAGGATTTTCACTGCACCAAAAATGACAATTTTTTCTATTGAAAATCCCTTCTCTTGAAAACTTCGATTCGTCTGTCCGAATTATTTTATTTGAAAAAATGGATCTTCTTGAGTGCGTACTAACATAATTTCACAAAATTCAACTCTCTGTTGAGGGTCTTGAGGCTTCATTGCTTGAATTTTGGTGAATTTGTAATCACGCATATTATGTCTTTGCAAGGTTCATTGAACAGATGAATATTCTATACCCAAATCTTCTGCGGCACTTCTTATCGATGACTCGGAAAAGGCGTGAAAATATGCTAGGATATTTGGTTGTCTTGGGAAGTTACGGGCCGAGGTAAATTTCTTGGTGCTTTTAAAGCTGATTCAAACATTTTGAAATTGTTCTGAATTCGTGTAAATTTCTTGAGGTTCATTGGCGGTAGATTCGGATACATTTCATTGAATTTTCTACATGTCCCGCTGCTAATTTATCACAACTGAAGTGACGAAAATGTCGATATTATTAGTAGATTGTAACAACGTTACTGTCAAGTAGTAATCATGACATGCTTAGCAAATACCGAATGGGGATACCATGTTCAAGAAACATTTTCACAAATAAGTGCTCATAAGTCCGAAACTTGAATACTCAGGTATAGGTATGATATACATAGATAAAAAAGAAATTCTAGCAGCTTTTCGAATTTTCAATAATATACCATGTATTCCATTTGAAATAATCAACTTTCAGTCTTTTTTTAAAGCAAACGAAATCACTGTATTTTTTTACCAGCCTGTATTGAATTAACGGAAGTTAGGTTAAAGTGTACGAAGCCTCCAAGTATCATCAAACTCCAACCGAAATGTCGATGTCATAGCATTGTCAACTCGAAGTTTTTAGAGGCCTTGATTTCAGAAGAAGGAAAATGAAATTAATTTTTATTTCGAAAACGGTAACAGATAGGTATAGGGAAATATTTTGAAAAGTTCTTGGGAAATTGTTGGAGATTCTGAAAATAATATTATATACAGGCTGCCCCATCTGAAAAATCAGTTGGTACTACTTTCTAATAGAAGTGGCAACACCGCATTCCCAAATATATATATATATATATATATATATATATATATATATATATATATATATATATATAACCTATATATAGTATTATTATATATATAATATATATATATATATATATAATATATATTATATTATAGTATATTATGATATAATATATATATTGTTAATACTGGATTTGATACACACAAATAGAATAACTATTTAGACCCATTCGTTATTCTCATACGTTAAAACTTGTTCATACGTTTCAACATACTCGACGACTCCTTTGTCTTGACTGTTCTTCTCTCCTGCCGCAGTAGTTTCTTACTGCGCAATTGGTAAGAGCGCCAATGGACTGCTTATACACTCAGCCGCCCTACCGTAACAAATGATGGGTGCATAAAGGGTTGGTTATAGGCGATACGCTAACGGCCATCCTGTGGAATTAGTGGTCCTCCGACTGTTCTATCTGGTAGCATCAAGTACGAAACAGAATTTTCGTAGTGTCTAAATCAACTAGTACATATCATTTTTTTTTTTTTTTGATATCAAGTTGTATTGCCATTTCTACAATCATTCTTAGTGTCAGTCAAAAGTTTTCATAGCAGTTTCAATATATAATATAACATTGTCAATCATAGCCACAATTATGTTACTAATAATGAGGTTACCTACTACCCTTTAAACTACTGAATATCTTCTGCTCACTTCAAAACTATATATCAGAGTTTTACTATATGACATATAACATTTTCTATTCATTGCTGTAAGCTAAGTAATGGTTACTAACTACCTTTTAAAACATACTTTTACTACCCTTTTTAAACCATTCAGTGGTACGGCCACTATTTCCATGTCTTTGTAGTGATCCCAACAAACATATAGGCAACGTGAGATCGTCAGTTCCTTATTTTTATTCAAGGCGGAGTGGGAGTCGACCCTCCTACTTTTTATAAAATTATTTAATGTACTTCATTATGTTTTTTAAACCTAGTATTCCACCACTAATCACCTGGTTTTTTAAAATCTTTCACATTGCAAGATACGAAAGAAAAGAAACAAAAATAATGTAATACATCTGTATTACATTGCATTCAATAAACCTCAGGTTGCATTGCCAATCACAAATACTAATAAATTACCTATTCAAACGCTAACAGTAATAAATTAATTCAATCTGTTATTACATTTGCATTCATTAAATAGGCAGCATCGCAATCATTACGTTAACCAATAAATATTCAAAAACGAATCATCTATAGCAAATCAATTTAATTCAACAAAAATCATAAAAGCATTGACATACAAACATCAATTAATCTTACTCTTTGTTATATTTTTGATGCAGCAGGATCGTAATTACTCATGAGCGGCTCACCGTTCATCTGGTCGAACCCTTGTTTATGTAGCACATCTTTCGTTCACTAGCGACGAACCAATGTAAGGCCCTTGATATTTGTCCCTTTATTTCCCTCGTCGTTGGCTCGACGTAGTGTATATAGTCAAATTGCTGAGCTGGATGGTTTCCATGTATTCTTATTTTATTTCGGGCAATCTGCGACATCCTTATTTGGGTCAATATATTATTAGTTTGCAGTGTGCTACCCAAAAACAGCTGTGTAGATCGCTTAGTCTAGAAATATTCCAACTGAAGTACTTTTGGTGAGTATTCTGTCATCGAAGTTTTGAAGATATATAAGCATTGAACACTCTCATACTGATTTATACTTTAACAGGAGCGCTTATTCCAAGTTCTTTATAGTAAACCCACTTTTTCGATACAAGCTTGTTTTTAGTAGTTTCAAGCCATCCGTATTTTTCCCCAATTCTAAGGCAAAGTCGTCTAATCACTTCCCATCACATCAATAAGATCGATATCGCCTTGCAATAACACATATTCGGAGATCAACAGATTAAAGTATTAATTTCTAGTGTCAGGGTCGCAGTTACATTCTATTAAAATCACAACTTCCAAATAGTGATTAAACAACTTTGCGTTCCGAGAAGCCCGAGAGTCTTGTAACTTTTTTTTATTGGCTTTAATCTCCTGTTTAGTTTATGCCAAATATGCTAAGAATATTCATTCCCAAGCTATCATGGAATTCTTGCTGATGCTGAGTAATTTATGCGTTTACGGATCGGTTACGTGACTCACAATTTCTACAACGCTGCGCGTAATTCCATCTTCTCAGTGTGCTAGGCGATTGCGTAACAACGTCGACGTCGCCATCCTGGACTGACCACTTCAATTTCTAATATTTGCTTGTTGTTGGGCTAGCTAACCAAGTTAACTAGGTTTCTTGAATTGTAATTCTAGTTCATTTATGACTTACTCGAACGAAATCTTTCCTGATCAGCCACAACACTTTGCTCGGACACTTCACTGTCACTGACGAATATGAATCTTCTTCTCTTTCATTTGTAATATATAATATTAATGTTATTCATGTAACTTTATCGGCACCGGGTACAACACGGGAACCATCCCACTCTGATTTAAATATGGGTTAAATGTTAAATACTGGGGGATTTGGATTACACACAAATAAGAATAAAACTAATTATAGACCATTCCGTTATATATGATACTACATACGTTAACCAACTTGTTCATACGTTCAAGCATACTCGGACGGACTCCTTTGTCCTTGACTGATTCTCTCCTGCGCAGCTAGTAAATTTCCTACTGCTGCCATGGTAGGCGCATGATGCTTTATTACCACTCGTCCTCCTGACGTACACAACGATGGGTGCATAAAGGGAGATGTATAGGAGATTCCGATAACATATATATATATATATACTTATATATATATATATATTTATATTATATATATATATATATAATATTTATATAAATATTAATATTTATATATATATACTATTATATAGGGCCGAACTCAAGAGTTAAGTCGCGCCTGGGTGCCGCCCCTTTCTCACCAAATCATTGATGTTATATTCCTTCAATAATATTAATGACTGCGTTGATTTAAAATTCTGATTTTAATTATTAGATTGATCTGTTTAAGAAATAAAACAATTTGAAATAAAAAATGAATGGAAAATTACCGTTTATTAACTGTATAAACCTACTTTGTATGATTTTAAAAGAATGTATTCTAAACAACACATAAAACAAGTGATAGACTTTCATATAATCTTTTGTTATAACAAAAAAAAATTCACTGTAACCTATAGGTATGACATTCTGTATTAATTTTTTGTCTCTAATTGCACTTTGAACATTAGTTGCTTTGTGAGTTATAAATATAAATTAAACTAGTAGACTTTATTTTATTTATTGCAAGCAACTTTTCTTGCTTTCTTAATTGCAAATTTTTTAATTAAATCTGTCATATCTAACGCTTCGCAGATATCTTTCTCCATGCTTATCGTAATCAAATTTGTAAGCCTATTCTGACTCATTGGTGATCTCAGATAATTTTCAATTAATTTTCATTTGGAAAACGATTTGTCACCATGAGCAACAGTGATAAGCATCGTTAAAAAAATCTGTTAAGCTACACAAAGTTGGGATAAATATTAATTAAATTATTTTTGCCTTTCATGTTGGCACTATTGTAATATTCCTGCTCTCTAATGTCTTTAATATTAACATGTAATTCTTCCAAATAATTTAATGAAAATATTAGCCTGAATTTTAAAATAATCAAAGAAAAATACTTATATTTCTAAACTTTAAACTTACAAAAATCACTTGTCTACATTAACTATTATTCCAGTTTTTAGTTCACACTCTTACTCTTACTTCATGACTACTTTCTTCATGCATATTTTTTGTCTCAATAAAGTACGCCTATTGGCGTCCGAAATTCAGATCCGTAGCGCCGAATGGCTATATCTAGGTAACTAGAGCATGAGAGATTAGGTGTTTGTTTACATTGATTGGTTTAATGGTATTTACGCTCATTTTCATTTTTAGTTTCTCGAACGTTTATTTCGTAATTTGTGTTTTTTGGACTTCTATTTTTCTAGTGGCTCATTGTGTTTCGATTAACTAATATATATTCTGTTCAAACAGTAGATAACCTACCTACATCAGTTGAAACAATTTTACACTGAGTTTTTTATCATTGTGAACATGAAAAATCAATAATTAAATAAAGTAGAGGACGAATAAATGAATTGGTTGATAGGAACTATGTATTACCTCATGAAAAGGCTGTATGATAAAACCACCTATTTATTTAAAAAAAATAAAATAAACTTTTCAAAAGTTTCAAGAAATCATCTCTACTTTCTATTACGAAAGCTGAAGAATTTTTTGTAGTATTATTGACAAAAACTAAGTCTTACCAGCAAAACTGAAAGAGAAAGCAACATGAAATAAAAGAAGAATTGAATATGAATACTCTACTTGAATGGTTTGCAACGTAGATAAGTTATTATATTTGTTTAAATTTTCCTGACGATACAACAGCTATCCTAAAAGCTACGGTGGACTTCTGAGAGTCTGTTTTTTTTGATAGGAATCTCCTGTTGTCTGATATATATAATCTGAATATTTTAGTTTTTTTCACCTAGCTATAGATTCAAGATTTATTCTCATATTCTTGATTGTTATGCATAAACCTGATTATTTTGGTTTGTGCAAACTAAACATCATTTTGTTACTTATTTTTTAATAGTATTTCTGGTGTATACATGACAGAAAATACAATTATCTATTATTCTGGATGATGGCTCCGAGGATCAGATTTCCGATAAAAGTGGAACATTTTTCGTTGAATACAATTGGACTTACAAACAACTTTTTCGGTTCAGCTGAAAATTGCACAATCATATTGGTATAATTCTATATGGAAAAATCACAAAACTTACTGCAGTGAAGTAATTAGTCTCGTAACCTGTAGAACAACTCTCTTATGTTCAAGACATTTTTTTTCAATCTTCAAGTTATAATCCCACACCTTTCTTCTATCCATCATTGCTTGTTTCCCATCTTTGTCCTCTCCGGAAGCAACTTTGAAGACTTGTCCAGCTCTTTCGGAAAGGTTCGTAAGCTATATGCGGTTTTTTTATTCCCCAAGATGAACAATAGAATAACACAACAATAGTAAGTCATCTCTCTGAACGTTTGTAAACGTCCAAAAAATACATTTAAACTCAACAACTTCTCATATAAAAACAAGTAACAGTGATGTAAACAAAGCAATCTAAGATCCCATGCTCTAGTAATATTCGACCCACCGGTAGGGCGGCGTTCGCCTTATTCATGTTTTCCCAATAGCCCTAGATTTAAGTCCTAACTGATTTCATCAAAAATCTACTAGTTTGTGCCGTCATGCTGACTTATAATTCACAAGCGGTAACTCCTGTGCCGGTATATGACGGTGAACAAAGTAATAACTTTATAGGGATTGGGCATCTCTTTGAATATGTTTATCAAAAAATAATTATTTTTGCCCGCTTCTCTGTAGAATGCCCCACGGGTGCTCCTTGCCCCTCGGCACGGCCGGCCCTGTAAATATATATATAATATATTATATATATATATATATATATATATAATATAATATATATATATATATATAGTTATATATATAATCGAGCATTCTAGTCTTAATGAAAAAATGAAGAATTCCTTTTGAGAATGTATGTTATGTTCCGTACGATCATTGAAAAGCAAAACTGTAGGATCGCTGAACTAACTCGTGGTTCCTAATATTTCACGGAGGCGCCGATAAAAAACATCTGCCTGTACGAAGAGTATTGGAATTGTTTCAATAAGTACCTTGTTCGACAACTGCATATCGCAAACAGTAGCAATTGCAAACTCGGCGCATCCACGATCGAAACCGTATTGGCTTTTGTCACGTTTAGATATCGATTACCGGCTTACTTCACAGGTCGAACAACAGGAAAGATTTTCAGTATTCATATATCAGTTCCTATCGATCGTAGAAGAGGAAAATTATAATGTAACAACATTCCAAAATGTAGAGAATGATATATTGCAGATGCATGAACATCAAGACGAATATTTTTTATTTTTCTTTTTAATTGTAGATGGAAAAGATCCTTTTTCTATATTCATTTCGCAAATGGAGATTTATTAACGTTTTTAAAGAGGCATGTATTTCAAAAAATTCCGCTGAAAAATTTGGGGTTATCATATAATAGTACTTGAAGAAACAAAATATTGTATATTTAATTTCAGTCCTGCCATTGAAATGAAATTTTCACACTACTGAACATCAATAAATGATCTTAAGGGCGATTAACTTGGCATTATAGACATAATTGACTATTGAATTGTATTCCTGAAGCTCAAATTGACACGTTATTTATTTGTGAGACGTTTATTGTTAACCGAGAAATAATTTTTTTTTTGAACACATTGTTCAAAATTTAAAAGCATTCTCCGAAAGATGCTATAAATAGCAATGAAGACTGCGAAGTTACCCAAATTACTTTTATTACGTTCAAGTCAGTTTCAGTATTAGTTTTGTTTTTAGTAGGATTCGCAGTTCTTATCTATTGGAGAAATCCTAAAAATGAAGAAAACCAATTGTAGGTATTATAGAAGAGACCCACTGGGTGGTGGAAATATATCGGCATATCCACAAGTATCTATTAAAAGTGAATAATGCACCCCAACCTTGTTCAATGTTGGACAGAGATTAATAAATGATCATGAATCAGTTCTTCCTTAGAGTAACTCTTGTGAGCCTGGATTATTTGATACATCATCGTGCACTTTTTAGGTGTTCGAACAATGCTACTACTAGACTTACAAATGGACTCCGGAAAGTTCCGGTCTTTCGAACCGGACAGTAGGGTGTTTATAGAGCCATTGTTGTACTTCGAGGGGGTCGAAATGTATGGGCTCATTTCGACGTCTCTAATTATTGTCATAAAACGAACAGATTTATGATAGCTAGTATCCTATTTCCGATGGAATAGGATTCAAGTACCATAACACCAAGTGTTTCTGAAGAATTACATCACTGTTCATCATTAATACACTAATATATATATATATATATATATATATATATATATTCTATATATATATTATTAATATATATTATATAGTTATATTTATTATACTAATATATTATATATATATATATATATATATATATTGTATAGTATATAGTATAGTTATACTCTATAAAAATTATTATATATAATATATTTATATATATTAGACTTTTGGTATGACCGAAAACAAAAAAACTTTTCAAAGGTTGAAATAAAATCTATTGAGTAAACGCGTTTCGTCATAACATTGACTTCATCTCGTACTAAATTATGGTAAGTATTACAAAACAATCTATTCATACGAAAAATTGATGGGTTCCTAGAGAAACTAAATAACAATAATCAATTCTTTCAGAGTTATTGGTAGGTACATTTAGTCCAGTCACCAGCGGTAAAAAACTGTAAAACCGTGGAATTTTGAGAATCAACACCGATTTTGATAAAAATTTGAATTTCAGTTCTACTTACCCTCTCCTTCAAAATATATACTCTGCCGAAATGTGCTTTTTATTTCTTAGGGGAGCAAACTACCCCTTAGCGCAGAAAACTGAAAAAACGTAGATTTTAGCATGTATTCAGTTAAAATTAAGTTTAAATGTATTATTTGCAGATGTTTTGATTTATTTGAACAAGTTTATGATTAATCAGACAGTTGCAACCCCTTTAAACCATCCCCTGATGGAAGTAATTTCTAAAACTAGTTTTGAAGGAATTTATATTTTGAAATACTTGAAAATTGCGTCATATTGGAATATTATACTCTATTCAGATGAAATTATCAAAAACTAAATTTGCCTAGACGCTTTAACCCTTACAAGTCTTTTCCTGAGAATATGAACCTTTGAAAAATAATCTCAATGATTATTTCAGAATAAGAAATGATTCAAAAGTGCATTCATAGATATTGAATCAGGAATATTTCATCAGTGATATAACTCTTGTCGTTTTTTAAACGCAAACCTTATAAAAGCCACCCCTTGTGACAAAAAATATGAAACGCCATAGGCGACTTGATGAATGATAAATTTCTTAAAATGAGTTTGAAAGAAGAAAATGTTCATTTTATTTGAAAACGTGAAGAGATATCGATTGGAATGTATTCAGGTATTCGATAGACAATTAAATTTTACAGCTGTTGGTGATATAAAATACGGGGTGTCCCATTTAAGATAAACAAGTTATTGCCCTTTGAATATTGCAATTGTTTTACCTTTATTTTTACACACCAAGTCAAAGTTAGTCAATATTTCACAAGTGCGACATAAAGTTTGATCCAGTTAGTAGGCCTGATTATTAATTTGGTTAGAAACAAGAAAACACCAGTTGAGAGTTAAAGCGTTGAAATTGATACTACATTTTCACAAAATACGAAATATTTCAAAAACCATAAGGTTTAGGCGAATTAAACCTTAATGAAACTGGCATTTGTTTTCACTGTAAAATCCAAAAATGATAATATACAGGGTATTCCATTTAAAAAATACAAACTTTGATACTTTTCGTGTTTTTGGAACACCCTGTACAACATGAAAATATTTTTAAAATGTAGGTCTAATAGGACCCTATAGGTACACCCCAAAGAAAAAAATTTTAGAAAATCAAATACTATAGCCATAACTCTTCGTGTCGAATAATGTGAATAACCCTGTATATAGATACCTATATATAGGTATATATATATATATATATATATATATATATAATATATATATATATATATATATATATATATATATATATATATATATATATTGTGGGAAAAAATTAACTCCTTAGTAAAATCTTCTTTATTACGTCAACGTTTCGATTCAACCATCGGGACCCTCTTCAGGACTACTACAAATATAAAAAGTATACAATAAATCACCATCCACTGACGATATGGGACTCCGACTCACATAAAATGAGATTATCGATACTAGGCTACACATTGCCCTTAAAATCTCATCACCATAACAATAAATGGTAATCGCACTCAAAAAACAAATTTAAATCAGTCAAAACAACCTGTAATATTTGAACATGAAAACTAAATACATCTAAATACACTAAGAAAACAAAAAACAAGAATTTCAAGAAACGGATCTGTCAATCAGCTGACTCAACAAATTATTAAATTAATTTTCCGGCTAGAGAAAGATTATGACAACCCACAGACTGGGCACAGAAATACAGAACCAAACTAAAAAACCAAACAACTACACTTTCCATAACCACTACACTATTTTTCTCAGATCATTTTGTTATACTCTGGTCTCGGGCTCCTTTCTTCCTATCTCTTAATTCGAACAGAAAAGAGTAAAAGTTACTCACATTGGCCACATCGCTCCTTTGGTTCATAACATTGTCATGGGACCTGATATTAAACATTTCTAGGTTTGGTTTTTGAGTTTGGTTCTGTTTTTCTGTGCCTAGTCTGCGGATTGTCATAATCTTTTTCTATGTTTATGTTTTATTGTTGATAGTTACTTTTATAATATGCTCAATTATTATTCATAATAACGTGTAAAAATCAAACATACATATATCATTTTTATTTTTAGGTTTAAAATGGCAGAGAAGCATGTGATAACATCTTCTTCTATAGCAGAGTTTTTTAAAGAAAACAATGCTCAACTAACACGAGGAGATAACTCTTACACTAATGGGAATATACTAAAAGTAGTATTTGATCCCAGTTTACAACCTTGTCATTTGAAGAGGGAAGTAAAAGCCAGCATGAAACGAAGGACCTATGTCTATTGGCGAACATAGATAAGCGATACGCCCCCTACCGGTGTCGAATATTACTAACGTATGGGCCATAGATTGCTTTGTTTACATCTGTTTGGAATGTGTATCTTTTATGAGAAGTTGTTGAGTTTTAATGGTATTTAATTTTGTTTGTGATCATTTATACAAATGTTCTGAAGAGATGAATCACTATTGTTGTGTATCCTATTGTTCATCTTGGGCAAAAAAACCCGAATATAGCTTACAAACCCTCCCAAAGCTGGACAATTCAAAGTTGTATCGCAAACAGAGTTGGGAAACAAGGAAATGATGGACAGAAGAAAGGTGTGGATTCATAACTTGAAGATTGAAAAAAAGTGTCTGAACATAAGAGAGTTGTTCTTTACAGTTTACTGAGAATAATTATTTTCCCTGCAGTAAGTTTGTGGATTTTTCCATATAGAATTATACCAACTGGTGATGTGCAATTTTCAGCTAACCGAAAACGTAGGGCTTTTGAAGTCCAATGCTATTTCAACGAAAAATCTTCCACTTGTATTTTGTATATGACAACCAGACACACTATTAAAATTTTGGATTTATTGGGTCGATACTTGTTGTAAATTAATAAACATATTGAAACAATGGTTAAAAATAACAATATACACATTTATTATAAAAAATAACGCATGACGCACGTTTCGGTGGAACTTCACCTTCTTCAGTTTGCCATTAGCATCTGAAGAAGGTGAAGTTCCACCGAAACGTGCGTCATGCGTTATTTTTTATAATAAATGTGTAAATTGTTATTTTTAACCATTTTTTCAATAACACTATTAAAATGATTATAATAAATAATGTTTATTTGCACAACCAAAATAACAGTTTATCAATATGAAATGAAGCATGACTCTAAAGCTAGGTAAAAACTAAACTATTCAATTATATAACCAGGAAAACAGAGATTCTATAGAAAAAACCAGACTCTCAGAAGTCTACCGTACTTTTAGGAGAGCTGTTTCACGTCAGGAAAATTCAAAAAGTATAATAACTTATTACGTTCAAACCATTCAAGCAGAGTATTCATGTTAATTCTTCTTATATTTCATGTTGCTTCTTTCAGTTTTGCTGGTAAGTACTTAGTTTTGTCCATTATACTCAAAACCTCTTTAGTTGGTAATGAGAGTAGACATGTCAGAGATGTTTTCTTTGAACTTTTGAAAGGTTTTTGACTTTTTAAATAAATAGGTGTACTATCATACAGCCTTTTCATGATGTAGGTATACATAGTTCCTCTAACCAACTAATTTATTCGTCCTCTCCTTTATTTTATTACTGATTTTCATGTTCAATGATAAAAACTCAGTGTAAATTTCAACTTGATGTAGGTGGGTTATCTACTGTTGAAAAGAAGTCCAAAAAACACAAATTACGAAGCTAAACGTTCGAAAACTCAAAATGAGATCGTGAATACCATTACCAAACAATGTAAACAAACCGTTAATAGCCCATAGTGTAGTACCGATATTAGCCGTTCCGGCGCTGCGATCTTAATTTCAGACGCCAATAGAGGCATCTATGGCATTTAATAAACCGTTGTAGTATTTACTTGTTGTCTATTGATCCAGAGGATGGGATTGTTGAGGCAAAATGTTCTTGTCCAAGAGAACAATTAATATGTCATCACATGGCTGCAGTATGTATTCATAATATAACTATAACAGACAAGGCTTCTTTATAGAATGCTCCAAAGAAAGATAGAGGAAGTGAAGAAACGAGAAGTTTGAGAGTATTTGTAAGACCTGCAAATAAAACAGAAATTATTACTATTATTATTACAAAATTGATAAGGGCAGAGGGACAATTCCCTATTATGCCCAAAAATAGAGAAATTACAAAATAATTGACCTAATACTAGCATCTACAAATGAAAAAGAAATGAAAATAAAATATCGCTACAACAGACCGAAATGAAAAGAAAATACAATATTACAAAATGAGAAAAATCTAGAGCTTTCGACAAAACCATAATTCAATCCAGGTTGGATTTACGTGCTTAATTTAATTCCTGCAGTTGAAACTATTCTATATTCAGCGGTATATATTTCTACTGTTGATAAACTTACTTTTTTCATAGATAAATGTCAAATTACTCCAGAACTGGTTATTAACATAGCACAAAAAACAATTGGTCAATCAGATAACGAGAACTGGCTTGTGATGAGAAAACATCGATTAACTGCTAGTCATTTTGGAGTAACTTTAACTGCATGCCAAAGAAATAGGTTTCCACCCACCGTTGTCAAAAGTTTAATAGATGGCTTCAGTTTAAACTCGGTTTTTGTCATTTAGTGGGGAAGGGAAAATGAAGCTACAGGCATTTCTCTCTCTGAAGAAGCTATGGGGATAAAAGTTTCTCCAACTGGATTATGGCCGCATGAATGTGGGTAACTAGGAGCTAGTCCAAACGGCTTAGTAGGAGATAACAACTTGATTGAGGTGAAGTGTCCGTATCGATTACGCAATTCTTCATTGGAAACTGTATTGAAAAATGACAAATCGTACATTATTTTTAAAAATGATGAGAGTATTACATAGGTAAATAAAAAACACAAATACTGGCATCAAATACAGGGAAAGCTACATATTACAAAAAGGGAAAAATGTCATCTGGTAGTCTGGACCCCTAATGAGCGTGAAATGGTGGAAAGGCCGAAGATTGGGAAGCAAATATTTCAGTCCTACAAAATTTTTATTTAACACATTTCATTCCATTTATCACTAATACATTTTTTTAAATATATAACTTATTATTTTCAACCATTTTGTTTCAATTTCCATATTAGTTATAATGTTACCATCAGTTTTGATCTACCTATATAATAATTATGTTATTTATATTAAAAATAAATAATAAGAAACAACTTGTCTAAAAACCACAAAATGAAAAAAACTTTTATTCGACGAGTTTCGCCTTTTACAGCATTATCAAGACTGAATACATATATTCAGTATTGATAATGCTGTAAAAGGCGAAACTAGTCAAATAAAAGTTATTTTCATTTTGTGGTATTTAGACAAGTTGTTTCTTATTATTTATTTTTAATATAAATATGAACTACCACAGAGTTGATTCATCGTCCATCGAATTAATTATGTTATTGTTTCATTTACATGTATAATATTTTAAAATTATCTATATGCTTTAAACCTCTCTTTTTAGACGCATTTTTACCTGAAGAGCATCATTTTACCATGTACTTCTGTTCTCTCTAGACATTAAAATGGAAATCGATTTTTCAACAACTCAAAGTAAAGACTAGAATATACTATTTTTTAAAAATTTAGGGTAGAAAGCTACACTTTCTTAACAGGGGGAAGTAGAAATATTTTAATATTTAGGAAAAAGAAATCCATTAGCAAATAATTTGGTGAATTTTTCATTGATTTTAAATCTTCAGATTATGAAAATAAACAAAACGGTAAATAATTAACTTTTCAATGGAATTCTTAAATTTACATATAATTTTATTCAAAGAAACTATTCGCTTTCAGTAGGACTGTATGATTCCTTAACTTCTCTTATAAGAGGTGGTTGCAAATTTGTCATGGCCACAATCACCTGAACAACATAGCTAGCATGTTGCTGAAGGGTGTGTGGAATAAAATCCAATATTTTAAACTTCTTCATTCTTCTTATTGCCCTCTCAACATGAACTCCAGCTCGGGCAACCCCTATAAGGGCTTTCCATGTATGTCTATGCTAGGAGCTGTATGTTGCCTTCTGAGTGCTCATCTTCTTTGCAACTGATGGTAAATGTACTGAAGCAGTTTGGAAGAAATGTTTGGTTTTTTGCTCTTGATGATATTGTAGACATAAGCTGTTTGTACAATATTTCATGTAGAACATGTATCCAAGTGATAAAAGTGATTGTTACAGTAGCCTTTGACACTCCAAACCTATATGCTAAATCTTCACGAGGAAAATTTTGTCTCAATTTCATGAGACACATAAAGAGTTGATCTTTTTTTCGATACCTTAATAGTAACATTTCACTGCAAATAATAGTATATTTTGATATCTTGTAACTACCAATTGAAATAGACTATCAAAAACAGAAGCACTTCGAAAACTAGTATATAATGGAACTAGATTATCCCTGCTGGAAATTTCTTCATAACAGATGCCTTTTTTTCCTTCTATTTTTCTTCCTGGTGTTATCTTAAAAATTAGTTTTCTGTCTATAGTTCTATTTTGTAAGGAGAATTGCTTATGTGCCTAAGCCGAAGTGGACGGTTTTGACGTTACGGCGTCTACAGCAGATGTCAAAGGCTGGGATACTCTGTAAATATTTTAACACTCTTGTGATCCAAAAATAAAAGTATATTGATGTACCGTCATGTTTGCAGTAGAATAAAAAATTAGAGGAAAACATGAAAACAAAATGGCATATAAAAATAAAGATTTTTATTACATATTGCTTGATGAAGTTGACGGCTCAGGATTTTATAGATATCCACTGTTGCTGTTGATGACTACGGAGTACTTTAAATATCTGCAGAACTTTCCACCCTTAAATAAAAAAAAAATTGCTGAGTTACATATAGGTTCACAATCACTATAGAATACATAATAAAACAGCACAGTTATATAAATATGACTTTAATTACCTTCTGATTTGGCTAGAAATTGAAGGCTTAGGATATCTGAGTGAAAGTAAGAATTAAAGTGCGTTCAGGTTAGACTTAAATCTGGGTTGGGTAGGGTATCTAATCCTGATAATTTCAATACTCCTACTCATGAAAAATGAATTTACGCATAGTTTAATGAAGATTCAGAGTAACCAATCAAACCCAGAGCTCATTCTCACCGCACCTCATTTCTTATACTTTCACTGTAACATCACACATGTCAATGTTCCCCCCCGAAAGAGTAACTAAGATTAATAGATTATTTTCTTGGTAAAAAGATTGAAAATTGTATCCAGTATTATGACCAGTATGAAAACAAATTGTTGTTATCTAACATCTGATTTAGTAGTCTTCTTTCCTTTTTTCTCAGATGGACGAGAAGGTGAACCTTTTCTTCATGTTATGAAAACATGACGAAAAAATTTGAGGGTCCATTTTCTTTCTTCTATCTGGAAAATGGCAACTGCAAAGGAAATGTCCTAGGACCAGGTTCATCTGGTCGTCTAAAATATAAAAAAATTCATAAAAAAAATAACATGATTAAATTAAAGAGTTCTATATCTTACTAGTTTTTTCCAATCCACTCTTTCTCTAGAATCCGTAGGAAATTTGAAGAACTTACAAGTCTCCCTTTGGTTGTAGTGTTTACAATCAGGTGCCCAACACATCACCATGTTTGTTATAAGTTGAACAATTTTACTAGTAAGAAATAATCAGTATCGAGCAATAAGCAACCAACGCATGATTGACTTCACACATTTCTCATCGTTTCTACAGATAAATAAATCTATTTTAATGAAATATCTTGCTGATTATTTAAAGGTTAAGATCAGTATCGGTTTTATCAGAGAAAATTCTCTGGTTTTATCTCAAAATAAATACATATGAATATAAATAATAGCATAGTAAGGGAGCTACACAAAATCACAGTGTTTCAAATTATTTCAGTACACTTATTTCCACTGAAAAACTGCAAAATATGTCACATACACGCAAATGCAAAGGTAAATAGCGGCAGCTAATACTTATCAAGAGAAGTAATATAGAACCTATGCAGCAGAAAACAACTTTTTCGTGATTTTCAACCAATTTTGAAGCACTGTATTTCGGTAAAATACGTTCAACTAATGCAATATAATAATATATATAAATATAATATATAATAATAAAAACTAGGAAATCTGACGCTCTACAAAAATGAGTAGAATAGACAAAGTCGTCGGTTGCAACAAATATTATTATATATATATATATATATATATATATATATATATATATATATATATATGTATATATATATTATTATATATATATAATCTTTTGATAATTATTAGCAATAACAGGCTGGTTGAATCTTAAAAAACTCAATTTTATCAAAAAATTGACGCCTCACCACGACATTCGAAATTTAAATTTCTATGACATTTATTGTTTTAAAATAATTGAATAAACAGGGCTGCTTTGTATATGCTATTCAGTCTAATATTTATATTCAAAATTTGTAATTATTAAGATGGTAAGGGAAACCAAAGAAACCTTTACCGACGTAATGTTTGAAAATAATAATAATAGGGTTCTATTTATCTAACAACCAAAGAAATTAGTTATGGAAACAATTAAAGAAGTGGAGTATGAATTTATCGGTATAGTACGCTTATATGGAAGCAGCCGTTGACACGTGTTTT
>JARQZK010001747.1:0-30484 GCA_030704885.1 Cynegetis impunctata | reverse complement strand
GATGTCTGGTACTTATCAATCAAAGCCTCTATCTGGTAATGAATCGTTGAAGATATAGCACCCCCTTTCTCTTTTCGAAAATGTATCTTTTTCTCTTTAGGAGCCAGCGCAATTAACAATATCAATATATCTGTATCTGAGCACACAACTACAACACTAGAATCAGTGTTAATTTGTTTTACAGCTTTCATCACAATATCTAAATCTGCATCTTTTTCTGCTGTTATTACTCTAAGACCGTGTATTTGAAGTTCTGATACCAGAGTAAGCAACAAGTTCTTTTTATTGTTCTTATTTCCCAGAAAGTCTTCTTTCGATGTAACACAAATAGGGTTTTTTTCGAACGCGATATCGCAAGATGAGTGTCTTGATGCCCTCCTGTTCTGCTCTTCGTTCTTGGTAGGTCTGTAACATTCAGAAATTTACGTTTGACTCTTTTCCCCTAATTATCATCTCGTTCATCAAATTTTTTGTTTTCTACTTCAGAAATAAGTCTGAAGTAGACACAAGATGAACAGGTTTTCGGCGATAATAGGGAGATTTAGAGTAAACCGTAGCTTGTTTCCCACAAAATCAACAATCATTTTTGAAATCGAAGGCTTCTTTTAAACTTCCCAGAACAAAAGAAGTGGAAGCCTCAGGTTCTTTTTTAATCACAGCAGCTCGAATATTGGTTGGACGAGTGTACTTTTGCCTCCACGATTTATGGACAGTAATTTTCATTTTTCCAGTGATCTTTTCATGAAGTCCATCATTCAATAGTGAACTCGCTTCCTTAATGGATTTTAGTCCCTTCTCGACAACAACTGTATCGCCTCCCAACTCGTTTTCACAAAAAATGCAAACCAAACTAGAATTATTGTCCATTTTTAACAAACAAAACTTTCAATTCTCAAAACAGTCGTTAAAACTAACACTTTCAACGAAATGAAGAAAATCACTCTTTCCTTCAACAGACTTAAGTCTACTGTCAAAGTCAGTTGGGTAACTAGGGAGGAGAGAGTTGCTATAAATATAATGTTCCATGCCAGCCATTATGCCAGTTTCCCGCCGCCTGTCTTAGTCGGCCGACCGAAATCGCAGCAGAAGTGTGTTAATGCCTCCCCCTCTACTGCACCACCACGCACGTGAAGAAACACACCTTGACATAGTTAAACTCAGAATTAAATAATCTACAATTTTCATTTGAAGTTTTTTCCTGTAATGTGACATCCAAAAAACTTATACGCAAAAATATAAAGTGTTAGAGTTGAAAAATTGTTTTTGTCGCGCATTCACATTCATTTATGAGAAATCTATTAGGGTTAACGTAAAAATGAAGAAGACCATTATTGTAGCTCATGTTATAACAAACACAACAACAAAAAAATCAACCGATTATTAGTATCGTAGGTTTAGGGCTTTCCGCAGTTATTGTTATTCTCATTCTTTGAGAGGGGGTAGGGGGTGAAGCTCCAGGGGGATTTCAGGGGACTTTTGTGAAAAGGATCCTCTAGTAGTGGTTTATCGATGGGGAAAATTCAGCTTTACGCTAATTTTTTCCCAACAAAACCTTTATTGACTGGGCTAATTATCTTTCTAGTAACCAGGTGTCATATAATGTTTCATTTCATAAATGTAATTTTTTGTTTTAAAAATAATTATTTGGTTAATACTCATTATTTTCAGTGTACTCAACATCACTTCAATAGGCGTCCAGTTATTGCACTTCAATACTACTCTCATACCTCTATTTAGGCTATTTTGGATTACGTACTTGCAATTTTTTTGCAGTATAAAAAATATTCTTCAATAACAGTGTTTAGTTATATTCGAATTAAGTTTAGTCTTTTTGACTATTTGATACATATGTATTCACTACATAACCTGAAATTTAAATTTTCATCTGACATAAAACCTAATCATTTTATCTGATTTACTATAACTTCAGTAGTGTTGCTCAGTTCCAATTTCAAGTTGCCCGTACTAATTTGTTTCATCCTGTATCAACTCCGAACATTATATATTTATGTAGGTTCACTCATATTTACTCCAACATAGCTGAACAAATAATATATTTAAATTCTTATAAATCAGCCTGAACATAAGAACCTTATTAACCCTCGAACGAGTGTCAAACGCAAATAGAGAAAACAATTTACAATTAACTACAGAAATCCCAATATGGTTTATCAGTTAATTGAATAATCAGTCGAAGGACCGTTTATTGTGGTATTCCATGTAGAGTAATCTTTGGAGATGAAGCAGTATTACCATATCTCCTTTTTTGTATAAATTGTAGCACAACCAATGAATTACTCTTTCATTTAAACCGATTTATCTTAATTTATATATAAGAGACTATTAATAGTTTAGCAGGCTCATTTAGATGTACAGAAATACCACTACAATCATATTATCTTCATTCGTTTTCGAAATCCATTTTTCACATACAGTTTATATACTAATTTAGAATAAGTGCATAAGACGAATGATATATTGTTTCTTTATAAGAAGGTCATTTGAATCGCCATATTTTATTAGTTGACGTGATAGCACAGTGTCATAAGCAGACACTTTTTGAATTCCATGATACACTTTACATAACATAGGTAGTTTGAGACAATTTCTGAATTAGTGTCACTACAGGTTTTTCATTTTTCAGAGAACATCCAAAGATATCCTTCAGTTCATTGAAATTCTAAAATTCTGAAAATCTGCCATAGTTAATATTGTTCGAAATATGTCGTAATTATCAAACTTTGTTATATCCGGAAAAAATTTATCGATGCTATATTCGAAAAAATTATCGAAATGTTCAGCAACTTCATTTTCGTTTCCTATTATAAAAAATATTGCAATAATTTTTCGAAGATCTACCAAATTTTCTAATTTGAACCGTGTTGAATTATAACACTGATTTTTTGCAGCTCCCAGCTTATAAGTTAAAATATTTCGTATTTCATTTTTAAACCGAGTTGTTATCGTCAATTCATAATTTTTATGCGTTCCATTCATTATTTCCTTATTTTATCATTTAACAGGCTCACTTTATTTAAACTTCTAGATTGTTTAGTTAGTATATGGCGCATTTCATCAATCATCTTTTTTACGGCACCAACAAAATCAGACACAATATCATTCACATTTACCACACCGTTAATCCATTGTGCACTGATCAATTTAGTCTGCAATTGGTGGGCGTTATAAGTCGTGTTTTTCCCGAAAATGAATGACTTTCTACGTCCTGTAGCACGATTTTTGAAATTTTTTTGATATTGAAAATATTGAAAAATTCTTAGCCTACTACAGAACCAAAGAAAATTTCAATGTCAAAATATTTTTTTACTCAACATATTCTACTCTTAATTGTATACATTTATTACAGCGAACCTGCAACGTCTCTAGACCTTTCAAAAAAAATGTTTCTTCTTGCTCTGCAAACCAGACCTCCACAGCTTTCATTCATTACCTCCTCTTTGGAAGAAAATTCACGACCTTTTAAACTTTTTTTCAGTTGGGGAAAGAGATGATAGTCAGACGGAGCCAAATCTGGTGAATAAGGGGGGTGTTCTAAAAATTCAAACCCTAAATCACGAACTATTCGCATGGCAACATGAGATTTGTGTGCAGAGGCGTTGTCCTGCAAAAACAAAACACCTTTGGATAGCTTTCCGCGTCTTTTCTCTCTAATTTTTTCCCGTAGAGTGGTCAGTAATGTCGAATAGTAGTCTCCAGTTATTGTTCTACCCTTATGCAAAAATCAATCATGATTACTCCATGGCAATCCCAAAAAACTGAAGCAAGAACTTTTCCAGCAGATTTTTGGACACGATACTTTTTAGGTCTTGGAGAACCGAAGTGTCGCCATTCCGTCGATTGTAGCTCTGTTTGTGGATCGTAGAAATGTACCCAAGTCTCATCCATAGTAACAATTCGGTTTAAGAAGTCTACATCGTTTTCAAATCGAGCACAGATCGAACGCAATGTTACTACCCTTGCACGCTTTTGATCAACATTCAAACATTTGGGGATCCATTTTGCAGCAATTTTTCTCATGTCCAAATTGACGTGAACTATATGATGAACGGGTTCGTATGAAATATTCAATGCTTCAGATATCCGTTTTAGCCCAATTCGACGGTCAGTTAAAATAATGTCATGAACTGCATCGATATTTTCGAGGACTGACACAGAAACTGGCCTTCCCGATCGGTCATCATCTTCAATGGAAAATTTACCTCTTTTGAAGCTTGCAGTCCAATTTTTCACGGTCGCATACGAAGGACATTGATCACCAAGGGTATTAAGCATATATTCGTAAATCTGCTTACCTCTTAACTCTTTTAAATACAGGTACTCGATGATGGCTCGATACTCCAATTTTTCGATTTTCACAATTTCGGTGGACATATTTTTTCTTTTAATTTATTGCGTAACTCTGGTTTACTTTTTTGACGTCAAACTTTATACTGACACTTCTAATAAGTTATTGTTCGTTGCTATGGTGACGCAATATTTTGTTTATGCAGGGAACTGGTTTCGGCTAACTAGATATCAATACATCCTCTATATATATATATATATATATATATATATATATATAATATATATATATATATATATATATATATATATATATATATATATATATATGTATATATATATATATATTATATATATATATATATATATATATATATATATATATATATATATATATATATATATATATATATATGTAGTCTTGACTGGCTTAGTTGAGGAAAAAATTGTATTTTGAATATTTTGAGGTTGCAGTCAGAATAATTGTTGGGCTAGGTTAAAGAATACTCTTTGTCATAATGGTCGAGCCTTTCGGAAATGTTTATTTCCTTTATCAAGACATCTATAATAAAAGAACAGATTTAGATTTACAATAGCGTTCACAAAAAGTTAAAGATTACTTACTACGTTGAGGTTATATAAAATTTTGAAAAAAGCACGGTATAAACGAAGAACAGAACGAGCTGATGAGGGTACACTTCGTCACATAAGTAAAACTCCATTACAAGAATAAAATCTAATTATCAATAATCCGTACTTTCCCATCTTGCTTATCTACAGGAAACCAGACTAACCAAAATGGTCGACGTCAACCCTGAGAACGTGGAAACTAAAACCACAGAAACCATAAGGTGATCTTCTTACAATAATTGACAATAGTCGATTATATCAACATAGAACCGGGACACGGTCCAAATAAAATTTAAAGAAAAAACTAAAATTATTTAACCGAAAGAGTATGGTGTGAAAATTTTGAAAAAAGTTTCTTTAACAATTCTTTACCACTAAATAATAACTGCAACACACTTTTTTAATAGTTCAATGAGCTAATGTTACTGCTTCTAAATGTCTAACAAATGGGCTGAATTTTGTTTCTAATTTTAAACTCAGTCAAGTTCAATTCCACAATTTTACTTGTAGTCTAGACAAAAAACTGCTTTCTAGGACTACAGCAATATAAAATGAAAAGCAATGAAAAAACCAATGAAAAAACAATGAAAAAACAAACATTCCACTGCATACTCCGGCTACTATGCAAATAAGGCGAAATAAAAAATTAGAACAAAATTCAGCCCATTTGTTAGACATTTAGAAGCAGTAACATTAGCTCATTGAACTATTAAAAAAGTGTGTTGCAGTTATTATTTAGTGGTAAAGAATTGTTAAAGAAACTTTTTTCAAAATTTTCACACCATACTCTTTCGGTTAAATAATTTTAGTTTTCTTTAAATTTTATTTGGACCGTGTCCCGTTCTATGTTGATATATCGACTATTGTCAATTATTGTATATATATATATATATATATATATATATATATATTCCTGATACATTTTGCAACTACACCGGCTTCCAACTGAGCTGAATATTTATATCTGAAGTCCTGGGACAGAAAAACATTCAGAATTTGGCTAAATTCAGTCAAAATTTTGGCATCTCCAAACTTTGGGGAATGGAGTGGCGGGGAAGTGCATGCGTGAATGTTTTTTAAACTATTGAGTTTCAAGGTTTTGCTCATCTCCACAGAACCCACTAATTCGTATAGCAGGTTGAGAACTTTTATAACTATTCAGATTTATTGCTACAATATGTACTCTTATTTCAGTATAGATAGAAATCACCTACACAAATCACTTTTATTGTTAAACTCCCACATTTGAACCCAGAGGATGGTGAACAGCTAAATTAATTAGTTCAATAGGAGTGAGAGAAGCCAATTTTGGCATCACTGCCGCTTCGAATCCGTGACTATAGTTGGTCGGCAATTTGAAAATAAAATCTTTCAACCTCTCCCAGAGGTAAAAGTCCATAGGCGTTAGGTCCGGTGACCGGGTCTGCCAACAGTTGGCTCCTTGGTTGGTTTTAATTATTATCAAAATTGCAGTCAATTGCAGTGTTGTGAGGCGAAGCCTCGTCTTGCCGGAAATTAATTTTCCTGAGTTCCATTAGCGGCAATTTATAAGCAACGGGTTCAATTCAATGTCTTAAAATTTCTTTATACCTCCGAGATGTGAGAATGACATTATAAATGACGGGGCCGATAATTCTACTTCTAGAAACACCTGCTCATACACTAGATCCAAATCTTCCTTGACGTCTCTACTCCACAATAAAAGAAGGTTCTTGTTGTGCCTGAGAATGAAAATTCTAGCGGTTAAAAATGCCGGCACTGCTCACATAACCTTCGTCTGTCCAACATTTCCAGAAACCAGTGGCAAAAATCCATGCGGCGTTAAAAATCTCTTAGTCTGAGTTCATGAACTCTTCTGAGTTTTAGATACAGTCATCAGTTTTCATCTAACTAGTTTTAAAACAGGACTTTTCCTTCGAAAGTGTCCAATTTGGACCACCCTGTACAGATACCTTAGATATTCATCTACAAGTGCTAATCCATTACACAATTCAAAATTCGCTATCTAATTGGCACATTGAATTCATCAATTCTGAATCGATTCATTAGATCTACGCCGACTGAAATCGCGGCTCACGGCTGCACGAGTACATAACCAAATAGCCATATACGCTTCAAATTTTTTTTTTCACGTTTTCATTCTGGACAAGTAGCTTCGAGAGTTCGTCAATCGCAATTAAATTTATTAATTCTATACAAATGTTCATGAATGTAAAATTATCTATGTCATCTAAAACGAAGGCGTTAAAAAGTGCCGTATATAAAAAAGTTCCGAATAAAAACAATCCGTATGAAAAAGGCAATTCATGAAAAGTATAGAAGTTGTCCATTGTAAATTTAATATATTACATAAAGTGAACAAAGAAAATTCTTGAATAATTTGAAATACGCCACAGTTGCACAGATTTTAAAAAAGGTTGCGTTCTTTGGAAACACATACGCCACAGTTGAGGAGTAGACATTTCATGTCAGGAAATATGTATTCTCCCTACAGGATTCTGCATTTTCAATCTAAGCGGTGAATTGTTGGTTTCCAATATTACCTTTGTTAGAGGGGTTGTTATCCAGATAGCAGTCCGACCGCGATTTGTATTAGGGAACAATTATAAATCTGTCAATTCACTCCGAGTCAAATAAGCTGCACTGATGAGATCTAATAAGATCGAAAGAGCAGTATGCAGATTTTGAGTCCGGGTGAATTGACGATTTCTATAATCCACTGTTTTTGAATGTAAAATTCACCCTTGGAAAATTGTTTGATAATTTTTTAAATTATGGTCTTATAAAAAAGCCCCGAATGAGAACAATCACGAATAAGGAAATTCCATATCAATACATAAAAAGATTCCGAGTAGGAGTGGCTCCTTATGAAATATGTCCAGAGTACAAGAGTGTAAGGGCATCGTTAGAGTTGGATTCGACGAGACTAGCTCAGGTAACAAACTTCTTCATATATATTCTTAGGAGAGATTCACTACGGACCTAAGCTGGATCATTTTAAGTTGAGTTTTCCGTTTAGTAATTTCTATATCTTTTTCCAAGTTTTCCTTTCTTACTTTTGAATTTATATCTAAATTAATTTTCTTAAAAATCTTTCATAAGCTCATTTTCTCTTTGAAATATTTCAACTTTGTTTCGTAAAATTCATATGTTTTATTTCTTACTTTTATTACGGAATACCAAGGGAGTTTGTCTTTTTGAGTCAATCTTCAGCCTTCTGTTAGTCAGGGCATTTATTCTCTAGCCGAGCAGGTTAAACTGGATCATAAGGCTGAAAAGTTTCCAGTGAAAACATTTGAGACGGAATTAATAAAAGTAACGAAACATTTGATTAATTTATTCTGCTTCCCTGAAAATTTGTTAAATAACTTTAACCAATTATTAAATTATTTTCCAAACTAAAGTCATGTGATTAATTAATCGTTGAAGCAGAATGAAATATGTTGGATGAATTATGTATCGCTTCAGTGATTTAAAACGATGAAAGCGAGAAGTAACGGATATATGTTGAAAACAAAGTGCTAACTAATGAGAATAAGAAATTTGCTGTCATTGACATACCTTCGTAGTTCAATTATAGGAAAACAGAACAGAATTAATTGTAACACAACAGTAACAAGGTATTCGAAATCGATTTTCATATATCCGGTGGAGACAATTTATTTGCTTAATACAGTTTCTAACATGAAATCAGTTTCTGTTTGTTCCCTCAATATCAACATCAAACATATAACCGAGCTTGATATTGAGCCTCTCAATGTGTAGAAATGTCCTATTGTGATTTCTGTCTCAGGAAGAGACATTTTTTTTGACTTAATCTAATGATATTTCTGTATATATTAGAATGATTTCCAAAATAGTTTTTCTAATGAAACACAACAACTATTCACTTACATGAGTACGGAACTCGATCAGGTCTATATATTGGAATAATATTCAAAAACTTTTTTTTCTACTTGCTTGCGGAGAAGTTCACTTTTCCGCTCTTAATTTAGTTTAGAAAGTGCCACTTTTTCGCACTAGTGCAGAAAAGTGAAAATATCAAAAAAAGTATTCAAATTTGTCACACAGTAACTTCTTTATTGATAACACCAAATTTAGGGGAACCCGTCATGTTCGTTATAGCAAAGCGGAAAACTAATTATAATTATTAAAGAATTATTATACAAAAGAAATATACCTACAAATTTGAGACACCCAGTATCATAAATATGAATAACTGCTATTCATAATAACATAATAATTAGCATGCCACGTCAGTGTCAGTTATAACAATTAGCTCATATGTCAAATTTTGCGTTCATCGCCCTGCCAACATACTGTCAACAATTCGAATAAATTAAAAACGTCAATTTAAAGCAAGACGCGTTTATGATATTGTGTTAAAATCTTTTCATTATTATTATTATATTATCATGGACTCATCCGATGATGAGTTGCCCGAGTCAATACTGAAAGCAGCAAGAGATGTAGAGTTACTACCGGAAAAGTCGAAACACAGGTACGAAATAGTTATTTATGTACCAAGTGCGTTATATAGATCCTTACGTCCGATGTGCGTGAGGATCTAGTAACGCACTCGGTGCATACAAGATTTCATTTTTCACGAAAATATTATTATATTATGATGAAAAAGCGATTTTAAAATCGTTTCATTGCTCCTATTCATTTCCCTTCTCATAGTAGGCATGTCATTTGTTGATATTTTGACGTTTGTGAATATTTTTGTCATCATATTCAGTGAATGTCATGCTGCTTTCTTTGTGTAGTCTTATAGAAATAATGAAAATGAAAATGAATTTACCCAAGAATATCATAGAAAATGCAGCTTAACCTGCGAATAATTAATTGCCGGAGAAATTCAGAGTTGTATATGACAAGGTTATAAAGTATTTAATCAATGAAATTTGCTTCATTTCTCCTATTACAATAATCGGGCGTTTAAAATCCATTATGCCCGCAAATGCGGGCGTTATGGCCGAGGAAATAATAAGTGTGTTTATAGCAACCGTATCCAAGGTGTAATAAACATATAATATACAAGTGAAAAATAAATAGTTATTTATGTACCTAGTGCGTTAAGTATTTAGATCCTTACGCCCGGAGGGAAACATTCGGCCCGAGGGCCTCTGGCCCGAGGGATGAATTGTATATTATGATGAAAAAGTGATTTAAAAATCGTTTCATTGCTCCTATCACTTTTCCTTCTCATAGTAGGCATGTCATTTGTTGATATTCTGACGTTTGTGATTATTTTTGTCATCGAATTTAGTGAATGTCATTGCTGCTTTCTTTGTGTAGTCTTATAGAAATAATGGAAATGAAAATGAATTTACCCAATATCATAGAAAGTGCAGCCAAACCTGCGAATAATTCATTGCCGGAGAAATCCAGAGTCTTATACGACAAGGATTATGAAGTATTTAATCAATGAAATTTGCATCATTTCTCCTAGTACAATAAGCGGGCGTTTTGAATCCATTATTCCCGCAAATGCGGGCATAATGGCCTAGGGCATAATGAGTGTGTTTATAGCAACCGTATCCAAGGTGAAATAAACGTATAATATTCAAGTGAAAAATAAAAGAATGTGCAGCTTTTGACAAGTGGTGCGGAAGTCAGCAAGTGAAAAGTTTAAAAAATGAAGTATTTTTGGCATATTTCATACATCTAACCAAAAACTACCGTTCCAGATTTTCGATGCTTAAAAATGTTATTAAAATTCAAAACAACGTGGACATCGGTCAATATTATGAGCTCACGTCTTATTTAAAGAAACAAAATGTAGGATTTCAACCAGAAACAGCCAAAATTTTTACCAAAGAACAAATTTCAACATTTTTGATGGAAGCACCAGATGAGACATATCTTCTATAAAAGTAGCAACTATTTTTGGGTTAGCCTGCGCATGTCGTCGTGATGAACTCGCAAAAATCACCACTAATGATATTACGGAAAGGTAGGGCCTTTTGATTGTGAAGATACCAGACTCGAAGAATCACACCAGCAGAAGTTTTGTCATTTCAAATGTTGTAAACGACGGCAGATACTTAGATCTCTACAGAAAATACGCATATCTGAGAAAACCCAATACTCTTCACAAAAGATTTTTCATAAACTACAGACAAGGAGCCTGTACCGTCCAATGTGTTGGCGTGAATAGCGTAAATATCCGTCCGAAATTGCAGCTTTTCTGAAACTTCCTAACCCCGAATTATATACGGGCCACAGTTTTCGGCGACCATATTGGTAGATAGTGGAGAAGATATTACCAGTATGAAAATATTGCTAAGTTGGAAATTGACAGCCGTGGATAAAGGGCATTTTGAAGAATCAACGGAAATGCGGAGAAAAATGTCCAAAATATTATCCACCGACAAAGAACATGCATATGGGGCTACTTCTTTCAACAACAATTTTATCACAACCATTCTCTCAAAACAAGAAATCGAAGCAGTAATAGGTTCACCAACCGATCTTAATGAACCAAAAACACTAATAGCATCGGCGATGAACTTACAGAATGCATCAAATTGCCAATTTACTATTAATATTTAGTAGTAGAAGAGATTGTAGATTCTCTTTATGCTTTAATAAAAATTAATAAAATTTCAATATGTTGTTTCTTTATTTTTACATTTTCCGCAGGCTCGTAGAAAAAATTGCGTTCCTTACGCGTGCGGAAAATGTCTTTTCCACACTTGATTGCTTGCAATCGCGTGCGGAAAAGTGGCACTTTCCGCAGTTAGGAAATATACTATATTTTCAGGTTCTGATGTTTCAAGCTAGTTTGTGTCGATTTGAATTAATTGAAATCATACTTCCGAGGCAAGTATTTTTCAGTCACTGCTAATGGTGTATGTTGAGGGTTCCTCAGGGGTCGATAACTGGATCACTTTCGATTTTTATCTCCACTAACTAATGAAATAGTTGTAATATCTAGGTAGAATATATTAAAATTTAAAATTGATGTTTAAATGAAATGTATGCGTATGTAACCGACGTAGGTTGATTTTAAAAAAGTAATTTCCATTGTATGGAGCTTATTCATGGTTTATATTGCAACTGATTGATGGAGTAAAATATTTGGTGTTTTTCATTGGTGACGCAATGCAGCCGCATTCAAATAACTTATGTTAACGCGCAAGTTTAGGACACTTCTCGATTGTACAACTCAAGTGATGACTAAATATAACATATTTGATTGGCACAAATTACTCCATGACTCATAGTCACCTCGCTCCTAACACTATTTTGTGGAGTGGTGCTTCGGGTTGGAGCCGAGTTTTTATTTTACCAATAAAAACATAAAATGTCAATACAATTTGTTAAAAATACAAAGAATACTGAATAGAAATATTCACTACAGGAAAAATTTTTTCTTTTCCAATTTATATATTCAAGACTTATGTAAGAAAATAAGGTAATCTAAGTTCCACCTGTTTATATTCCTCACCTCTGACTGTTCTTTGTGTGCCCTTTCACTTAATTATCATGCATCCTGATTTTTTAAGTAATTATTGGTATCCGTTTGCCACGGTGTCCCTAGGCATTGCATTTAAATGTTGTGTTTGTGATTCCATCGGGCACGGAGTGTCTTCCAGTCAGAAGCATTTCCTTGTCCTCGCCAAACGTTCGACTCTCAACAATAATCTCGATGTATCCAATGAGTTATCATTCAGTTGGACCTTCATCAACTTGTGCTTCTGTAAACAATTACTGGTTTCGTTTTGTAACGCTATTCAAGTGTGACTTTCGCGATTTCACTTGGCGCGGAGTGAGTCAAAGATATAACCATTTTCATGTCCTCAACAAACGTTCAACCATTTTCATTATAGTCCTTTTCCTCATTAGAGATTACTTTATTAGCAGGTTTTCACTTTGGAAACCTGCTCATTTAAATGGGTCCGATTAGCAAAGTTGGACCTAGGACCAAGATAGTTTTTCGTTTCATGACTTTTTATGATGCTTGGCACCAAAAACTCAATTTCATTTATTTATATATATATATATATATATATATATATATATATATATGTATATTATATATATATATATATATATATATATATATATATATATATATATATATATATTTATATATATATATATAATATATATATTATTTATATAATATATATATATATACATATGATATATATGTATATATATATATATAGATATATATATATATATATATATATATATATATATATATATATATATATATATATATATATATATATATATATATATATATATATATAAATATATTTAATTATATATATATTAATATATATAAAGTATTAACTTTAAAATAAAAACACTTGCTTATGTTTTACAATATAAAAAGGCCGTGTCTATTCATCGGGGCGCCTCGATATATAGGTATATTTGCTATTCATCGGGGCGTGATACACGCATGCTCATATTCCGCCGCCCCGACGGATAGAATCTTTGTCTATCCATCGGGGCGCATCCACGTCGTATAATAGGCACAGTTGCTATTCATTGGTGCGTAATGGATGATGGTTGTGATGGAATGGGAACTTAAACATGGGTACTATTGAGTGAAATAAGACACCTAAAAGAACTATTTTAGGTATTTTTTTAGTTAATGAAATGAACATATTGAATACAAGAACATAACATAACTTAAAACTGGTTACATTTAAATTATTGTTCATACTGGATGAGCCGATTTTTTCTTGGATCTTTTTTTCACACCGATCACACAAGTAGAGCGAATACCTCTTGGTTTGCCAATTTGTTTTATTTTGCGCTTTCGGTAATGTATTTGGCTTAATGGGCAAGTTTGATTTATGTCTTCAACATTTAGCCTTTCATTATTTTCTTTTTCTTCATCAATAACTTTACGTCTTATATTCTCATTCATAGTTTGAACTTCTTGAGCGTTTTCTGGGAGAGGCAAGTTCATAGTTTGATCGATATTTAGTCCTTCAATAACTTCGTCTTCCTTATTATTCTTATTCATACTTTGAGCCTGGTCAGTATTTTCTTTAAATATAATACTCGCTTGTTCTCCAACACTTCCACCTGCTATAACTTCAACTTCCTCACCGTCTCTATTTACTTCCTTATTTCCATCTGCTATTAGCAGGGGTAACGATTCGTTATTTGCTTCATCGACCACTTCAACAATGAGAAAATCTTTTCTGTCCTTAATTAAATTTGTAAATTGCTTAAGTTTTTCAAACTGCCGTTTGAAATGATTTGTTTCATATTCAGAGATACAACTGGCAAGTTCCTGACACACTAACATGCTTTTTTTATATCTTTCATTTGTCCAGAGGATAGTTTTCGTTGTGTTGCCCACAGTACTTTGGATAGGGACAGAAGTTTCACTGAAAGAATTTTCTGTATTGTTTGGCGTTGGTGCCATTGATTCTCTTTGGTGTTCGAAGTAATTTTTTCGTTTGAATTTATCATCCACCAGCGCTTTATCAAAAAGATTCTCATTATTCAGAGACTTTTTGTAGAAAATATGAGAACATGGTAGCCTCATATTTATTCCAAAATTACAATTACAAGATGTTGAAGTCGTTTCATATTCTGGTTTCATATTAGTTATATTTTTGGAATAAGTGATATGTTTTACTACGAAGTCAAATGCATATGGTGTTAATAAACTGATATATTTACTTTCGGGAGAATTTTCTTCATAATGATGAACAACCTTTTTCGTCGCCATCTGAATTGCTTTTATCTTTAATTCTTCTCTTACTGTTTCTAACACAATAAATAAATGTTCGTAGAATGTTTTTATATCACTCATTTTATCTACAACTTGTTTGATTTTGTTGTTTAATGACTCTAAATGATTCGTTGTAGTTACATTATAAGTTACATACTGCTTTTTAAAACCATCCACCCATTCCTCTTTAACATCATGTCAGTTATTGTTGTAGTAATTTGTGACTTTTTCATATTTTAAGTCAAGAAGTTCTGTATAATTTTCGTCGTACTCTGATTTATTTCTAGAATACGCTAGTTTTTGCAGAATTTTCAAACAAGTATCCCTTTGCGTCGAATTTATGTTCATTTTTTATGTCGTAATATTCATTCTAAATGCTTTCAGGGTGTGAAATAGACATAGTATCAACTGCGCCCTTGGAAATTCGTGTTTAAACAATTGCCGCAATTTTATTTTCACATTTTTCTCGTACTGAGTTAGCGGATGGTTTTTCCGATAGAACACGGTTAACTTGAATGAAATTTTCGGTATAAAATTGTTTAACAAAAGCTGTTACCTCTTCGTAGCTATAAAATTGCCTTCCTACTATATGTTGAATATAAATATTTACCTGTTTTTTTAAACAAATGAGCTATCAGATTGTGCCTTAAGGGAAATTTTGTAGGTTATATCGGTCAGCATGCATTACGCCCCGATGGATAGACAAAGATTCTATCCGTCGGGGTGGCGGAATATGAGCATGCGTGCATCACGCCCCGATGAATAGCAAATATACCTATATGTCGAGGCGCCCCGATGAATAGACACGGCCTATAAAAAATATTCAGATACTGTATTTAGCAGTAACGAAAAGTCGACATAATTCGAGTTATGAACTCATTATCAAGACTCAGTCTTGATAATGAGTTCATAACTCGAAACATGTCGACTCTTCGTTACTATTGAATACAGTATCTAAATATTTTTTATATTGTGAAACATAAGCCAAGTGTTTTTATTTTAAAGTTCATACTTTATTCTTTATGATGTTTGACCAAGTTATGTGCAAAAATTCAATATTCAGTCGAATATTAACATTCAAATATGTTATTATTAGATGGTTAGGGAAACCACATAAACCTTTACCCACGTGATGTTCGAAATAGGTTCAAATTATTTTGATTTTGAAAAGTCAAAGAATAGGGTACTATTCATCTTTTTTTCAAAAATTTTTAATTATGGCTGTGGCCGTCTTCAGTTATTAATTACGTGCTATTTAGTCCAATATCAACAAATGATGTGTACTGTTGTAGTTCAATGTTCTTTGTGAAAAATTTTCTTTTCTATGCCATTTTGTGATAATTTCATTGTTTTTGTGTATGAGTGTAATACCAAGAAAATTTAATGTATTGTTAGTTTCTTTTTCTAGAGTAAATTGTAATTTTCTATTAGAGTCGTTGAATTTTTTAAGAATATCATCAATAATAACATCAAAAAATTTTATTGATGATATTCTTAAAAAATTCAACGACTTCAATAGAAAATTACAATTTACTCTAGAAAAAGAAACAAACAATACATTAAATTTTCTTGATATTACTCTCATACACAAAAACAATGAAATTATCACAGAATGGCATAGAAAAGAAATTTTTTCACAAAGAACATTGAACTACAACAGTACACATCATTTGTTGATATTGGACTAAATAGCACGTAATTAATAACTGAAGACGGCTACAGCGTTATTAAAAATTTTTGAAAAAAAGATAAATAGTACCATATTCTTGGACTTTTCAAAATCAAAATAATTTGAACCTATTTCGAACATTACGTGGGTAAAGGTTTCTGTGATTTCCCTTACCATCGAATAATAACATATTTGAATGTTAAGATTCGACTGAATAGCACGTAATAAATAACAGAGAACGGCCACAGCCGAAAAATTTTGATTAAACATAGTAGTCTTTTTTAACTATTCAAATTTTTTCAAATCAATAAATGTTAAAGAAATTTCAATTTTTCAAAAGTTTTGAATAGTCACGAATGTCGTGGCGAAACGTCAACTTTTTAATAAAATCGAGTTTTTTGAAATTCACCAAGCCTGTTATTGCTAATAATTATCAAAAAGTTAAAAATAGTTCACAGGCAACAACAATTCAAATAAATAATTATATATATATATATATATATATATATATATATATATATATATATATATGTTTTTATATATATATATTATATATGTATATATATATATATATATATAATATATATATATATATATATATATATATATATATATATATATATATATATATATATATATATATATGTATGTTCATATGTATGTATTTTAGCGTTATTTATACGATAAAGGGCTCAATTTTGAAAGTTTGTAATTAGGTAGTTTCGTATGATATCTTAGATAGGATTGATTTTGGATCAAATTGGTTGGGGGTTTGACCCCCTTAGAGGGGAAATAAATCTTGTTTTCACGACAGAAGGCGCAATTTTGTAGCAATAGGGTTGAAAGTTTGTATCTAGTTAGTTTTGTATGATATCTTGAATAGGTTTGGTTTTGGTTCGAATTGGTTGGGAAGCAATTTTTGTTTTGGATTTGGAACAAAAATTGTAAATGAATGAATAGATTTTTTAAACTGAATATGTTATGAAAACCTGCTTTTCTAATGCAGCTCGCTGCGATAAAGTTTTTTTATTTTGTGTCTAGAAGGTGCTTGATGAAGGAAGAATGGCAGCTCATTGTAGACAGTAGCAATATTTCACCAAATTTTACTGTCGTGCATACAGAGCAAATTGGACCCGAAACATGCTAAGCTATATTTTTGACTCTTCAGTAAGTAACCTAATGAAATGGAAATGTATACCTCACACCAATTGAAAGTTTGAAAGCCCTTTCAAGATCTCAGAATTTTTTTCTATTTATATGTAGTGCAGGCGCAATCTTCATCAGTTTGCGAATATTTTTAAAATAAACAATTATTTTTAGTATGTGTACTTGAAATCATCTGAACTATTGTTAACTATTAATCACTTTACGAATACATGCTTGTTGTTATTATAGGATTTTTGCCTCTTACAACATCAAACCGTCTTTCTCTTCAACTTTGTTAGAAAGACTAAAAAACCTGAATCAATAACACCAACTGTGAATGCTTCTGCGGTAGTCATTATAACTTGGAAGCTTGGATTCTGAACGTGTCAAAGGCAAATAATTCTCATCAGTTTATATTCGCTTTTGTCTGGCTAAAGCCTCTTCCTTATCGAATTGTGGGATTGGAATGTAATGACTGCATTAATTTGCGGATATAGATCGATTCATAGACGATCAGGATTTCGAAGGATGAGTGCAAGTGAACGTATTATTAATTTCATGCTTTCATTCGTGAAATAGAATTCAAAGTTACACTGAAAAAAGAGAGTTTATATGATCGTCTTTCTGATCTTTTTCATATTATCCATATCTGAAAATTCTATAAGTTGAAGAGGAAAGTATATTGATTTAGAACTCCCGTACAATACTGACAAAGAAGCGAATCTTTCTAAGAATGATCATTTAACGTTTAGTAACTATCTCATATTTTTACACAAATGTCGTATAATAATAATTAGAACGGATTTTCAAGTCTATACGTCAGAGCTTACTGAAAATTGCTGATTCCCCTAAGATATCTAGTGTCTAAGCTGGAACAACTTGGACGTTAGGTGTAAACAACCGCTTATTCAAAATAATAGGCTATCTTTACGTACCTAACGAAAATTTACGAACCCAGAGGGCGAATAATTACGATTCATTCGCAATGCGTACTTCGATCGTTCATTCATTCTATATATACCCCCAATTGATCGAAATTCGCGTGCGGTTATGCTCTTCTCTCTGCGTGTTTGTGCTTTGAAAATTTTTTTGCTTATATCTTTTCTTTTACCAATGATAGTGATGTATATTTTGTGTAACTATTTTGATTAATCCATTTTGATAAACAATGAATATTTGAAACCACTGTTTGAATGGTTTTCGAACTGGAACAACGCAGTTATACAAACGCTTTTAAAGGTAGGTAGCACATATTGTATTTTTTATTGATACCTTAGTGCATTGGAGAAAAAAAAGATTCATTTCGAAATCTGATTCGCAGAAAAAATTTCGAAATTCCCATCAAATATTACCGAGCTAGAGGTAAAATGAACGAAGTTAACCTTTGCAAAATGCAGAACTATATAATTAACTAGTGGATAGGAGAAAAAAGTTATTTTACTTGAGATCTGTTCTGCAGAAACAGATGAAATTCATTCGCACATTTCCAAATAATTCGGATTATTGGAAAATGCAATAAAACGCGCGGGAATCTCATGTTTTCCAACATCACGCGGCATGCACAAACGAAATTGACCTTTATGTATAGTAGACAGAGAGTAGTTATTATTTCCCCCCTCTTTTTTTTAAGATGCTCTCTGTAAAATTGAATCAATCATTTTTATTATGAATAAATAATATGTCCGTATATGGTTTCGCATTATTATTCGCAAATAAGGTGGAATATATTTTTGGTGAATAATGATTACTTCTTGAAATAACTCAAGAGTTTATTTGACACATTCTACATTTTCAGATGAAGGAATTGATGAGGATTCTTTCAGGATGTTGGATGATAATACAATATCTCAATTAATTCCGAAAATTGGCCCTCGCCTGGTATTCAAAAAAAACGTACCAAGAATACCTTTTGAATTTGGAAATATCTGAAGTGAGTTATTTTTTAATTATACTATAATGAATTTCCTTGTTTTAAAAGTATTTTAAGTGATATATATTTTTGTTATATTTGTTAATATGAGAATTTATATTTATTTTGTTATGTATTTTAATAAAGAGATACAGAATGATTACATTAAAGAATGTTTTTATTTTTACCACCAGTATTAATGTGGTTTCATTTAGAAAATGGCTCATTAATATAAGTCAGTTGTAGATTCCTTAAAAACATAATTCAAGTTGCTTGGTCTGAGAAGAATATGCTCAACAAATTTATTAACTAATTCATTTTGAATTTTTTTGTAATGCTCAAGTTGCATTGTGTATAATGAGGGATAATTTTTTTACAGACATTATATACATTTGGGCAGAAAAAATTGTTCATTACATACAATTTTACAGATTTACTGGCTTCATTATACGTAACTAATCGTATATTCAAAGTTATACCACCAGCGTCTAGTAACAAACTGGATGGATTTTTTAATGCATCGAACTACATGATGAAGGCTATAAAACCAATTAATTAATTATAATTACCTGTCCTATAGAAACAATCTGCTGGATATTCTGAGAGTGAATAGAACAGTTTACTTAAGTTTATATGACCGTCATATAAAAACAATAGTCCTTGATTGTTTAGGCTAGTGAACTAGGATATTAAATATTACTCAACTTTCCACTGGAATTTAGTAACTTCTGTTTATTTAAATGAAGTATCCTGCTTCAGATATAGTTAATAAAGCGTTTATTTGTCCCACCGAGTATCAGAAATTCATATAACAGGTATGTGAATTTCTGATATCCAGTATAGGATTTTTTTTCAGTGTATGAACAAATTAGACTTATTTCTACTCTTTTGATAACCTGATAATGATGATGAAAATAAATTCGAATATTGATACGAATTCAAGAATTTTGATTCTTCTTGTCGATCCTTTCATCCGGCTTTCTCGATCAAAAATCTGCTTATTCATTCTATTTCTGGAAAACTTTTTAGCTGATTCTAATAAAACTCATTGGATGTAGAGTAATAAAATATTTTCGTGAATATTTAATAATCTCAGTGGCGTGGTGCTTATTCAGCATCTTTATTTCTCTGTTTTCACGATGTATTTATTGTTTGTGAGAATGAGTGTATATATATATATATATAAATATAAATATATATACATATATATATATATATATATATATATATATATATATATATATATATATATATATATATATAATAAATATATCTATATATATAAATATATATATATATATATATATAATATATATATATATATATATATATATATATAAATATATATATATATATATATATATATATATATATATAAATATATATATATATATATATATATATATATATATATATATATACATATATATATATATATATATATGCAATAACAGGCTTGGTGAATCTCAAAAAACCTAGATTTATATATAAATATATAAATAAATATATATAATATATACCAATATCCCAATGTCTCTTATTTCAGTAATAATTAATGATAAATGGAATATTATCAAAGATTATACAAATATTCCTAAAACTGATTTTAAAGAAACATTTCTTTTTGCACTTTGTACAAACTCTTTTCAATATGAAGTGTTTTTTTGAGATTTACTAAGCCTTTTATTACTAATAACTATCCAAAAGTTATATATACATATATATATATATATATATATATATATATATATATATATATATATATATATATATATATATATATATATATATATGTATATACAACATTATAAAGAAATAAAAAAAAACTAACTTTTCACAGGTTGAAATGAAAATCTATTGAGTAAACGCGTTTCGTCATAACATTGACTTCAACTCGTACGTACGTACGTAGTACGAGATTAAGTCAATGTTATACAATCAAGCAGCCAATCACGAGGAAGAGCAGCAGTCAGAACCAGCAGGACCAATCACGCGAAGCCGCAGCCGTCGAGAACAACCAATCACAACGAAGCGCAACGAAGGTGAGGGATATATAAGGACGCAAATCTATATGCTCTAAGAGGCAGAATTCGAGGATGTAATCCTCAAACTCTGTTAAACACGTATAAAACGTTCATAAGACCAGTAGTAGCATATAGATCGTTACTCTATTCGACTCTACCTCACAGATACGTCCGACAGTTGGAGAGCTGCGAAAGAGCAATCTGCCGTAGCATTTTCAGTCTAGACCGACGTTATCCGTCACACCTAGTACACGATCACGTAAACATTCCCCCCATTTTCGAACACCTCCAAAATCTCCAAGCTCGATACGCCCAACGTACATTGCACGGTCCCAACATCGAAGCCCGATCGACGCTCATGACGCCGTGGCACCGTCGACGAAGAGTTCTCTGCAGAAGGCCGAAGAAAAGCTTTCCTTTCCCTCCTTCCAGAATCCTCCAAGTGCTTCAGGACCCTCCTGACGAAGTCCTCGACCACCTAGAGGACATACCACTCCTAATCCGCTGACCCGAAAAAGTGCGCGTAGTGCCGAAAGTGCGCGAAACGTCGATAGTGCGAGTAGTGCCGAAAGTGCGAGTAGTGTCGACAGTGCGCGAAAAGTCAATCCGCTCCGAAAAACCGAGTGCGGTTCGGTTAGTGCGCGAAACGTCAGCAAATGTATCGATTGTCAAACCATTTTTATAAATTTATATATAGTAAAGTTAAGAATACCAGTACATTGCGTGGGTAAAGGTTTTCTGTGGTTTCCCTTACCATCTAATGTCAGTTGAAATATATTGACCTTGGACCGAATGGCACGTAATTAGCAAAAAAGTCGGCCGCAGCCGCATTCCCCGATAGGAAAATTAGGATTTTTATTAATATTGTAAATGTATTGTAAAAGAGAATTAATTAAGTACAGACAGGGTTGAAGAAGGTTGAAAAACCTTATAACTTCCCACAAGAAAATATTTAGCTAGATAACAATGTACCCCATCCCCCCAGAAATCTTGAATAAACGTATTTTGATTGATTGATTGATTGACTTCCATTCAGTTCAGTGTATTCATTCCTACCAAGAAGAGCTACCTGAAGATGGCAAATGTGATTTTGCCGAAACGTCGAGCAGACTTCAACGAAGACGAAGCTCATACGCGGATACAAACCCGGGAAACCAGACAACCATATATATATATATATATATTTATATATATATATATATAAATATATATATAATTATATATATATATATAATATAATATATATATATATATATATATATATATATATATATATATATATATATATATATATATATATATGTATATATATATAAATATAAAAATATATATATATATATTATATATATATATATAATATATATATATATAAAATATAAATATATATATATATATATATATATATATATATATATATATATATATATATATATATATATATATATATATATATATATATATATATATATATATATATATTTTAAAAATATATAGAGATATATATATTATAAAAATATTTTATATATATATATATATATATATATATATATATATATATATATATATATATATATATATAAATATATATATATATATATATATATATATATATATATATATATATATATATATATATATATATATTTATATATATATATATATATATATATATATATATATATATATATATATATATAAAATATATATATTTATATTTATATATATATATATATATATTATATATATATATATATATATATATATATATATAATTATATATATATATATATATATATATATATATATATATTAATAATAATAATAATAATAATATGGTTTATTCTGTGAAGTTACAGGTATAAACAGTAATCACAGACGCGTGAGCCTGTACGTGATTTTAAAGTAAACAAAATATAATTCAGTAGCCGGTATTGAAATTAATTCATAAATTATTAGGACACAAAGCAATATAACATGAAAACACAAAAAAGTTCAAAATATTTTGAGGATGATATCATTAGGGATTTATTATTGAATTGAAATATCTCCTTTCCTTTTGAATCACTCAACTTTTCAGTTTTTTTTTCTTCATATTTAGATTAACTATATTCCTCAGGTCTTTAGGCACTGCGACATATATACGTGGGGCCAGATAGATGAAGCTTCTCTGGCCTATGCGTTTTTCTGCTCTAGGTGTGAGGTATTTACTCATCTTGTTACGCGTTTCATATTCATATTCAGCTTTTCTGAGTTGAATTTTCCGTGTGCTTACGCCAGGTAATATCTGCAGCACGAATAGTTGTTGGGGATTCATAACTTTGGAAACAGCAAATAAATCATCTGTCAGAAACAGGAGAGGTTTTCCGTAGATCACACGGAGCAACCATTTCTGGATTACTTCAACCCGCCTCATATGACAACTATATGCTCCGCCCCAACCTATTATACCATATCTTATTTGGGACTGACATAGTGCTGAGTAAATCATATTCAAGCTTGTGAGATCTAAGTACTCTCTGAGGATTTTGAACTTGGTGAGTAAAAACCTCAATTTGGTCACTAAAATATCCATATGTTTATCCCACTTCAGGTGTCGATTAATTTTAATGCCTAGATATTTTATGTGCTCGGCTTCAGGAATCGATGTTCCGTTATCAACTTCTAGGTTGCCCATATGTGGAAGTCCTGATTCGTAAGCGGCAAACGGTGAATATTTTGTTTTCAGCAAATTTATTGTGAGTTTATTCTCTCCGAACCACTGCTTTATACTATAAAGATCTCTATCTGCTTCTAGTTTCAGCATTCCCTAAGTACTACTCTCGTAAATTATTACAGTGTCATCTGCAAAACTGATAATCGTACCCTTTTTTTCCATTAACAACAGGCTGTTCACATATATATTGAATAGAACAAGTCCCAATACTGTACCCTGTGCTACCCCATATTCAACAGTTCTTTCTTCACTTGAATGCTCCTCTATTTTCACAAATTGGGTCCTATCTGATAAGTAGTTTCTCATCAGTTTGTATGTTTTACCCCGAAAGTCATTGAGGTAAAGTTTTCGTAAGAGTTTTTTTCTCATTTCTCCTTTCGATGTTACTACTTGTCCATCAGTAGTTTTAACCGAATCTATCTTTGTTTCAGGCCTAGATCTTCCACAGAGATCATCAACATAAGACCAGAGAGATCTTACCTTCGAAGTATTCCTTGTGACAAATTTGTTTATGTGATTTTTCTTTGCAGCTTTTGTCAACTTTTGTAACACGTTTCGGTACTTTGCATATTGCTGCCTCCACCTCATGTTGAATGGGTCTTTAATCATATTCTTGTATAGGTTATTTTTGTTATTTATAGCCTTCAGAAGGCCCCGCGTAATCCAGTTCTTTTTCCCATATTTTCTATATGTTAACTTCATCCTTGTTGTGTTTTCTTCCGTATAATGAGCTATTGAACCAATAAAAGCTTCGGCAAAAGAATTTACATTTTTTCCCTTAATCATATCTCCCCAATTTATTTTCCTAGGGTCATTTTTCATTTTTCTATAATCAACATAACTTTTGTATCTGTGAGCTTTTCCTATCTGCATTTTTTCAATATCCAGACATAATATTATTGCATAGTGATCGGTTATATCTGAACGAAGAATGAAAGAATTATTTTTATCTTTAGTGGGACTTCGACTTCTAAGAAATATATGGTCTAAACAACTACTACTGGAAGGTCTGGTTACTTCATCAATGTAAGAACTATATCCGAAAGAACTAAATAAATTCTTATACTCTTCAACAAGTTCACTGTTTGACAATAGGTTAATGTTCATGTCACCCACAACAACATGCTAAATGTATTTTTGCGTTTTTTCAATGTATTCCAATAAATCTCTATTAAAATTTTTCTGACACACTTGTGGTGAACGATAAATTCCTGTTACTTTGATTGTTTTCCCTGTGAGTTCTATATCCGATTCTAAAACTTTTATCCCTCCAATGAATACTATTTTTTGACTGTACTGTAGATCATCTTGATTTTATATATAATAACACCGTCATTCCTGTTATAAGTACCATTGTTATATAAACAAGTGTATCCTCTGATTTTAAAAGGATCCAGATCTGATATCGTCAACGTTTCTGTCAAGACAATAACATGAAAGTTCACAGGGTATGTTCTTAGTAGTATTTTAAATTCATCAAAATTTTTCTCTATACTTCTAATATTGTTATGTATTAGCTTGAATTTTTTTGCCACATCGTAATTATTTGAATCACCCAGTTGATCCAAATATCTAGATTGATGTATTTCCACCTCAAAATCTCCCAAAAGTTGATCCATATTAAAATGAGGAGAAGAAAAAAAATCAAAAGCAATTAATCGAATGAAAAAATCAAAAATAAAACAAATAAATAATGAAATAGAGAATAAAACGAATAAATAATGAAATAGAGAAAGAAAAAAGAAAACTTAACTAATCGTCTCAGCCACCTCGCCACCTCTCTTTATCTTCGTCTCAAGGTTGACTATTCTTTGCTCCTTTTTGGCACTTCCCGAAGACTGCGATCGCGTTCTACCCAGATCCTTTCAACCTTTTGCCTTATGCAGTAACTGATTGATCGACGAAATCTCCTGGTTAAGTCTCGAATCCTCTACCATTGACAAATGTTCGAGCTCAGTTAGCATTTCCTTGTATCGTGCTATAGGGGCCGGACTATTCGGTGCACTTGTCCCCAATTCAGGATTTCTGCCAGATCGGGGATAAAAGTCTCTGTTTTGGTCTTTTAAAGTCGGGAGGTTATTATCTGAATTATCTCGATTCTTGAGATGCTCGACTGTATACTTTTCACTGTTAACAAATAAGCACTTCGACCTGATATATGCCTTATAATTGCTTGCTTTGGCTAAATTTAGGTTTTGTCTCAGGAGTTTGAAGTTCACCACACTCCTCTTCACAAAGATCCTCGTTTATATAAATTTGAGAACCCTGTCAATTTACGTCGATTATTGATCAGTTTAGATTTCGCCAAAAAAGTTAAAAATTTCTATCTTATATATATATATATATATATAATATATATATATATATATATATATATATATATATATATATATATATAATATATATATATATATATATATATATATATATATATATATATATATATTATATATATATATATAATATATATATTTATATATATATATATATATATAATATATTATATATATATATATATATATATATATTTATATATATATATATATATATATATATATATATAGGGTGGACCACCACGAACTGCATCGATCGATATCTAAGAAACTGAATGTAGAAAAAATTTGAAATTTTTGGAATTTGCTAGGAATCTAGAGACCTATACACCTAAAATATTTTCATCTATTGGGAACTTCCGGTTATACCGGAAATAGACCCTTATTAGCTTATTTTAAATAGGAAAAATTTGAAATTTTAGGAACTTGCTAGAAATCTAGGGACCTATACATCTAAGATATTTTTATCTATTGGTAACTTCCGGTTATACCGAAAATAGACCGTTATGGCTCATTTTAAATAGGATACGCTTTATATTATTACATTTTTGGTTTCTACTCAAGATTCTAGGCTGATTTTATGCATCATGTTCTATCCCTAAGTCTAAGCGTTTTTGACATATTCAGGTTTTTATTTAAAAAATGACAATTGCAAGCCCTAATTCAATTATCAATTGTTCCTATAAGGAAGCCCTTTTTACTTACTATGGGTTAGATGTCTTGGAGGGCCTACTTAAATAGATTTTGTATAATATTTGGACAACTAGTCATACAGAGTGTTCAAAAAATAATCTAAATTATCTAAAATGAGATTGAGAAAACTGATGAAACTCAATTTTCAAATGGAAACCCCCTATTTTTCTTATTCTGTAGTATTTAGCATTAAAAAAGAAGATAACTTTGTATAATGTTATCTATAATCGTGGCTATCTTAGATCTAATTGTTGAATGATTAAATGCAAAATCGCCATATAAAAATATAAAATCGGCAATATTTCGAAAACTATAAATTTAAGGTGTGGATAACTTCATACAAAATTACCTCAATTTTTCATGCTTAATACTACAAAATAAGAAAAATGAGGGGTTTCCATTTGAAAAAATTGATTTTCGTCAGTTTTCTCAATGTCATTTTAGATCTTAGTAAGTAAAAAGGGCTTCCTCATAGGAACAACTGATAATTGAATTAGGACTTGCAATCGTCATTTTTGATAAAATCTCTACTTCATAAACTCAATTTTCACACTACTTTATACTGTTTCATAAACGTAACTGCCAATTTTATATCATTTATCAATAATTATGTAGGTATCACTGACTCTGCATGGGATTTTTATTTATCTCGTCGGTAGGGTATCCTTTTTGCGATTGAACAAAGTGCTTCCCAATAAAACAACTTTTCATATCATACATTTGCCGCCGAATATTTTCAGTATCAAATCAATTTTCGAGAATTCCGAATCGTCATTTTTTACAGTGCGCAATAAACAGCGGAGTAAAAGTTATTGCTCTTATCGATAGGTAATTGGGGGATATTTCTCGCGTATTCCCAATGCATCAAACTCAATTTCAATAAATTCCGCCAATTTTACGACTCGCTCCTCATTATTCTCGCATCTTGATTATATACGCCGTCGTCGATTCCGAACGAACCCGTAATTCTTGGAAATAGAATTCCGCGAACAATAGTCATCGGCCGGGTATGACGCGGGAACTTCTCCCGGATTTCTCCGGACCGTGCATAAATTGAATTGATAGAGATCTGTGCCCTAGTTGGCTGTGGATGCGATGTGTATTGATCAGAAACAATAAGCACCGTAATGTTAATTATTGATTGCTACTCGCTGTGGAGTAACTGAATATTTTATGACAATTATGTCTGTTGTGTCAGATGCTTTCGTTTTTGAACGCGGAACGTTCCACGATCCGTCGGGAATTGATTGGAGCTGACATCGTAGGTTTCATATCGCGTTTTTGTTCTATCAGATTGTCAGATGTTGAATCGGTTAATACACATATAAATATTTACACCATGGCGTAAATTATCATTGCACTGAACAAAAAAACAAAACTCAATTGACTATTATGATTATCACAAAAAGTGTTAAATTTCGGTCATCCGATCATCAACGTCCGATTTTATTATTATTAGTATCAATAATATTATTATTTTTAATATTATTATCATTAATAAAGAAGAACAAAAAGTCGAGGCTAGAGACCTATATAACTATTACATAATTTTAAAAAAATAAATTCATGAAAATCAAAAAAACCTAAAAAAAATTATACACAAGGTTCAAGTTTACAAATTCCACTTGCGATTCAAAGGAATATAACAGAAATATAACCTTTTTGCTTCACAGTTGGGTCAAATATAAGTCATCATAATTTTTAAAAAAGTTCACAGGTATTGGATTGAGAACATTACATGGTAGAGAATTGCAGTCGCTAAATACTCGATAAGAACTAATTTTTGAACTAAATATAAGAAATCTTTTTCTCTAATGCCCTGCCATATACGCTACGGTAGACCGGATATGTTACCTGTGCAGGTGTACGTGTATACCTTAGCGGTCTTCATTTCTCTTCGCGATCATCGATTGAAAACGACGACGCACTGGCTATGATGGGCCTAGCGTTTATTTTGACATGTGACACTAGAAAAAATCTAAAGCTACCTGTGCAGGCGACCGGAATACATGCACAAACGCACAGGTACACCGTAAAAAAAATTTATTTTCGATCTTGTATGGCAAACAGAATAGCAGAGTTTTTTGAAGGTAATAACCTTTTCTCGGGAGACCAGTTTGGCTTTAGAAGGGGTAGGAGAACCTCTCTCGGCATTCTGAATCTTGTTTCGTGCATAACTGAATCATTTGAGGGTCGGGGTTTCAATGCAACTAGTTTTTGTGACCTTAGCAGGGCCTTTGATTGTGTCACTGCCGATATTCTCCTGCGGAAACTCCATTTATATGGTTTTCATGATAGTAGCATCGAGCTGCTCCAGTCTTACTTGGAAAATAGAACTCAGGTTGTTGAGGTGGGGGGAGTCTCATCTGGGGAGAGAGTGGTGGACTTAGGGGTACCACAGGGTTCAATTCTGGGACCTTTATTATTTCTTATTTATATTAATGATTTGCCATCAATTGATACCACTGCCACATTTACTCTCTTCGCAGATGAAACGTCGATATCCTCTAATGGGAGTACTTTGGAGCAGGCACTGAGGGATCTGGATGTGGCGCGGTCCAGGGCAGAGGATTGGTTCAGAGCAAACAAACTGCTGCTCAATGAGGATAAAACGCATGAAATGATTTTCTCATTGAGGGAGATGCCTAGCTCAATTGAAAACAGAGCACAAATCAAATTTCTAGGTATCCAGATTGACAGCAAACTGAAATTTGATGCTCACGTTGATTACATTTCTGGGAAAATGCGTAGGAGTGTTTTTGCTCTTCGAGGATTGAGTGCCTGTGTCTCGTTGCAAGCTCTGAAATCTGCATATTTTGCATTAATTCACTCGGTACTCTCTTATGGAATTGTTGTATGGGGTCATTCACCCCATGCGCAGAGAGTGTTTGCCCTTCAAAGGAGAGTAGTCAGACTTGTGGCAGGACTGAGATATGGGGAGGACTGCAGGGGTGCCTTTCGCTCTTTCAATATTCTCACCTTTCCCTCGGTCTACATTCTTGAGAGTTTGTTACATGTTAAATTGCACGCGGATCAATATAGGTTACGTAAAGATATGCACAATTACAATGTAAGGTCAAAGTGTGATCTGGATGTAGAATTTCGTAGGTTGAAACGGTGTCAGGGAGGTCCTGACATCATGGGGACAAAATATTTCAATAAATTCACTGAAAGTGTCAGGTCTCTGCCATTTGAAAATTTTAAGAGTCGAGTGAAGATATTTCTGCTGGGTAGGGCTTTCTATTCAGTGAATGAGTTCTTGGCCTGCGATGGAAATATTTTGGCAAATTTGTAAATTCAATTGTCTGTTTCTTCTTGTTGGTTTTATGTTTATACAATATACCCAT